>JBBPCW010000084.1:6615668-6632706 GCA_037974425.1 Phenacogrammus interruptus | reverse complement strand
TTTAACCCATTCACCAAGTGAAGCAGGGGGCAGCCAGGAGCAGTGTGTGGGACGGTACCTTGCTCAGGGTACCTCAGATTTGCCTAGCGGTCTTGGGAATCGAACCTGGATTTTCTGATCGCAGGGCGAATGCCCTAACCACTAGATGTCCTGGTACATCTTCGTATTTCTCACAGCATTGGAAAACTTCTTCCCAATTGTTAGTTTCTCTTTTTTTTTTTTCTTTTCATTTTTTGGCACGGACAGTTAAGAAGAAAAACCCAAACAAACAGTTGCCTCTTTCAATATCCATCTGTTGTCACAACAACATATTGTCCAATCAGAAAGCAGTGACAAAGTCGGCTCTCCTTCAGCCTGCTTTTGGTCCTGTCGTGGAGCTGGCCCATGATGATTTGGGTTTGCATTGGTTTATTTAATTTCCAATTATTTGTTGGCGGTATGGTTATTTTTGCCAGTAGAAATGTGCCATTATTCATCATGGGTCTTTTATTATCAATAACATTTCCAACATCTTTTATTACCAAGGACATTAGAGTTAGAACTAATTAAGATGACTGTCCACAGACTCTGCTATGATACTAGGTAACACAGTCATGGGTTCCAGCGTTGTTATTCTCATTAATTTACCTCTTTTTGACAGCTTCAGTCTAGACTAATCCAGCATAAAGACTGTAAAATAAAGGCTCTTTGACCCCCTTCCATGTCCAACCTCAGAAACTGATAAAGGAGAACTATTCATACATGGTTCCAGCCTCTCTCTATCCATTCTGCCTCTAGTACATATGTCTTCTGTTCCACTAGTCTGTCTCCTGGTCCTCAAGCAGTTTTTCCTCGGTTTCCATTACACTTTTGTGTAGACTTGTGGTGTATTTGGCCAATTGTCTGTTAGACTGTGCTACATACAAAGTCTCTGTGGATAAAACACTTAGTAAGAGCCCTGGACTGTGACCCAATTTGCTGTTTTCTGATAACTAAATTATTGTAGAGATGCTGTTTCAGGGCACGTATGCATGAGCGCATGTTTATCACCGAATTAGATGAAGGCTTCCTGGAATAGGACGGTTGTGAATGAATCAAACACGCATGGCCTTTATGAAGCCAAAGTTAAATTGTAGATAAAACCTTCTGCGTAATTGCATCAGCTCGTCTGACTTCACATTTACATTTCCTGGTATCAGTTATGTCAGTACTTGGCACTCTGTGCAACTCCTGATCTACACTGTGTTTATTTTTGAGCCTTGAAGTCTCCAGGCGACTTTCACAAACTTGGTGATACATAGAGATAAAACCTAAACAAAGACTTTCTGTCTCCTTTAAAAAAAAAAGAGAGAGAGAGAAAAGTAGTCCATACTTTCATTGCTGTCCTTAATACCTTAGACGTTTTACATTGAAAACGTTGTGCAGCCTTGCTGCTGCTTCTGATCGAGGCCATTAAAATGTGAGCATGTATTGCCATTTCTTTATCCATGTTGTGCTGTTGAGAAAGTCGAACAATGGCAGATGAACTGTGTGATGATTCTGGTTTGTTTGTCGCCTTCAGGGACATTGGCAAAGATAAAGAGAAGTGCGAGGGGGAGGACGAGGAAGGCAAGGAGCAAAGCACACCGCGAGGTCGTAAGACGGCCAATAGCCAAGGCCGCCGCAAGGGCCGTATCACCACCCGCTCCATGGCCAACGAGGCTGCTGCTGCTGCAGAGGAACAACCACCACCCCCACCTGAACCAGGTAGCTTGTACACACACACACTTTTAAGGTCAAATACACTCTCAAAATTAAATGTTCAATAATTCCCTCACTTGGACAGTTCTCGTCTTTGTACAGATACATTATGTAGATAAATGTTAGCACTCACCACTCATTTCGAAAGAATGCTTCTTACAAGAACCCTCAACTGAGGTTTTTCTGGAACCAAAAGTAGTTTTTCTGTACAAGTAGTGCATAGCCATATCTTGCCCCTGATAACACTCCCTAAAGTCAATACAGGTCACATGTCCAAAAGAACTACTTCTAGTACATTGTCCATCTTCCTGACTCAACTGGAATCACTATAACAATTGTGATACATTATTAAATTGTCTCAAACCTTGTTAAAGCATGTAATTTGGCTACTTATCTTGTTTGCTAATATCAGCTAATAGGCTAAGCTAACTAGCAATGTTTTTTCCTCACCCCGGACAAGACCTTTACACACACTTCACATGTTTTTATTGCCAAGTGTGCAAATATGAGTAAAAACCCTTTTTCTGTGCTGGGCTTCATAGCCATTTACGACAATGTTTGATGTCACGACTGTTACATGCTAATTTAAGGTCATCCGTAAGGTAGCCATCATGATGGTACTGGTAGCGTGACACTTATACGAATGGACATATGTCTGGACAGCTCATGATAGCACATGAAATCTGCTCTGACCTGTTTGAGTTGATAAATGTCAGCATTGTAACAGCACTGGAGTTCTTTACAAAGGAATAATAAAAAATATATAGTAATTGACACATCACCATTCCTTTGTTGTCTAGTCTGATGCACTTATTGGTTTGTTGGTGATTTAACCCTGACCTAGAACAGTTAAGAACAGTTAAGTTTGAACAATTATTTAGGAAAATTTAAAAGGTTGTTGCTGAAGTGAATTTCCAGTAGGGGGTACAGTTTAAGTTCTGGTGCAGAAGGTACTTTGTGCAGTGAAAACCATCTCCTTTTTAAACAGGATCTGTAAAAATTGCTTGTATATAACAAATGTTTTCTTTCTGGCAGTTTTGCCAGATCCTGTCCCTCCTCCCAAACCAGAAGCAGTGCAGAAGCCTGCACGCGAGCTTGTTAAACTTGCACCTGTGAGCACCATGGATGCCCAAACACGAGGTGCGTGCATACACACAACAGACACACCACACACACTTATGACACAACAAGGTTTGTCCTCCATTTTCTTCAGGTTTATTGTTAGATGTGTTCTGTCCATGCATTAACTAAGTACAAAGGACACCATAAAAGGATTCTGCTAAAGAAATGAACTGTGTTCGGTTATCCAGCAATGTGTGTGTTAAACCGTGGTGCTTGGATGGATCGGCTGTTGAACTTGAGGACGAAAAAGTACAAGAACAGACAAAACAAACGTGAGCTTACTTTGAGCCATGGCTCTGACTCACTTTGCGTTGACGTTTTACAGCCAAGGAAATGAAAGAAGAGCTGTTTACATAGATTTTTTTTTTTCATCCTGCTCCTTCAGAAACGTCTGTTAGATTCATCAGGACCGCTGGCTTCAGCCTGCTTTCTCTGACATTTGAGGGTTTTTTGCCGTCTTTCTTTTTTTTGTTTATTTTCTCTCCTACTCCTCCCTCTCGATAAAAGCCTTAGCTTTTCTGTGCTCTGTATTTCGGCCTTGCTACTTCGTCTGTCCTCTTCTCCCACTTTCTGTCTGTTTGCCGAAAGCTGCGTCTACTTGGAGTCTGTGCGTTGCTGTGGTGACAGAGCATGTCTCAGGTGGAAGCAGTTGTCATGGGGATGGGAATGTGAGGCAGGTAAACTGACTGACTCTCTCTTTTCCTTGCGTACTCTCTGACCTTGTGTACATGTGCATTTTGTTTATATCACACTGCGCTCTCTCTGGAGCAGGATTTAATAGAATGCTGCTTTTAGACACTGGTGTTTTGAGCAGATGTGATATTTAAAATGTCTTTTAAGCAAGTTCCAACACAGTCATAGATGAAGCCACAGTCAACTCTCTCATAGTATGGACAATGAAACAACCCAAGGAACAGAATGGTGCCACATCATGCAGTTCTACTGCTTGGCAGCTCGGTGCTCCTGTGTGAATGCTCAGTGCTTATCTATTGAATTTTAATGTGTGTGCGTGCAACGGAACACACTGGCATTTTGTGGCTGAAATCCCTAATTAAAAGGAATGTCTGTATACTTTTGGACATATAGCGTATGGTGTATCTGTTTAATTAAAACTTGCCACCATGCATTTAAATTAAGTTAATTTGATATGAATCACTGTGCTGAAATTTTGGATTCTTTTCCAGGAAGCAAGTTGTGTATGACAATAATCATTAGATTTAATGGGATTTATGCCAGCCTTATGTAAAGCTTGTCCAGCCCTGGCGACAGTTGCTATGAAATTTGTGGGCGGAGCATGAGTAGGTCAGTCTGGGCCAAGTTGTGCTTTGGAACTGCTGTGCCCTGTCACAAGCCAGAGAGGTTTTATTTCCAGTCCCACCCACTGTCCTCTGCTCACCTCGCCACAGTCCCCAATGCTGTAATTGGACTGGCCTTTAACTCCATTAAACCTCAACTAGTGTGTGTTTGTGTGACACAGAGAGAGACAGAGATTTGTGTCATGCGTGTGAGGAGATGTGGGTCGATCCCATCTGTTTGTCACCCACTTGGACACGTACCATCCTTTGGGTTTAGCTCCAGTCGTGTTTGTGTGTAATTTATTGAGAGGTTGCTTACATTTATTGAGAAACGCTTACATTTATATAAAATACATGCACACACAGACGCGGGTGCTCAGAGCAGAGGTTACAGAGTAACACAACCAGTAGCCAACAGGTCAGCAGAAAGACATTTATTAGAGAAGATGTTCTCTGCAAGCATATAAACATCGCACACAAGCATGAATACACACTTGCATAAATGTCAAAGGTTCACACTGTGCTAAATTTGTCCAAATGTTTGGTCAATCTCAAGGAGGCTTTGACGGAGGGGGGGTAGATGAGTATATATATATCAGCCCTCCCCGTCTCTCTCTCTCTCTCTCTCTCTCTCTCGTTCTCTCTCTCGTTCTCTCTCTCGTTCTCTCTCTCTAACCCCTCTACTGTGGTTTTTGTATACTCTTTCTATATTATAATGTTTATCTTTCTCTCTATCTTTCTCTCTGTTGCTGAGTGGAAATTAAGAAGGGAGGGGCAGCTGCAGTGTTGCTCTGCTGAAAAAGTGGAGCTTAGCTACTGTTATTAGACACACTGGCTGCTGGTGTGTGTGTGTGTGAGAGAGAGAGCGAGAGAGAGAGCTAGAGAGGGACTGCCTGCCACTGCGTGAGGGGAAGAGGGAGGTGCTTTTGTACTCCTAGTGTCTGGCCTCATATCAGCTGACTAGAGAGAGAGAGGGGGGTGGTCTAGTTGAAAGGGCATGAAAGAAACGGAAAGAGACACAGTGCAAAGGAAAGAAGCGAGCGAGCGAGGGAGAGAGAGTGAGGGGAAAGTGAGAGAGTGCAAGAGAAAAAAGTAAGAGGGCAGGGTGGGAGCGAGGGAAGACAGTGGAGGGTATGAGGAGGGAGAGGGGTAAACAGATAATTAGATTAAAGACTGGGAGAGAGGGAAGGAGGAGGAAACCCACCCAGCCCAAGACAGTTCGGTTGATCAGTTAGTCAGGTGAGTATTTCACCCCACCCCCCTTCACCGTCTTTTCCTCTCCCTCCCTCCCTCTCTCTCCCTCCCTCCCTCTTTCTCTCTCTCTCTCTCTCTCTCTCTTTATCTCTCTCTCTCTCTCTGCTCTGACAGCATGTGTTGTGCCTGCAGGATCTGTCGAGGCTGGAGAGACTTCTCGCTGGACCGAGGAGGAGATGGAGGTCGCCAAAAAAGGTAATATATTTTTCTACGGTTCTTTCCTGAGCACCGGCGTTCTTTATTTGGCTGGTTGTTTCGCCCTCTGACTTTGTGGCCTCACAAACACACATACTCACCCTCTGCACCCTCCCCTTCTGATCTTTATCTCCTTGCTTAACCTCATGCTTTAAGGGAAACCCAGAGCGTCCTAGTTGGTGCATTGCAAAGATTTTGACTGTGCGCGCGTGTGCATGTGTGTGTTTGTGTGTGTGCTTTCTGCATATGGTGTTGCACTAAGGCCTAGTAAGTGAAGTTAAAGTGTGTTTTATACAGTCGTTCTGCTTCACTCAACAGTTTTTAATGGTGGAATTTAAGTTCAGCAGCTTAAAAATACAAATGAGTAGCTCATTATTGTTTGTGATTACAAGTTCTTTGGTGCCTCTTTTTATTTTCTTTTGTACGCTCCAAAGGTTTGGGCTTAAATCAACTTGTTTGTGACAGAAGGCTTTGATTTTTATATAGGTATGCATTGTTTGGCCGTTTTTTTTTTATAGTAATAGTGTAAGGAATACACTGGGAATTGTGCAGCTTGTGTTGGCATATGAATCACATCATCCCATGAGTGTGATTACAAGCCTTCGTGGGTTTTTGAATCAGTGAAGGACACACAGGGACAGCTCAGACTGGATTAAATAAAGAGATTAATTAGGATTAATTAAGGTGTTGGGCATGTTTGTGTGATAGTGAAAGAGCAGTTAAGTGTGGGTGAAACAGTGACTATGAGCCCCATATGGTGGGGATTCGTCTCGATTTGTTACAGTGGTGGTGGTTTTAAGTTTCGAATAGGGCTGCACTAATTCAGAATTTCTAATTTCAAAGGAAACTTGTACTGCCTTAGTTATAGAGTTATAAATGTGAGTTATAAATATGAACCAGGGGGAAAAATGGATTGATTGATTGATTGATTGATCTGTGAACTCGACTTGAGTCAGATGGGGCTTGACAAAATATAGGGGTTCTGGGCTTCAATTTTATACGTGTGCAGCTCTCTCTTTTTCTTCTGTTAAAACAACAAGTAAATGAAATACAGTAGTTAATGTATTTAACTGCCAGATCCTCAATTACTTGAGTAGTGAAATAGTGAAAGTGATCATTCGGTCATACGTGAACACACCACTGCACACAGCGTGAACAGCACGAAATTCTTCCTCTGCCTTTAACCCATTCACCAAGTGAAGCAGGGGGCAGCAGGAACACTGTGCCTGGGGAGCAGTGTGTGGGGACGGTACCTTGCTCAGGGTACCTCAGCTGTGCCTAGCGGTCTTGGAAATCGAACCTGGACTTTCTGATCGCAGGGCAGATGCCTTAACCACTAGGCTACCAGCTGTAAATCACATAGAATACACCAGTCAGCCGTGACATTAATACCACTGACAGGTGTAATGAATAAATTGATTTTTTTGTTACAGGGGCATCTGTTAAGAGGCAGGATATATTAGGTAGCAAGTTAATAGTTAGTTCTTGAAGTTGATGTATTGGAAACAGATAAAATGAGCTAATGTAAAATTCTAAACAGTGTGTGAGTTGCTTGCCTGTAGGTGAGATGGCACCAGGATGTACTATGGGAAGAAGGCAAACTGACAAAGAAGGTGTGATGCTCTGAACAGTAGTCTGCTGGGAAAACCTTGAGTCCTGACATGTACGGGTATTTTTTAGACACGTGCCACTGATGTTGCAGACTAAGTGCAGTGGCCTCTTTCAATGGCATAATATGCCTTACCACACTGCGGGCCAAGTCTACACCGGGATTTTCTTCCTCCCTTTCTGCAAAGTCCTTGGATCTCAATCTGATCAAGCTTTTGTGGGATGTACTGAACAAACTACCCCGATGCATAGAGATCCCTCTTCCCAGCTTAAAGGATCTGCTGCTAACGTCTTCATGCCAGATATCACAACACACTTCCAGAGGTCTTGTGTAGTCTGTGCCTTTTTACTACGCAGGTTGTTTTCCCATATTGGCTGTTCGGTGTATAAGCAAGCTTTTAATAACTATAAACAGCAATGAGATAAGTGCTCGATTATGGGCATATTCTCATGGATACATCACTAGCCAGCAAATAGAAAATTGAAAAGCTTCGTCATGATACATAAATATCTCCATACAGACGATCTGTCGGCCAGCCTCAGTTTTACTAATACTTGGATGACTTGGTGATTCATTTTCTCTTCTAGCATGCCTAAAGCTTATCAAGGCATTAGAGCGATTATCTTACTCACCTAGTCGTACACCGTCTCACTTGTCATCTACCTACTCAGTTTCATGCGCATATGCACTTACATGCACCTGGTAACCCAGTGAGGGGTAACATCTGCAGTGCTACAAATGCGCGCACACACACACACCTTCATTTGTTGCCTTCTTTCTGTTCTGACTTTTTTGTTTTGGTTCCTTTAAATAGATTGCCTACTGTCGAGTTTTTGAAAAGACACCATACTCAAAAGTGTCTTAATTATTTTTTTTATTTTATTAATTAGTTGGGTTTTTTTTTAACCTCTTCCCAAAAGGTCAGAACATCTGACTCTATACAAGTTTCCTACAGGCCATTTAAAAAGGCTAGCTGAATGTGTACACACACGCTCACAAAGAAAGTGCTTCCTCCATGGCTCTGCACAGTGTATGCTGGTTGACAGCCCTGCTCTGAGGGCAGACTGTGGTCATCCTTTTCCTTCCTCTATCTTTTTGTTCTTTTTCTGTCTGCTGTGTAACAAAGGAGAAGTGTGAGGCAGCCAGGAAAGGAGGAAGTGGGGAAGACTGGGTCTTGTGTGTGGTGTAGCATAGATGTGCACGTGTTAGTGGTGTAGCTGCAGGCTGTGTTGCACGACGAGTAAGGAAGACTTTTCTGAGGGGGTTGCACTATCAGAGGTAATGGGAAGACTTTCGTTTTTATATTTTGTTTTAGATTTTTATTTTGATAAGAGTCCTGTTTCTGAGGGCAAAAAGCAAGAGTGTTAAATTGACACTGATATAATTGTGATATTAAGTTAGAAGGGTTGCACCACATATCTTTGGCTATTCAGTTTCACAATGCAGAAATCTGCTGTATGCGTAGAAGCCTGGCCTGAATTATTTGTAGCATTAAATTGCTACATAATTCTGCTTTTTAAATACTTTCGTTTTAAAAGTAATCAGCAAAGGGCTGTAATAACAGTATTATATGGAAAATGTTCAAAATATTGATGCGCCTCATGTCTTTTTAGTAAATGATCAGGAAGGATGTAATTTTACACACTGGCTACATCGCAAACGTTTTTCCTTCAATAAAGTGTAAACGAAAGGGAATAAGTACAACACGTCGGGACATCTCGGCCTTGAAGGACAGGCAATACGTATCTTTACCCAGCCAGTGGGATCTGAAATATTTATTCAAATGGAAACACATCCGTTTTGTCAGGTGGATTTAAGATACTTGTCTGCTGTGAACTGAGCTGTCACCAGCGTACACCACTAAATCATTGTTGCCACCTACTGGATTTAATTTGAACTGCAGTATATCATAGTTAATTATTCTGTGTAAACATAATTATTTTAAAGGAGGTTTGATGAATGACCATTTGGGTGGAGTTACCAGAGGACCAGTTCCAGGTCTAATCTGAGAATGATGTCCTTATTAAATCACTCGATTGGTGTGAAATGAATGCAGGCCATAACTTGCAAAATGAGCTTGCTATTTTAAATATTTAACAAATCTAGAATAGGTTGCAATATCATTGAAGTAATTCAGATGTTCCAATATTTATCCTGTAAACCTGAATGTGACTTTTTCCTCAGTTTCGTTCAGTTGTTGGTTTAAACTTGTCTGACCTCTGTTTATTTATTACCTTGAAACCATTTCAGCCTTGGCTGTCGGCTCTGTATGTAAACGCCCCAGTGTCACTTCAGTACACTTTGTTCTCAGTTGTGGTAAGACATCTGGTGGTGAAGCTCATAGCTGTGGCAAAAACCGAAGTGAAGCATAAGACTTTTACCCTAATGCCCTGTAACTCACAGCATGCAGCAGTATTATGCTTTCTGAGCTTGTAGCTTTTTTTAATTGTGAGTAAATCTGTCAGTCCAGATGACATTCAGTTAACACTGAGACAGACTGCTGCACGGTGACCAACAGAAAAGACAAAGTGGGTCTTGGAAAGTGTAAAGTTAGGGTAAAATGGCAATTTTTGTCACGGGTGAACACACCACAGGATAGCAGTGTGAGAACAGTTTGAAATTCTTTATATACATTTAACCCATTCAGGTAGAGAAAGAGCAGGGACCATACCTTGCTTCTCAGGGATTTAAGCCCACAACCTTCTAATTGCAGGGGCAACTCCCTAACCACCAGGACATCAGATCACTGATGGACAATCTAGTACTCTGTTGGCCGTTCCAGGTGCCAGTGTTTAAAGACTGAAATTGCTGTTTGACAGTTCTGCGTCACAGATTATCAGAGAGAAAGTTAATAGGCCACCACTTCAGTGAATCTCTGTTAAGCTTTAACAGGGTTGTAAAAGAACAGGGTTGTAAAAGGCCACAGTTGCACGGATTTCCGATTATGCAAGACTTGTATCCTTTTCTGCTATCACTGCCTTAATGTGAGCGCATTGCTATGGAAGTATTTATATAACTGTCATGAACTGCAAGTGTACCATTAACATTTGCACAGAAGGCAGAGGAGCCACTTCTCTGTACTCTTGTCTAGATGTTGGTGAGTTTTTGAAAATGACCGTTTTCTATTCATTTCTTCTGACTGGTTTGAGTTGCAGTACGTTTGTCGAACCTGAATGATGTCAGGTTTGTTTAGCAGGATCCGTAATTGGCGTTGAGGAGCTGATACCACTCAAACCCTTCTGGTATAAATTCTGCATTAATTTGGTGTATACAGTATGCAATTGTATAGTTTCATTACTGGGATAATCGTGTCTACAATGTTTCTATTGTGTTTGCCAGCTACCCCTGATAACGAGAACATACTGAAACTCACATTTTAGAGACAACACTGAGGCAGCCTTGTGTGCCCTCTGTTGTAGAAACATGGTTCATCATACTTAAAATTATGGTTCTTTTTAAATTATGAATGTGATTGGATTTAAAAGGACTGTAAGTGCTTAGAACGAATAATGCAAGTCTGTAAAATGGAAAAAGCAATCTTAATCAGTTAGAATCTGTAGGACTAAACCGCTCACTACCTCCACTGGTGCTGGGTTGTTTACTTTGTCATGGAGACGCCACAGTTAATTATTAGGCGATGTGACATGCCCACACAGTTCTGTGAAAGCAGCAGCTTATACTCACAGAGACATTTAGGTGACTAGTACTACTAAGATGCATTTTTATACAGGTGACACTATGTTAACAAGAGAAGAACAACTTGAACCTGCTATGGCCGACTGTTCCCATAAAGAAATGCACGGGTCACGGGTCATCTCTAAAACACCAGTACAGCCACAGCTAGGTGACCAACCAATTAGCAGAACCATTCAGGTGCTTGAGAGGGTTTGCAAAGTTGCTGCTGATCTTGAGTCTCGAGAACTGACCTGGTAGAGAAATGTTTGGAAGAGAGAGAGAGGTGATCAGAATATATGAATTTTGATTCTGCGTCTGCTATTCTACAGGGCATTGGTCCGTCTTCTGTGCTATTTTTCTTTGCAAGGAGGTTTCCTCAGCTGGGTTTCGTTCTGGCTGAGTGGTCCAGTTTTAACTTAGGATTATGGAAATCAAATACAGTGAACCTCATCTTATAAATCTCAAGTAGAACAAGGGTGCCATCTAGTTCACTAGAAGTGCTTTTTTAAATATAGATGTTCTGACCTCATATTCACCCTTTCTAAAGAAGAGGCAAGGATACTTAAACACTACATTTAAACACACTCCACTTTTTTGCATCACACCTCACCACCTCCTCTCTGTTGCTCTGCAGGGCTGGTGGAACATGGGCGAAACTGGTCAGCCATTGCTAAGATGGTAGGCACCAAGAGCGAGGCTCAGTGCAAGAACTTCTACTTCAACTACAAGCGACGCCACAACCTGGATAACCTGTTGCAGCAACACAAACAGGTAACCACAAGCCCTTTAGGAGCCCTTAGCAGTTTTATCTGAAAGATCTGATCTAGGGTCAGATTAAAACTGGACTTACTTATGGACTGATCTTCACTGAGTTACTATTAGCTTCCAAAATTGTACTCTGTCGTTCTTGTTTATAAAGGTAGAAAGGTTACACAAGGTCTAATCCATGTTTGTAGGTGACCAGACGGTTGCGTGAACGAGATGCATCACAGAGTGACAGCGTGGCCACAGCTTCAGCTGACGACGATGAGGAGAACCCAGACGACAGCGAAGGTGAGCACAGAAAAACACCTTTCTGTGGAACAAGCTTAAATGTAACATATTTTTGCAAAACGTGTTTGCTGACTAATATTGAAATTCTGTCGTTAAATTAAGACACCCTTTCAGGTAGTACTTAGTAATACCTTCTATCATGTTGCCAGCAGACACGCCTTCTCTTCTAAATGGGGAACCCCCATCTTCATATAGTCACACATGCCCAGGCTGTTTAAAATCTACCCACAACTTTTCAAAATGTCGGGGGACCATGAAAGACATTCCAAAACCTGTATCTTTCCGTACTTGAAGTAGTTCAAGGTTCACGCTTTTTTTGGTGTCTGCTGGATTTAGGAATTACTGATATTAGAATCCTCTGTCCCTTAAACTTATTGTGCTTCTGGCTGCCAAACGCATATTAGATCCATCATTGTGTTTAACAGCTGGTAAGATATTTTTTTTATTATTTTTGTCCTTCAAACACACTGTGATGAGGTCACAGTTAAGGTAACCCCCATAGCCCTTCTATTTAGATGTTTATGCAAAAAAAAAACTGCACAGCTGTTCTTGTGCCAGCCAACTTCTTCCTTGGCAGTGATGTGAAGACTTTGTTTTGCATAACTGACTAGTTGCTGCACAGTTTTTTGTTCAAAAAGTTTCCTTGGTGACATCACTATATAAACAGTGTACAGCTGCATATCAAAGCAGCTTGGCAAGTCTGCTGAAGCCATGGCGTCTCTCGATGCAGGGTAGTTTTTTTGTGGTGGAAAATAATGCAGCTAAAATGCTTATTTAGTAGAGATTGTGTGGCTTCATCATGTGTTTACATCATGTGATAATTACTATTGCGTTTGTCTGTGAATGCGATGCCTCTCCCTATGGGCAAATCTACAGCGTGCACTGGTGTCCCAACCAAACTGTACAAAAAACAAGGAAAACCTTACACTTTCCTCCTTTTGCACTTAAAAAATGTAACACTTGTTTTGAAGATGAGTCATATAAGGGTTATAATGTAACACCTCTTCTGCCAAACAGTTCTTAAACTGCTCCAATGAAATGTGTTCTTTTGTTCAGATTGCCAGATCTCATTTCACCGGATAGCCATTTAGCATTGGATGAGTTCATGTTGTGCCCCATTTCACAAACATTTACCAAAATACACACATTTGTAAAATTTTAATAAATTAGTACTTTATAACATTATCTGTATGTTCAAAATGGCTTTCTACTTTGGCCACAGAAACATTTGCCTTTAAAAGAATTTCGATTTCCACCACCCTGTATTTCTTACTCTGAGGCAGAGGAGTCCATCGTAGAGGCTTAAAGAGTCTCTGATGGAGACTTTGAGTGCGTGAGTATGTTTTAACTGCAGTGCTGACCTGCTTCATGGCAGAATATTTGATTAGAGCTGACAGCGAAACCCCGGTCTGAAGCGCTCAGCTAGCGAGGTCACAGCCACTACTGCTACTGTCTATACTTCTAGTGAGAGCGAGAGAGGATCAAATGAGGAGGGCAGTAGGGAGAGCATGAGGGAGGGAAAGAGAAAAAGGATCTGGACTAATTCTGAGTGCCAGGCTCACTCTTATATAAGCGTTCCTTGGCTTTGAAGACTCAAGAAAGTGTGCTGTAAGGAACGCCGTGTGCCACCACTGCTTGTTTGATCCGGTATGATGCCCTCCTTTCATCCCTCTGTACTCTGTACCTCTTTTTCACACTGCTACACATCTCTCCACACTGCTCTTCTGTCACACCTCTTTTTCTCTCTCCCTCACTCTCTCTTTCTCTCCCTTTCTCTCTCTTTCTCTCACTCACGCACTCACTCACTCACGCACTCACTCACTCACTCTCTCACTCACTCACTCTCTCCCTCTCTCTCTCTCTCTCTCTCTCTCTCACGCACGCACGCACGCACGCACGCACACTGGCCCTGCTGTGGCGTGCTCTGATGTAAGCAGGAGTGGGGAAAGACTTGCGTTTTGACGATTCAAATGGGTCTCTAAGCAGAAGAGGCATATATGGAAAAAAGAAAACGCTTGAGGCTTTTACAAATCTTCTTTTTTTTGTTTTTATATCCTTGTTCCTCCCTGTTTTCTACCTTAATTTATTTCTTTCTCTGTCAGTCACTCTGTGTGCTCCTTCCTGATCTGCTGCCTCTGAAGTAAAGCAGGTTAGCCATAGATCTTCCAGATTACCCTGCTGCTTCCTGAGAAAGAGTGACTGAGACAGAAAAGAAGAGGGCAGATGAAGGAGAGGCAGGCAGCTCAGTCATACCCGCAAGATCCAGAGTAAACCGGGAGGCTTTTGGGGAGAGTTAGAAAGAGAGAGACAGTGGAAAGTGTGGTGTTTAAGAAACAGGAGGAAGGAACACAAGTGCATGAAGTCTAGTGTGTTGGGTGGGGGTCCTGCTGTTCGCAGAGACGACTCCTGCAACCTGCGGTTAGGATGGTGCCCATATGCTTCTGTGTCTGTGTGTGTGTGTGTGTGTCTGTGTGTATTCACTGTGATGGCTTGAACCTTGACTCGGATTGGGGGTTAGCCACCTTGCGTGCGAGCCTCGCACATGTCAATGTCATATTTCAGTTGTGGTGCCTGAAAGCAGACAGGCTTTAGAGTGGGGCAGCTTTTGTGTCTACACAGTCACATGATCCACCCGAAGAGGAAGTGGGCTAATTGAGCAAATACTGGCTTCTCCAGTTGTTTTTTTGTTGTGTTTCAATTGTACAGAATTTTCTTAGAAAGAGTACAGAGTTCTTAGAAAGAGTAGTTTGTTTACACTGTTTAATATATAAGAAGAGGTTGGAAAATAAAGACTTGTTTTTATTGCTGTCATGTTTAGCCATGCCTGTTTATTTCTATTTATAAATTGTTAGATTTTATACACACAGTATTTATCAATGTGTTGTTTTTTTAATGTTGGGGTAAATAGTTATTTGATCAGGACTACACTCACAGAGTTTAGATAATATTTCAATATAAAATTAATTGAATCCAAATAGTACTGAATATATTTAAGTATCTTAAGTCAGTTGCCATGAAGATCTGATTATCTGTTTCTCAAACCAGGTGCAGACAACAGCTCGGACACAGAGAGTGCCCCGTCTCCCTCTCAGGCTGACTCTTCCAAGTCCACTGAGCCAATTCCTCACTCCGGCCCAGGAGAGGGCACTTCAGAACAGGAACCTGCAGCCCTCAAAGTTGCTGGTCAAGCTCAGGAGCCCCCCTACGGTGAGCTTCAGGTCAAGCTGGAGAAGAGCCCGGAAGGTGGAATGCTGAGTGACGGCACAGCCATGGATGAGCGGGCGCGGCCAGTCTTTGAGGGACAGGTGCATCCTAAGAGCGAGCCTCAGGACATGGAAATGGCCACAGTGGCTGCAATGGCTGGGGACAGAGGAGAGGTGCAGGTGAAGACAGAGCCAGAACCCAGGGAGAAAAGTGATAAACAGGGAGATCAGTCACACTCGGACAACGATTCAAGCGCCACTTGCAGCGCGGACGAGGACGGGGACGCTGAGCCGGACAGACAGAGGTGAGAGAACAGGATGGTCCTTGTAGGATCAAAAATGGCCATGCTGGATGGCAGATGCAGCCTGGAGGATCATTACCTAGCTAACAGATAAAATTGTCGCTGATAAAAATGATGTGGTACATCTGAATATCTATGCCACCGGTCAATTATTATTGTGTTCAGCATTGAAATCTTAGTCCACTTTGTAAAACAGATTTTTTAAATTTTACATTGACTTTTAAGGTGCTTTTTAATAGTGGAGAATCAGCTAATTAGAAATATTTTGTTCATGTTATGTAGGTTCACAGCATTACAAGTGGACATGCATTATACATTATTTTAGTGCCAGTGCAAGTAGGCAATTCAGTCCTGGAATGTATTGCCGACAACACGTTTTTTATAGGAATACTGATAGAACAAAACAATACAGGACCTTCCTTTTTCTCTTGACAGTTTTTAATCTTTCAATATTCTCTTTCTCTCTCTCGCCGTCCCTCCCTCCCTCTCTTAATCCCATAGAATGTATTCTCTGGAGAAGCCATCACTGCTTGGAGGTCCCACCAGTGCATCTGTGGTAGTCTCCTCAGCTAAGCAGGCCCAGCTCAGCATGCAGCAGCTCCAGCAGCGGGCCGCCAACATCCCCCCTATGGTCAGTCCCCCTAGCTCCGTGTTGCACTTACCTACCAGATATGCACCCTTGGCCAGGCCCAGGGACTGGGCAAGGCTCGGAGCCAGAGCCAGGGCCCAAACCCGATCTCCCTCAGCACAACTGCCCCACCATGTGAGTCCAGGCCAGCTGAGCTTTGCCAGGAAAAATAAAAAGATAAATGCCTGGATCAAGAGCTCTGAATCAGCCTGATCTGAAGTGTTTTGAATCAGTGAGAAATGCTGGATAATTGCTGAATGATTCAGATTCTCGATTTTTTGAAAACAAACAGTAGGGGTCATATCACAGAACAACTTAAGCCTTCGATTAATCTGCATGCAGAAATGCTACTATGGATGATCAGCACCAATCATGAAGCACTGATGCTTGGCCACTCCCAGATAGCATAGAAGGTCATTGATTATGTAAATCAAATGATGGTGGCTCTTTGGTGTTTATTTTCACAACCTATCTAGCAGTTAAATGAAAAAGGAGATTGGCTCAGATATTGGCACAGTATTTGCCACAGTATTTTATTTGTATGAAGTGAGGCAGATTTCAACTGAATGTAAGAAATAAGTACAGCAATGTTCTGACCCGAGCTTCATCCCCACTTTCAGTATTACTCTATGATTGAGCTCTGGGCTCCATTGCCTGTTCAAAACAAGACATCAAAGCTCATACCATCTCCAACACCTCTGAAATAGACAAGAATATTAATATACAAAATTAAGAGTTAGGACTGAGCTATTTTGGCCAAAATCTTAACGTGATTACTTCCATGTTGATAATCAGCGCTTTGCATGTCCAAAAGCATTCCCTGATGATTTCTTTATATATTAGAATTAATTGATGTGTAAAGTTACCAATTTTGGGAACATTCAATGTGCCTTTTGCTGTATTATTATTAGTGTTGTTCCGATACCGATACTAGTATCGGAAATGCTGCCGATACCACCAAAAAATCTGGCATCGGTATCGGC
>JBBPCW010000084.1:6598585-6613258 GCA_037974425.1 Phenacogrammus interruptus | reverse complement strand
CACACACACACACACACACACACACACACACACACACACACACACACACACACACACACACACACACACGTTCCACTTGTCAGACTTCCAAAGGCATGGAAACTCCCCTCTTGGATCTCTGTCTGTCTGGACTTTTCAGAAAACAAAGAAATTAGATAAGCCAGCAATTGGAACATCTCAGTTGTTTTGCATTTCCCCAAGTAACTGTGATCAAGGTCAAAAATGATTAAACAGGTGATGCTGTTGCACCTTTGAGTTATGTCTATGAACTTCTGACCTTCAGTCTAGACACGAGAAGTCTAGTCTGGAACAGGAAAGGTCTGTAATGATTCTTTGCATAATTGACCCATTATGAATGGAATTTTCTCCTTTTTATTCCACAGTGAAGTGAAAATGTCATGGCTAAAAAAATGCTATAATATTTTGCACGGCTTTTTTTTTTTTTTAAAAAGCACTATCTGTATAATCCATGACACTCTATTTTGAGTTATCTCAAAGACTGGAGCGTTTTACATTGCATAACAGTTCACACCTTGACTTTTTCAGTGCTTGTGCTTTAGACCTTGCTGAATGGTAGACCCAGCCGAAAGGGCAAAAGAAGTGGGTGCTTTTAGTGACTGTGGTTTTGAAATTTTAAAGTCTGTGCGTGGGTCAAACCTGGACATGAATGAGCGTGTGTGTGCCTTGAGCTGCTCTCTGACCCATTTGTGACAATTGTGACAATATTTTTCCCACTATTTTTGCACTCATGTCTGGTAGAAGAAATGGGGCACATCTTTGCACTTTACTGCTAAAAAAAATTCACACCGTCCCTCACTGACCTCTATCTTCTATCCCCAATTCCTTCTCTGTCTGTGGAGGTAAACAGACCCTTAATAATTCAATTAAACATATATTATTTAAATATAATATAAATAGATGAAATATATACATAAGTTATATATTATAACAGTTTTATATTATTATAACAATTATTATAACAATTTTTCATAGCAGCTGCTAAATGAGGTCCTCAAGGTTTGTTGTCAGCAGTGGGTCTCCTAGCATATGAGAAGTACCAGCACGTTGTTGCAGTCCACAGAAATGTGTATTCCATTAGTGATGGTCATGTTTCCTTAGTCAGCAATGAAATATGAAGGTAATCTCAGGTTGCAGTATAGTAGTTATGAGTTATGAGTAGTTAAAGGCTGAGCTGAATGGGAAGAAAATTGGGATAAGAGTGCTTGGACCTAAGAGAGCAATATGTTTGCCTTCCTCGTCTGTTTTTCCTTGGAAAATACCAAAGTATGCTCAGTTTAGTAGAGCTTTATAAGTGTGTCTGCTGAGTTCCATGATGTGTGCACAAGGGGCAAGACATTGGACTGGATGATTCATTGGTTGGTTTGATTATTCTTTTTTTTTTCTTTTGTCGATGTGAGCCATCACAAAGAAATATGAGCAGCGCATAAATTGGGGCTCACTAGTATCCATTGTAGCTATAACAAAAAGATATAACAAAAGATGTTTGTTGGGTGTGATGCTTAATTTATTAGCTCTGTTTGAACACCTTGTGTCACTACAATAATTATTTTAACCCGTCCTCCATGTCTTCTCTGATTTCCTTAGTCCTGCAGCCAGCTCCTAACCAAGTGGTTCAAAACCTGCCAGATGGAATGCGTGTGACATTCTCCCGCCACAGGCCAGCCAACATTCCGTCTCCCCCACCCCTCATTCCCACTTCCAAGCCTTCAGACAAGCCTGCTTTCATCCAAGGAGGATCGATCTTACAGGTATGTCAGGGGAACAGAAAAAACAAAAAAAACAATGGCCCTTTACTAATGGCCTATTTATCAAATGCCATTTTGAGTGCGTGTGAAGTACTTGGCTTAAAATTGTTTAATTAGTAGTAGTAATTTTCATTTCCTGTTTTTTCACCCACTGAAATTATAAGTGATTTGTGCGTCTGCTGGACCTCTCCTGCAACAGAGAGCACATATCAGAGTTCATATTCCTTCCTTCCTTCAGTTCTGCAGCTGAAGGATCAGCATCCTCTCCAATGTCAGAGGAGCAGGGTTGTGATATTTTCCTGGTATTCTAATTCCTTGCTGTTATCACTCCCATAGGGAACACCGGGCACGTATTTGCCGTCCCACACGCATGCCATGTATGGGCCAGAGGGGCCTAAGAGTGCTGGAGGATCCATCTCACTCGGCCTGCCAAGACAACAGGACCCTGCCAAGCCTGGTAAGAGAAAAGGGGAGGGTGGGAGTGAGGCAGTGGAGGCACATGGTGCTACATTTTTTCTTCTTTTGTTGAAGATAGACCATGTTAAGTATTATTGTTTTTCATACATGCGGTCCAGAAATTAGGGCATTGGTATTATGATAATTGCATCACAGATCATTTTTAAAAAGCCAATAACACTGTAAGATACATGAGTAGATGTAGAGCCTTAATATTGGTCAATCCCATTATCCAAAGTCATATTGAATGTATTTAAATTGAATGGGAAGTAAACATTCCATTGTCGTTGTTGCCCATAGCATTAAAGAGACTTGAATCTTGAATTATGGGTCTCTCTTCCCCCATTAGTGCCCTACATAAAGCAGGAGGAGTGTTCCCCACGTGGGCAGACGACTCAGGCTGAAGGGCTGCTTTCCAGGGCGCAGTATGAAGGGGTGGTCCGAGGTAAGACTGTATATACACACACACACACACACACACACACACAAACTTACAGACTGGCATTGTTTCTGGAATACTCTAAAACAGTCATATAAGATGCACAGAGGAATCCTCCGTTTGAAATAAAAAGTCGTTCCCGTCATAGCCAAGAGATGGGCTAGCAAAAGGGCCATCTCTGCATCTTGCACGCTTGGTAATGTTAACACCAGCCTGAGAGAATGTCCCATGCTGGTGAGAAAGAACTGGCTAAAATGAGCCTCCAGAAATCACTCTCCTCTAAACGGCTTCTCCAGCCTGTTAGCTCTTCTGCTTAGAGATACTTTGTTTCTGTGATTTCTGGTCCCTGTTATCATCAACATTTATGTGTGTTTCATTATGTATTACTAATTTCACTGTACAATTTTTGTAATGTTCATACTTTATAATTTGTTATCCATAAAGGTATAATTCAAGATAAAAAAGCAAAACAAATGGAAAGCTAAGATTCTTAGCTTTAATAATATGGTTCCTTGGTCTGCCTATATTGGGCCTGTAAAGCTTCATATATATTTTTGAATATACACTATGATTGGTTTCAGTCCTGCTGGCATGTTCTGGGTTGACACTGATCTGTCTCTTAAATACATATTCCCCTTTCTTGACTTTGCTAATCTGCAGGAGGGCCAATGCCTGCCATCCAGGACCTGTCCAGAGGCACTGCAGGAAAAGGCTCAGAAGGACTTCCCTTCAGAGGAGGATCCATTACACATGTACATACATTTTATTGTTTGATATGGTGTGCATAGTGGATGGGGATGTCCTATTGCCTTGTGGTTGTTAGTGTCAGTTTCACTAATGCTAGTCTCTCTGACTCACTGGCTTATTTTGCTGCCGTATATTCATTTTCTGTGATCAGGGCACCCCTGCTTTGCCCCAGTCGAGCATAGCAGCAGACCTGTTGAAGGGCACCATCGCTAAGCTGGCGGCAGAGGACCTGACCAGCCCAGAGAAGAGCCGGGCCGAGGCGCTGTCCAAGGGCCATGTTATCTATGAGAGCAAGAGCGGACACCTAATCTCTTACGATGGTGAGACTTGGCATACTGAGATCTGATCTGTACTCTAATCTCCCATTATAAAAAAAAACAAAAAAAAAAACAGTTGCTTGAAGTGCTTTGTACACTAAAGCTCCTGACAGAATGACTGGTTACATGTAGCTAATGAGTCAAATTTCTTGAAGTCACTGAACTCTTAAACGGGAGAAAAAACAGCAAGGCTCATTTCTTAGTAATCATTTCTGAAATGTCTTCGTAAGTAGAAATACGAACTTGGTGACAGCTTATTGAGATGTTCTGTTTATTAAACTGTAACTAGCTTATGTAGAAAGCATGGTAGGCAATTTTGAAGACACATTATGTTATTTCTGTTAAATATTACTTTCTACAGTATCAGATTTTGGTTGTTTTAGGAAAATCTTCATTTTGTAAAGACATTGTGTTTTAAAAATGTGAATCTTAGTCTTCAGTTATTTTATATGTAAAAGAATACCTTTTTGTGCTCACAGCTATTAAGAACCCCAGAGACGGTACTAGAAGCCCAAGGACAGGTCATGAGCTCAAACGTACATATGACATGATGGACAGAGGGCTCCCCACACGCGAGGCACCTTATGAGGGTAAGGACGATTGCATGCAAAGCGACTTTGTTCAATAATTGTTCAATAATAAGTAATCTGGGTGTGTATTAACCAGACTTTTTCCCTTTTTAAAGGCTTGATTAGCAGAGCACAGCCCAGAAACAGTCCACATGCTGATTCTAAGGACAGGCAGATTCTCGCAGGATCAATCATGCAAGGTGGTAGAGCACTCTTTTCACTCCACTGACAAAAAAAAAACTCAAAAATTGTCGCAAATCGTCAAGTACATTTGTGCTTTGTAGACAAAACACACCAGTGAGCTGTAACATTACAACCACTGAAAGGTGAAGTGATATAGCACTGATGATCTTGTTACAGTGGCAACAAGTGAACAGGCAATTCTCCAAGTCGGTGTATTGGAATCAAGAATAATAGGCAAGCCAAAGGGTTTTGAGTGACATTATCAAGGGCTAAAATGTTAGGCTTTATGACTGGGCCAGATATGATGCACAGTAACATGGTCCTCAAGGTATGCAGTGGTTAGTTCCTACCAAAAGAGATCCAAGGAAGATGCATGGATCATTTAATAGGAGTAGGAACTACTTTCTTTTTGTTTAACTTTTTAAAGTTATTGTTCAAGTAAAAATATGGCTCCAGGATACACTGTGCATGAACTTAAAATGACGGACTAATATATCACTAGCCATTATATAAAGCACCATTTAGAGTTATCTGTGTCTTAGTTAGCAATCGTTTTGAATGATCATCCACTATCCTTCAATGTTTCTTATGTTCCTCCTTTCAGGGACACCACGTGCCTCTGCTGAAGCTTATGATGAAGCCAAGTATGGCAAACAGATTAAGAGGGAGAGTCCACCTATTCGTTCGTTCGAAGGGGGCATCACCAAGGGCAAGCCCTATGAGGGCGTGAACACCATTAAAGAGATGGGTCGCTCCATTCATGAGATACCTCGTAAGGAGGCGCAGGATAGCCGTAAGACCCCAGTCCTGGAAGGATCCATTACCCAGGTAAGACTGATATGGCTATATATCTCATCACCCTTTTATTGTCCTGTTCCTATTACTAATTACATTCAATTTCAGCAGTATTGTTTGTTTTGCTAGCCGTGTGTGGTTAGTATGCTTTCAAAATAACATTTTTCTGCATTATATATGATCTAAGAAAGCCAAACAAATTCCACCCTTTAGCCAGCAAGCAAAATCCTATCTGTCATACTGATTTGTACTGTTATGAACGTATGGCTAGATCAGGTAAAATGCACAGACTGCCACCCAGTGGACAGAAATAGCAGTTGTTCAAAGATTTTTGCTGATAAAACTGGAAAGAAAATAGTCAGAAACAGATTTTAAAAAATGTATTGAAAATACCTCAAATGTGCATTAATGAGGTACTAAAAATATGGATATTTCATTTGTTTTTTGGAGCCCAGGCCTATTTGGAACAGTGTAGGACTGTTTTGTAGCCCAAAGCACAGTTCATCTAACCTCCTCTCTGTATATTTTTTAGGGCATACCTTCGAAGTATGAGAGCAGCTCTGTAAACCAGCCGGCCATCAAACACAATGTAACGTCCCTCCTCACCAGCCCGGGGAAGTTGTCTCATTCAGCCATGGAGGCTGAACGGGACCGCATGAAGTACGAGGATGCCAAGGCTTCAGAGCGAGAGAGGGTGCGCCACACATCTGTGGTCAACTCCACTTCTGTGCTGCGCTCCACACACCAAGAGGCCAACAAGTCACAGCTCAGCCCTGGCATGTATGAAGATGCCAATGCCCGAAGGACCCCCAACTACACCACAGGCTCTATCTCAAGAGGATCGCCCCTGCTGCGGGCACAGGAGGGTAGGGCTCTCTTCACACTCCTGTATTTCCTAAAAAAATCACTCATTTGTCTTTTCTCATATGGTTTTTGGTGCCCATTGAGTGAAAGTTCATGTAGAAGGACAAAGAATGATTCATGTAGGTGTCCTCCCTTTGTTAGGAGGCATAACTGCTGGCAAGCCTGTGCCTCACGAGAGGAAAAGCACACTGACGCCAACTCAGAGAGACAGCGTTCCAGCTAAGTCTCCCATATCCGGGAGTGACCCACTGGCCTCGCACAGCCCCTTTGACCATAGGCCTGTGGTGGCTGGTGAAGTGTACCGAGCCCATCTGCCTCCTCATCTGGACCCCAGTCTATTCCACCATCGTGTTCTTGACCCAGGTAATACACACAGTATAACGCGACCTCAAATTTAAAACCTTGTGCTCTGCTACCTTCAGTTCAGTGGTAAAATGTGGCGCGCTGAAGGAGTCAATAAAGGCACTGATTCAAGACCCTGCTGTAAGGAGTTGTTTTTAGGGGCAGTCTATGGCCTGGTGTTTAGGAAGTTGTCCCTGTGATCGGAACGTTGTGGAACCACTGAGAACCATTGAGACAACGAACTGTCCCCACACACTTCTCTAGGGGCCCTGTGTCACCTACTGCCCCCTGGTTCAGATTTTTTTCTGAGAACCGAACTGTTTAATGGTATGCGGAAATCCCCACAATAATGCGGAAACTGCAAATATCCTCTGCCTTTTTTTTTTTTTGCTTTTTTGTCACAATAAATATATTTTTCCTGGATGTTTTCACACAAGGGGACTCTGAGCAGCCTGTGCCCATCCTGGAAGCACTTTTTCAAATTCCACACCAGGGTGGAACCCCCAAGCTTTGTGGTGCAAGCACTCGGACACTTCAAACTCCACAGTTCGATTGATCTTTAGGAGACCTTTCCAACGAGCTGTCATTTGTATTTTTAGCCCAAGAAGATCAGGGGTTATTTCCTGCGACATTCCGAGTTAAAACTCCACAGTTTTTTTTTTTTATTTCTGTAAATTAAATTAAAAGATGTATGTATTTTGACATCAGCACATGCCTTGTATCCATTAACCTCTCATGCTTTCCTCCTACAGCAGCCTACATGTTCCAGCGTCAGCCGTCCCCGACCGGTTACCCCAACACCTACCAGCTGTACACCATGGAGAACACACGGCAGACCATCCTGAATGACTACATCACCTCTCAGCAGATGCAGGTCATCCCCAGGCCCGATGTTGCCAGAGGGCTGTCACCACGGGAACAGCAGCTTGCCCTCCCGTACCCTCCAGGAGCCAGAGGTGAGCGGGCTCTATGCTCAGAAAGGAATGGGTGAAGTTTGTAGACGTTGTGCTCGTGTGAACTAGTGGTAACCTTTTCCAGACGATCAGAAGCAAATGACCCTAAGGACAAAAAAGTGGGAAATCAGTCCTTTCAAATTGGAATCATATCTGAGTCTAGGGCTGAGGCTGTTACTTATATCAGCTGCAGTATCATGCAAAACTGACATTTATTTTATTTAGCATCCTATTTCTGTATGATTTTGTTTAATACACTGTGATTCATGGTGTATTAAGTGTTAGAATAAATGAATCATTTTTTGCTGGTCTATAATATGCAATGTTTTGTATTGATATTAAAAATGACCAAAAGTATGGGTGCAGTAATTCAAGCGTGGATTTGATTGATGCCTGAACCACTATTCCACACTGCACCATATGTAACCCCAGACAATAACTAACTAATAACAATTTTGTGTCATTATTAATTATGTGACACTTGCAGCATTAGTACTACTTTTGATCAGCTTTCAGCCCTAACTGATTTCTGTAACAGAAAACATCAATTTGTGTTGGGATCTACAAATCATTCTACACTCCAAATTTGAAAGCCTGATTCTAGTCCAGACGGCTGCTTTGTTATTATAAGATTTGAGAATCTCAGTCGAGGGTGTTGGCTCTTTAGTGGAAGTTGATCTAGATGATCCTGGTTGTGATTGCTCACCCTCTGGCCCTTTGCTTCTGTCTGTAAAAGGTATAATTGATCTAGCCCAGATGCCTCCCACCATCCTGTTGCCTCAGCCTGGGGGGACAGGTTCCCCTACCCTGGACCGCATCCCGTACATCCCCGGACCTCAGCCCCCTTTCCCTCCTAGGGTTTACAACCCAGCCTCCATATCTCCAGGTGAGGACCCTACCCCCGTCTACACTCCCAAACCTGACCCTTCCTGAATGCCCCTGCTGTGTATTTACCGCCTGACCTAGGTCATCTCCACATGCTGTTTCTGCTTTGCCTTCTGACTGCTCCTGCCCCCTCTACCTGCTCCTGAAGCCAACCTCGCTGCTTCCTTCGAATCCAGATGCCAGCCCTGTGATACTGATCTAGAATCAGCTCAATTGGTCGCCTCCAGATGATTGAGGCTGGAGCAAGGCTATATAAAGCTGCTCCTAGATCTGTATTTACGGGTCACTGCAACTCTGTCTCTGAGATCTCAATCATGGTGTTGGGATTGTAAGGGCCTGGTCTGGTTTCTGATGACTGACATTTGCTTTACTTACCATGGCTTCACCTCTTTTATTATTGGGTTTAAATGGGTTTATTATTTTCACTGTTTCACACTTGTAGCCTGTTTAAAGACTTGATGCCAAGTGCATATTTTAATCTTGGACTTCTGGAATCAAAGTTGTTTTATTTGAACTCAAATGGAATGATTTAGTTTTATATTTTAATTGTACACACTACAAAGTGCAGCATGAACCTAGTCATATTTTTTTTATTAATTACATTCTTCTAGCAGCCATTCATTTTTAAGTTTGTTAGCATGTTTGTTCAAGCTCTCCAACAGTTATTTCGTTCACATTTAATCCACGTTTCAAGCAGATTAAAAACTCTAGAAAAGGACTGTGTGGCCTAGGGACATAGAACAGGTAACAGGATTTTTAAGCCTTTATTTTTCAGGAGAGGTCACACTTTGTGCCATATCAGACATTAGCGGCCATAGTATCTATGGTGGAAAGTCTTAAGGTTTATAAGCAGTTTGTCCAGTGGACCAGACATCATCATTGCAGCACTGTGACTAGATGGCTGTTATAAAAACAAATAATAGTTAGCATTAGTAAACAGAATAACAGAGTGATCCCATTTCACCTTATATTATTTGATGTGCTGTTTGTCTTCTGCCTCTTTCAGCAACATCTCTTCCACAGCAGCCCTTGTGCTAGTGGGTTTTAAACAGTGCTCATGCGCTACTTTTTAAAAAAAAAATCCAGCTTGACTTTACAGCAAGGAATCATTTGATCCTTTTTCCTTGTTTTAAGTTTTTTAGGATATGAGTTAATGACCACCATCCTATGTTTTTGTTTGTTTGTGTGTCCGTGCGTTCCTTTTTCAAAGGACACCCTGCCCACCTGGTAGCCAGTGTCGAGAGGGAGAGGGAGAGGGAGCGAGAGAGGGAGAGGGATCGTGAGCATAGAGAGCGAGAGAAAGAGAGAGAAAAGGAGCGAGAGAGGGAGCAAAGGGAGAGGGAGCGAGAACGAGAGAGGGAGCGTGAGAGAGAGCGCAACGAATATATGCGTGGAGGTGAGAACATTAAATAACACCACACATTCCAGACATTCTCTCATCTGCTTCATTGTAATGTAATTGTAATGTTTGTTGCTTATTGGCTTTATTATTAATGTTGTATTAAGTTTTATATATTTGTGTGTGTGTGTGCTATGATTTAGCTGCAGAGCAACCTGGCCGGCCCGGTAGCCGTGGTTTCCTGCGTTCCCCCTCCCCTTCGATGAGGTCACAGGAGGGTGTGGTCCAGCAGAGGCCCAGCATCTTCCAGGGCACCAAGAGCGTTATCACCCCTTTGATGTAGGCTCAGCAGTACACATATATTACCCCAGCTTACAATGTAGAGCAAAATGTATCTGGATCTGTGGCAATTTAACACTGATTAATCCTCTTATGGCATGTTTGGCATTAATATTTGACTTTCTGTATGTTTGGCCTTGATGTAAGACCTTTTCATTTTTGTACATTTAAATGGCTATTAAATAATTCTTGGTAATTATACGTGATCATTTTGTGTAGTCAATCACAATTATTCGCTTTGACATTTGCTCAATTTTGACCCTAAAGAAGATTACATTACATTTAATTAGGTTTTGTTATAGCTATATTAGAGGACATAAAGCTTTATCTGAATGGATTGTCAGTATTCACAAAATGTACTTGTAAACACACTAAATTATATTTGTATAATATATATATATATATATATATATATATACTCCCATTTTAAACATTGTTTATTGCAAATGGCTAACTGAATCCTGCTTTTGCTCTTTGACCTCTGAGTAGGCAGATGCCCTCATCAGTGCCCACAGCCCAGGTCAACTCACGCTACAACACTGCCGCAGACGCGCTGGCTGCCCTGGTGGATGCCGCTGCCTCTGCACCTCAGATGGATGTGGCCAAGGCCAAGGAAGGCAAGCATGATGGCCCCAGTCCCCGAGACAACGATGTGAATGCCGCACGGCGGGCTGCCGTCGAGCAGCAGGAGGCTGAGCGTCGCTCTATGCAGTCTCCATTTGGAGCCATGCCACATCAGAGCGGGAAACTCCCTGTATATGCAGATGGTGGAGGCGGAGGTGACAAAGAGAAACCCCCACCAACAAAGTCCCGCATAGAGGAAGAACTCCGCGCACATGGCAAGACCACCATCACCGCTGCGAACTTCATCGACGTCATCATCACGCGCCAGATTGCCTCCGACAAAGATTCCCGGGCAAGGGGCTCACAGAGCTCAGACTCCTCTGGCAGCTGTGAGTAATGTTACATTACTGTATCACTGAACCATCTAGAATCCTGTCTTACCCGCACTTTCCATTCTGAATGTGACTAAATAAGGGGAAAAATTAAGTAATCGGTGGATAATTTTGGAATTGGTCCATTTACATGCTTGAAA
Organism: Phenacogrammus interruptus; assembly: GCA_037974425.1. Classification (NCBI taxonomy): domain Eukaryota; kingdom Metazoa; phylum Chordata; class Actinopteri; order Characiformes; family Alestidae; genus Phenacogrammus; species Phenacogrammus interruptus. The sequence continues at coordinate 6,602,168 of JBBPCW010000084.1, read as the reverse complement.
TAAAAAAACTGGATTTTATATGTTTGAGGATGAGAAATGTATGAATTCTACAAATCTTCCCCTATGCAAAGCAGTCTTTTGTGCCTTGTTGAAATGACTGCTGATTAGTCTGCGTTGTTTCTACGTTGTTTCTACGTTATTTAATTTTCTTTGTTATTGGGTACAAAGTTTGTGTTTTTCCTCATTGTCCTCCAGTACCATCTAGCCGTTACGAGGCACAAAGTGGTGGCACTATCGAGGTGATTAGCCCAGCTAGCTCCCCAGCACAGAGAGAGGAGAAGAGTGAGGGGCCCTTTCCTCAAGAGAAGAGCTCTCAGCCAGCCACAGGTGAGTAAAATGACTTGGCTAAGTAGATATATTTGATCAGAAAAAATCCAAACTGTTCTAGACATTGAGATTTAGACTTTAGACTGATTCATGCTGCTTCTGTTGTTCTCTCAAGCAGAGAAATGGGAAAAATGCTCCAAAAAAACTATTTTGCATTTTGTGTGTATACCTGACCCTGCCTCTTTGCATTTCTCTCAGGTCCTGTCAGAGCGTTTGATATGAGTCGGTACAGACAACAGATGGAATCAGGACCTCCCGCACCCCAGCCACCACCCCCTACTCAAACTCACCGTGTCATGACCCTGGCTGACCACATCTCGGTAATACAACAGACTTTCTGACTTTATACACAAAATTGCAGGCATAATTTCTCCAGCTGGAAACAAACCGCAGCATCCTACCCTTACTTATAGCAGGGGTTCTCGTAACATTAAACATCTAACTTTAAATGCTTGACTGTATAGGCTTTAGTAAGCTGTGTTTTATGAGTTTGTATTGCCATGCTTGTGTGTGACGAGACATATGTATACCATCACTTTCCACAGGCATGAGATAAATGTCTTTAGTATACTTGCACATCCTTGTAGACCACTGCTTGTACTCACGTAATTCAGATGTCCTCTTAACACCTGTGTTTTCACATTTAACCATTGATACTAACATCTGCCTCTGTTCTCCCCCACAGCATATCATAACACAGGACTTTGCCAGGAATCAGGAGATCCCTCCTGCATCCAGCTCACTGCCTTCCTCCTCCTCCTCCTCCTCCTCTTCAATATCCTCTACATTCCAAAGCTCTGGTGCAGGAGGCACTGTGGGTAGGTCCAAAGGACTGAACCGTTACAGCCCTGAGAACCACGTCCCTCCTGCCCACCATCAGAAACCTTCCAGCAGAGTGTCTCCTGAGAATGCCCCAGACAAGCCGAGGTCCAGGTGTGCACACACTCATGCGTTTCTCCACCCACCAGCTCTCGTTAGACTCAGCCAGTATGGTTATAGAGTTTGCTTGAGCATTTTGATAATATTGTGATATCAGCATTGTTATTTTGTAGTGACTGGTGTTAAATGCAGTGGTAAAATGCATACATGTTTAACAACTCAAAGGAAGCTGTCCACAGTATGGCCAAATTCCTAAAATGTAGCATCATATTTGAATATAAATGATAGTGTCCTGGGACAGTTGTAAAAGGCACTGGCAAGACACAAATGTGACTGATCGATTGGATTTGATGTCATATGAGCTCAAAGCTCAGATGCCTTAAGTCATGATGTCTTGTAAAAGTCTTTTTGTGTGTGTGTGTCAGGCCGGGTAAATCTCCCGATCGTGCTGGTGGAGTAGGAGGTCGGGGCATAGACAGTTATGAACCCATCTCCCCCCCTCAAAGCTATTCAGGCCTGGACAAACAAGAGAGCAACCTGCTTCAGGGCCAAAGACGTGAACAGGACCTCTCTGAGCAGAGGTACGCTTTCAAATGAGCTTGTTTAAACATGTACATTGCCTGTCATACATTTGGGGACACCATCCTTTTTTTGATTTTCACTGTTAAAAATATCTGCTTAATCTAAAAATTGAGCAGATATTTTTGGATGGGCAGTGTAAATTGCTATAATGTATATAGTGTGAGCACTATGGTGTTGGTCAAGAAAAAAAAAAGCAGGTTATTGATGACCCTACCAGGAAGATAGTGTAAAGCGTAGAAAGCTGGACTCTGATTGATGTGTGTATGTGTGCTTAGCGAGTAATTGAGAGGGTGTGCAGACTTTATAGCAGCTGCTTCTGGATAGCCTCACCCTGGCATAAGATCAGTAGGACATTATTTTGCTTGACAGCAGTGTAATCCCAACCCCAGCAGCCACTGTTGGCATCTCCCCTTCTAGTGGAAACTTGGCTACACACACAAATTCCTTATGCTGTTGATCAACTTCCTGACCTTTGGCCTTAAACCCCAACCATTGCTCCATTTCTGTGGTGTCAGGACGGATTCACGCTCCCCGGGCAGTGGCAGCTACCTACCCTCTTTCTTCACTAAGCTTGAGAGCACCTCCCCCATGGTGATGTCCAAGAAGCAGGAGATCTTCCGCAAGTCTGAAGTTGGTGAGGAGCTGTATTTATCTTAAAACCGTAGTCAGTATCTGACTCTCAGACACTGTTTGCGCTCCACAGTTGTGTCCATTTAAAACACCAATAATAATATGAATACTTCTGTTATATAAATCAGTGCCTGAGATTGTTTTTGTTAAATAATTGTCTGTTTTTGTCTTTCAGGCAATGCACAGCCAGGCACAGAGATCTTCAATTTACCAGCAGTAACAAGCTCAAGTGAGTACAAGTTGCCTGAATTTGACCCTTGTTTGCAGCCTTACCTTGGTCAATTTAGAGGATGTAGCATATGCTTATGTCCTTTTAGCCCTGCCAGCAGTGGGTTTACATCCCTTATCAAAATTGCAGTACCTCCAGAGAAGCCAAGGATACCAGTAGCTCACTGATACTCTGCTTTGAGCTAGTAGATTTCTGTTTACTGTCCTGTAACTCTAAGCTACTGACCTACTTGTATAACGAAGATCATAAAAGGATGTAAGATCATTTTCCTGCACATAAGGAAAGGACTCAGTAAACAGTTCCAGAAGAGAATCTGTAGAAATAGATTCTAAGATCCAAATGTTCGATCCGTTGGAATTGTATATCTCTAAGGTTATTGATTCCTTTTATCGATGCTGACATGTTTTTCTGATAAAACCGTATGCATCATGACCTCAAACTGTGTATTTGCACTGCCACAAACATTCAGTAAGCAGAGGATCAACTTAAAGCATAGCTTCATTTAATGAAGAAAGTTTACACACTCTGCAAGTAGCACTGTTGTCATATTATAAGTTAACAGCAGCAGTATGTTAAAACATCTTTCAGTGCGTTCTGTTCAAATATTCTCATACATTTTGTTAAAGAGATCTTTAAGGCAACAGCCAGCTGTTCAACTTTCCCATCAGTTCATTTACATTTACGGCATTTAGCTGATGCTCATATCCAGAGCGACATACATCAGTGCTCAAGTAGTCTACAACTGTTTCTTAAACCTATAAGGGGGCGTTCACATATCGCGCCTAAAAACGCATGGAAAACACGAGGCGCGTCGCTTTCTCGTTTTTCTAAAAGCGCTAGGGCGCTTGCGCTCAGGAAACGTCTGTCGTTGCTAAGCAACCATCAGCCGCGCTCTCCATTTCCTCCAATGAAAAACCCTTGCTGTAACTCTGCTAC
>JBBPCW010000084.1:6580010-6591209 GCA_037974425.1 Phenacogrammus interruptus | reverse complement strand
GGGTTTGATTCCCAAGACCGCTAGGCACCTCTGAGGTACCCTGAGCAAGGTACTGTCCCACACACTGCTCCCCGGGCACCGTGTTCATGGCTGCCCCCTGCTTCACTCGGTGAATGGGTTAAATGCAGAGGAAGTATTTCATGCTGTTCACACTGTGTGCTGTGGTGTGTTCACGTATGACCAGACTGTCACTTTCACAAAGTGAAGACAGATAGATCTAGTGTTTGTATATAAAAATGCAAATATTTGCATATAAAATGTAACATTTGCAAATAAAAATAGCTTCTAACTAACAAACTTCTGTTAGAAGTCAAACTTCTGCACAGTCTATGTTTATTTTACAAAGTTATTTCAGTAAGCATACCGCAGAGAAACAAACTCATGTTTCTATAAATATTAGAAATATAAAATGACATGACATTCATATAAATAGAAATGCACATATATTTACACTTGACAGCAAAATACTATTCAGAGAATGTTACTAAAATTAACATTGTCTGAAATAGTCCTACTCAAGGCTTTTGGAGCTTTCCCAATGGATCTCTAATGTTTGAAGCTAATGAATGATAAATATCAGGTCCAATGTTCATAGGCCAAATAAGTCTGCTTAGGCATAAGTATGTTTAAAGTCTCACTTAAAGGTTTTTTTAACAGTTGGTCTCTTTAATTTGATTACCCAAAAAGCCATTTACACATGCACACACACGATTGTACTATGTACTGTGTGATCTGCTGATGCCTTTAATAGCACACATACGCCCCTAGAGGACAGAGAGAAAACTGTAGGATTAACTAAAGATTTAGTAACACACAAACACACACACACACATATACACATATATCATGACATCCTTTCTGTGTTTCTAAAAGCTTATAAGCAGAGAGGAGGATGAAGAAGAAGAAGACGAAGAAGCAGAAGCGGTGGAAAGGAAAATACAGGAAGAGCCTTTAACTTCAGCTGGACTGGAGAATAAACCTGAAAATGAACACGGTAACAGTGCACAGTTTAAGCTTGACTAATCAAAGGTATGCAGTGTAAATGACTATATACAAAAACTTATCATGATATGTGTTTGTTTGTTGAACAAGATTCCTCTCAAGAATCAGAAGAAGTGGTGACACTGGCCAGTAGTCAGCTTTCAGAGTCTCTGACCATGACTGCCCCTCAGCAGCTACCTCTTAACACAGTGCCTAGACCTGAATCACCTTTAGGAAGTGGTGGGTGAAACTCTTTTTTTCAGTTTAATTTCTTGTGCTCTTGTTGCTGTCTCTAAGTTTGCCTTTCTGCATTTTCCCTCTGAAGAATATTCTGGATACTCCTCAGTGTCACAGGAAGCGTCGTCATCACAGGAAGCCGGTCAGCATGTGACTTCTGTTGCCATGACCAGTAAGCAGCGGCCTGTGACTGCCATGAGCAGAGCAAGAGATCTAGCTTTTCATAAGAGATCCAAATCACAGGCGACTACTGGTGACATCCATGCCCAGACTTCTACTTCCAGCCAAAGCCTTGCACAGTCAGCTTCAGATATACCTACCAGTTACCTAGTCATGGATTCTGACCTGAAAACTGGTAAGTTACCTGTGGATGTACCTTCCTTCCTTACAATCACTGGGCAGCTGGTGGTCTGTTGGTTGGAAGGTTGTGGATTTAAATCCCACAACTACCAGTGACACCACTGAGGTACCTTTGAGCAAAGCATCGTTCCCACACACTTCTGTGCCATTGTTGGCTGCCCACTACTTCATTTGAGTAAATGCCGAGGACAAATATCACACTGTTCATACTGTCTGCTATGCTCTGGTGTGTTCACGAGTGACAAATGGGTCACTTTTAGTTCCAAACATCTTTCCATCCAATGGTTTTTCAGAATTCAAGGTGTCAAAGTAAACTGTAATGTCACCTCAACCATATACTCGTCTATAGTGAGACAAGATGGCATGGTCCAGAGTACAAAAACATTGAATACACATATATAAATAAACAAACCGATCTCACGACTTTTCGTGCGGTCATCGTAATATACAATGTAATCATAATATATACTGCGATCATGCTTTTTTTCATGCTAGGACAAGGCTTCACTTTTTGTGCTAGGACAATGCTTCATTATCCTGTATTTTAATGCACAGTGTGAAACATCGCCAGTATCTGCGCTAACTGGTGACAGCATTTCAACCCATTTCAACTGCTTTGCAAACAAAAACTATAAGGAATCAACTTTCGTGATTATTTCTCTCCTACTGTTCCTCAGTCACCAGTTACCGCTGATACTGTCGGTGTGACATGGTGCACATTAAAATACATAGGATAGTGAAACACTGTCCAAGCATGAAAAAAATCCGTAAATCATGATCGCAGCACATATTTTGATTACATTGTATATCATGATGGCTCTAAGAAAAGTCATGAGACCAGACTCAAATAAAGTATAAAAATCAGAACAGTGTTTTTGTCCTTGAAGCCCCCCTTGCCTATGTCCAAACAAGCCTGGCCCCCCAACCCCAACTCCCACCCGCATAGACGCACAAAAATAATAAAGGGATGATTTACAAACTTTTACTGGCAAAACATAAAAGTTGTAGGTTTTTGTTCTCAAACTGTTATACACACACACACACACACACACACACACACACAAACACACACACACACACATACACAGGTACTAATGAATAATTAGATCTGGTTCACAAACACCACCCATTCCAAAGGTATTGAATGTTGCAACACCTCTCTATAAAACCTGGTTCCACTGCTGCACCACACAACCCAGAGGAGTATCTAATTGCCATCCCTTGACATTGTGCATTAGCTGAAAAGCAGCTGTTCCATCCATTCTGGATGGCCGTGGGTTAGAATCCCAGGACTGCCAGTGGCACCACTGGGGTACTGTTGAGCAAGATGCCATAACCACATACTGCTCCTCGGGTGCTGCATCTCTTGCTGCCCACTGCTTCACTTGGTGAATAGGTTAAATGTAGAGAAAGAATTTCCCATTGTTCACGCTGTGTGCTGTGGTGTGTTCATGTGTCAGTATAAAGACCACCTTGCTTTACTTTATTAAGCCCTAAAAATATATGTTTTTTGTTCATTTTCAGATATTAAGTCAACAATTAGCAGCCAAATGTTGTGCTCTCTTTCAATGCTAGGGCCCCAAATATCTGGAGGTGTTAAGGGTAGTCCATTAAGTCCTAGGTCTTGGAGGACACAAACCAACCTGAGCTCTACTCTCAACAAGACTGTGGCACCACCAGTCCAGTTTTGCCAGTCAACTACTGGTGTTGCCACACCAGGACCAGTCATAGATTCCCATCTTGTAACAAGTGAGTGAAATGACTTTGTATACAACATAAACCACAGTTTTTCACTCAGTGAACCCTCTTGGGTTTATTACTCATTATTGGCGTTTCCTTTTTGTCTGGAGCTACTAGATCTTATCTATTTCCTCTCTTTTAAATCTACAGCGAAATACTTAGAGGGGGTGGATGTAGGTTCAGAAATCACTAGAAAGCAGATGCCAAATCCTGCTACAGCAACACTAAGTCAGTCTATTGGTGATGTGACTGTTCCCGTAAACCCAAACTGCCCAAGAATGTTAAAGAACCTGAAATCAACAACTAACATGATGCAACAGCAAACACAGATTGATCAGTTAACATCTGTGAATGTCACACCAAAGGCAGTTACGGAAATCCCTTCCTTAATGAATGGTAAGTTTAGCAGGTACATGTCCAGATCTCTTCTTTTTCTTCAATGATTTCTTCATATCTCATGCTTTTGACTTTACATTGTATCAGAAAACACTCAAATGGAGTCGCATGAAGTGAATTCTATGGTCAGCTGTCTGGAAAATGTGTCTGCTATAAGTCCTAAAGTGGTGCAAGCAGCCAATAACAGAATTCTGAAACAGTCGGATATGACTGCAAATGACCATCATATGCCTCCTTTCTCCGTTAAACTGTCTAACGATGCCACAATCAAAATATTAGATTCCTCCTATAGAACTGGTAAGTTTTTTTTTTAAAGATTAAAGATCAGGTTTCTCTCTCTGTCTGATTCTGAAACATCTAACATATTCTGTTTCTGCCAGAGCGCATGCTATCTTCACAAGTTATCAGACCAACAGTTCAGTCTGACTTGGTAACCATGACAATACCACAGCAACAGCCTGTCAGCACTGTGCCCGAGAGTCCCAAGACTCTGAGATCAACGAACCAAAGCCCTACTCCGTTCAAGTCAACATCTGGAGTTTCACCTGTTGCTATGAGAGCACCAACAGATTTTGGTCAACTGGCTTGTGAATCCAGTACATTTGCGAACAGCCACCATGTGGCTCCCTTCTCTGTGACATCTCAGGTGGCTTCCTGTTCTACAAGAAGTTTGGGATCCTTATTTAGAGATGGTGATTGAAATATCTTTGTATCCTTTTCTTTACATTATCAGGTCTCATTTTATTGCTCAGATTATTGAAATCCCATTTCTTCTAGATCATTCTCAGTTCTGTTTCTTCTAGATCATTCTCAAGCCAAGTCAACTAGTCAACAGGCAGAACCAGTTGCAATAACTACAGCACCACAAACTTCGAGCAGTATGACTGTTCCTATGAGCCCCAAGTCTTTGAGATCAACCAACCAAAGCCCTACTCCATTTAAATCAGCATTGACACCAAACACTACTTTTGGCTCACATTATAGAACTGGTGGGTAATGTATGGCATTTTTATTATGCTTTAATCTAGTAGCCACTCTAGCATTCTGGCATACTAGCATTTTTCATGCTTATGCCGCTTTTTCTTATTCCAAACAGTGGATCCCCCAGGTTCAGACAAAAGAACGTCCAGTACTCATAGTGAAGTGACAGGATCTCAAGTTCCTGACTCAAATTCACAGGACAAACCAGCTAACTTTGACCCAGCGCAGTCTCCTTCTACCAACCTGAAGCCCACACTGTCTATCAATACCAACACCAACCCTACTCCACCTGGCACCACTAGCTTGAATCCTACTAAATCTCCCAGTATCAAACCAAAAGCACTTTTCAGCCAGTTCACAGTGCCTTCGTCAATATCTGTTGCTGCTAAGCCTGGTGAGTTCAAATATATTCTCCTCAAAGTAAAATGTTGATGTTAACATAAAATTAAATCAAAATAAATAATAACAATTAAATTCTACCAAAAATTATATTTTGTCTTTACTGCATGTTGTTTCATCAGACATATCAGATGGACATAATATGCATCAAGAATCTCCCACCATGGCTACTCCTCAGTCACCTGTTTCCTCCATGACACGAACAAGTCCTCAGATACCAAGAAGACTGATGAGCTACAACCATGTTCAAAACTCCAATCTCAGCCGTGCTCAATCAGTTATTCAGCTCTCAACAGCTGAAATCAACAATTCACAGTCTTCTAGCATTCTCAGTGGAACGCAATATTCAGCTTTACCACCAACTACAGCCCAAAGTGAGTGCATTTCTATCTTTTATTTTACTTTGCATTTTACTCAGCACAGTGCCTAGCAGAATTAGATAAATCAATGATCTAATGCCCAGGTCAGCAAGACATGAGATCAACCATGGGCAATCAGCCTGTAGTCTCTCGTACTTTTTCTCAGCCTCAGCTGTTGCTCGGTTCCCTCGGCAGACGTGCAGAATCACCATCTGGAAGTGGTAAATCAGATGCATGACTTTAATTTCAGAACCAATAATTAACCACAGAACCAATATCTCCAGATTGTATCTGTTCTGGCTTTATATTATTGTTCCGTTACTTATTTTCATCATCTGAAATTGGACTCCACTGCCATAACATTTTTGAATTCACTTAGAATACTCTGGATACTCGTCAGTGTATTCTGCTACTCAGGAAGGGAGGTCGTCAGTAAACAGTCAAAACGTGACTTCCGCCCAGCCTGCTGCTGCCGCTATAACTCGCATGAGTCCCAGAGCTCACAGAAGGCCAGCCAATCTCAACACAGCACTGTCTTCTGCATTATCACAAATCGGTACTGATAGCTCTACGTTCTACATCTTCATAAATATCTGCATAATGTAAACTGTGCATCTCTGGTACTTTCCTCAAAATTGGAGAAGCTGTGTGTTAACTGTATGTTGAGCTGCTGTTGAGCAATGAGGGGTTAAAAAATCATGGCTCTCAAGAAGCAAGGATTAAGTTATTAAATATTCTTCCCATCTTCCCAGATGTCTCCCCAGCATCACAGGAAATGAGGTCACTAGGAATGTCTCGTGTGCTCTCACAGCCTCAGCTGAATTCTCTTGCCAGACGATCAGAGTCGCCTTCTGGGAGTGGTAGGTTTGTGTTACTCTTTCTTCTGTATGCAGAATGAAAGATTTCCATTTGTCATAACTGACGTTTCTTCTTCATTCATGTTTCTCCTCTCATCTGACTAGAATACTCTGGATATTCCTCAGTTTACTCTTCATTGTCACAGGAAGTGAGTTCAGTTGTAGATGGGCAATGTAACCATGCACCTGTAACCACGGCAACACCCCAAGCTCCTGTCAGTGCTATGACTCGCATGAGCCCTAGGCCCTTTAGGAGACCAACCAATCCGGGCCCTGCTCTGCCTAACCCCTCCCCTCCACTAAAGTCAAAAGTGTTTGGCCAATCAACTGCGAGTACTAACTCATATACACCAATTCCTGAACCTCCCATTAAATCTGGTGAGTAACATTTGTCTGTCATTCCATCTGCGTGTGCATGGATACCTAAATTTTGTAGAGCTCTGCATTACAGGATCACAAAAGCATGGTGTTCTAGACTCTTGCTGTCCAAGCCCCAGAGTGAAAGTAAAAAAGAGCATTGGTCTCACTCTGTCTGGATGGGTAGGGCCTCTGTATCCGTATCACTCTGTACTGCGATACTAGCCAACATGTGTGTCTCACAGCAGATGTAGAACTGGCAGTTAGTGTTCTCCTACAAGCGCATGGCACTGTCCTATAGAACTGTGAAAGAAGCAGTTTGAAAAAAAGTGTCTCTTAAAGAAAATAAGTCTTCACCCTCCCACCTGGGTAGCTACTGGTTGGGAACTGGCTATAAAAAAAAATTATATGACTACTTTTCTTTTAAAATTCTTGATAAACAACAGAGCCATTCAGACTGTTAAGTCTACCTTTTGGTAATGCCACCAGCTGTTAAGGACCACCACTACTATGTTCTTGTTACCTACCACCAGCCTCAGGTCAAACCAACCATTTACTCACTCACTTATTTTCTGTAACCACTTAATCCATACAAGGGTCATGGGCACCCTGAGTCTATACTGGTGTCAATAGCGAGGCAGGGACGGGCAGGACGCCAGCCCCCCACAGGGTGACCAACTACTTACTACCAATCTCAAATGCTTTACTATCTTTAGCCCATTGCATCTTTCAAATAACCATTGAACCAGTCAGAGACCACTCTGTCTAAACCACCAACAAAAATCTCTTTCACATTCATTTATGAACACACACTGTAAATGACTGCTGAAAGTGTCAAGAAGTCTAGCAATTGACCTATTTCCAGCAAGAATCTGTACAAATGAACTAGAATTTCCAGAAATCTCTACTAGCAATTGGGAAACTTTGGGGAATTGTTTGAAATATGCAAGATTTAATGATAAAATTTTTCATGTTTAAAATGTTAAGATCAGTTAGGTATAATAAAAAGAAAGGTGTAATGTTGCTGTTTGGCTAGTGAGAGTCAAGGCAGTTGTGAATGTCATTTTACTGACCATCACAGCAATTACAGTAATTTGTTGTAATTTTTATGACATTTCTAGATTATTTTAGTTTTTCACATTCTATACACTATATCTGTAAACTATGTCAGCATTGCTCTTAACATATTGGGACAAACTGTGTGTTTACAATAGATATTGTGAATTCATTTGGGAGCTTTAAAAAAATCTGCAAAATGTAATAAAGATGTAAGCAAAATAATTCAAATTAGTTTAAAATGAAATTCTCTCTTCTAGAGAAACTTAAAAAGTCAGAATCACAATGGGGAGTGACGGGAACCAAACTTTCAATGTGTTAAATGCCTCATAGTAAGTTATCATATGCAATGTATATGAATATTTAGGTATGACTTTGCTATATGACAGTTTTGAGAAAGTTTTTGCTTAAAACGTATTTGTAAGTACATCTGCTGGAAAATAGTACATTCCCAAACAAATGCTTGAAGATACCACTTCAGCTGGCAGCTGGTAGCCTAGTGGTTAAGGCATTCGCCCTGCAACCAGAAAGTCCGGGTTCGATTCCCAAGACCACTAGGCATCGCTGAGGTACACTGAGCAAGGTACCGTCCCACACACTGCTCCCCGGGCGCCGTGTTCATGGCTGCCCCCTGCTTCACTTGGTGAATGGGTTAAATGCAGAGGTTGAATTTTGTGCTGTTCACACTGTGTGCTGTGGTGTGTTCACGTATGACAAATGGTCACTTTCACTTTACTTAATTTACCCCATAAAAAAGGACATCAACAGCAATTGCTTTGCATAGTAAATAGTTTGCATTTTGTGCAATGTAATGTATTAGACATCCTAATCTCTTGTCCCCATCACTACCACTGTCAAATATAAAAATACTTTAATATCTTTTAAGCCTTTCCTTTTACTGTTCATATGTTCTTATGTGGTTGTTCAACCAGGGAGCTCTGTAATGCCCCAAGAAGTGAAGTCACTGATCAGCAGCCATTGTACAACCATGTCAACGTCACAGCTGACCCGCACACACATCTCCCAAAACAACCAAGTCCCACAAAGCCCCAAGTCCTTCAGCAGGCCACACAACCTTCCTCATGCTCAGCCTGGCTCTGTCCCATCCTTAAATCCTTTACTTTTCAGCCAGTCTGCATTGGACCCAGCTCCTAAACCAACTACAGAATCTCCCAGCAGGCCTGGTTAGTTTAATCCATCTGGACATTATATCTACTCAAATGCCTGATGTTTTTCTTCTCAGCATCCTGTTCTGACTTTGTCTGTGATTTCTAGTGTCTGCGGTGAAGCCATGGACCTCTAGCCAGAAGATAAATACAAGTTTGTCTAGCCCTTCTGGTAAGATCCATCTCCTTTCTACCTACTGATGCTACAAAGCAGACACTTGAGCGTCCATTAATGCATTTCAGATTATGCTGTCCCCTCTCTCTTTTTTCAGACCAGGGCCAAACCTTTTCCAAGCCATTTTCTTTCTCGGAAATAAAAGATGGCAATGAAAAGTAAGCACCATGGCTTAGCAGAATTTGTGCTTTTGTTTTCATTATTATTAAATAGAAAGCATACACAGAGCTGTGTGGAAGTCTTAGCACCTTAGCAATTCCACCACCACTTGATTCCACCTGATTTAACTGAAAGAAGCACTGATTAGCTCAAGCAGGTAGTACTGGGCTGCCATGAGGAGAACTGAAATTGCTCAAAGGAGCAAATTGGCATACATCAAACCACTGGACAACCGCATTTTGTTCCAGAATAAATACATATTTGTGCTCTGATAACTTTTGAAATATAATTGTAGGTGCCTAAAACATTTCTTAGTACCACTTACGAAAATTCACTATGGTTTCCTATGGTTTTATTGCAGTTTTTTTGGGGCACCATAGTTTTACTATGGTACCCCATGGTACTTTGGTACTACCCATAGTTTTACTATGGTTTATCCATAGCACATCATGGTAGCTGTGGTTCTACCATAGTTTTCATATACATATACCACTTCATAGTTACCCAAAAAACCATAAAAACCATGGTTATTTAATTATAATAAACCATGGTTAATTTTCATAAGGGACTGTATCTTCAAAAGGTGGAGAAGACAAAATGTCTGATGTGAAGTAACCTTCGTATCACCTGTTTTTGTTGTAGCTTCATTAAGACGTCTGACAGCACAGTAGGTGGGACGAGTTTAATGAAGTCACAGACGCTGGCAAGGAACCTGAACTTCCAAGGAAAGCAGGCCTTGTTTGAAAAAATGGATTCCATACCAAGCAGGTTATTAAATGTAGCAATATTGTTTTGAGGATTGTACAGATATTTAAAGGAATCGTTCAGGAAAACCACTGTGGGCAGCAAGAAGCGTGACTTCTCATTTTTGCTTTTTCCTTTTTAACTGATATGTTGGTCTTTGCATTAATATTTGATTGTATTAGTTTATGCATAGTTTATGCTAAATAAAAAGATGCAGGTCTTTATTATTTGCTAGCTATGTGAGCGATGTAGCTCCAGTTAATCTAGAGCACCGGTCTTCAAGCACAACTTCAGACAAGACTTGATCTCATTTTTGGTGAGGGTGTAAGTTGTGTAAATTTTTAAAAAATTAAATAAAATTTGTTTCAATTGTGTAAATTACAAAAAAAAATATCGGTTTCTCTAAGACAGACAGACTGCATACAAACCTTTGTTTGAAATGGAATTTCTCTCTTCTCAGACCCAAAAGTACAGAGTCAAAGTCTAAACTGAGGAGATCTCAGAGCTGCGACACATCCAGTGCCAACAGTATCAAGCAACTTTTGTTAGAGTGGTGCCGTTCCAAAACTATTGGTTACCAGGTACCATCCACCACAGTTTTAAACTAGGATGAGTGTTTTCACAGTGTTGATGTCCTTGCCTGTTTGCTTGGAATAAAATGTATTTTTTATAGTCATTGTGCAATGAAATCATTGTATCAGTATATCCCTCAGCCAGTTGGAGTATACACATATGTCTTTTGTTAGCATATTTGAATATCAGCTAATTTCATATAGAAATGTAATCTGTGGCATGATAAAACAGGATAGAAAATAACACTGAATAGGACAGCTACCCCTCCCCCCTCCCCCCGCCCCTCACCCCCAACTATGAAACCATAGATAACTCTTAAACATCATGCATCTCTAAAGATTCAAGATTATCTATTTGTCACATATGCAGTTATACAAGAACAACATCTAGCAAAATATGCCATTGATACATCCCTCTCTTTCTCTTTCTCTCAGCACATAAATATTAATAACTTCTCCTCCAGTTGGACTGATGGCATGGCCTTCTGTGCCCTGGTCCACTCTTTCTTCCCCAATGAGTTTGACTACTCTGAACTGAACCCTGCTCATCATAAACACAACCTTGATTTAGCATTCAGCATTGCTGAGTAAGTGTGTGTGTGTGTGTGTGTGTGTGTGTGTGTGTGTGTGTGTGTGTGTGTGTGTGTGTGTGTGTGTGTG
>JBBPCW010000084.1:6551020-6563074 GCA_037974425.1 Phenacogrammus interruptus | reverse complement strand
TTTTCAGATATGCTTTCAGTTTTCACATCAACTTTTTATAATATTAGATTATTAGAATATTAGATTTTTAACAGACTTACATGTGTTTTTTATTAAACCGACCTGTTGACCTGTGTAATTATTATCAGAAGCTAACAAAGTGGAAGCAGTCCAATAAGACTTCTGTAAACTAACTGGTCAGATCTTGTTGCCTAATGTTGTATAGCTAATTACTTGAGTGTTTGGAGTCTCATGGAGTCATTTTGTGATCAATACCAAGTGAGTTAGTGCCAGTATTCCAAAGATCTTGCTTTATCTTGCATGTACCAGAATTGATGTCCCTGCCGTTAAATGTAATTTCACATACAAAGTAAAACTTTTCAGTGTCTGTATATTAATAGCCATGATGTTTATGCATGTGTTTGTGTGTTGTGTCCTAGTGGCGCTACTGCATCCGTCTGGAGAACATGGGAAACGAGGTGGTGCAGCTTAGAGAGAGACACTGGAGGATCTTCAGCCTGTCAGGAACCTTGGAGACAGTCAGAGGCCGAGGGGTGGTGGGCAGGGTGAGTAGCCTAGAGCAATGGCAAGTCATCCATCTGTAGGATTCTGTTTTAGGTTCCCTGTAAGTTGAATGCAAAGCATTTTTGGCATTTGAAACTGAACAGAGAGACTCTGGTAATTGTATTGAATTTGCATTGCCAGTTCGATTAACAAGAGGATCTGAGACTGGCCAGTGTTCCTAAGCCTGCCTTAGTAGAGAAATCAGTTGATCATTAACTGGTTACTTGCTTAGTGAAATGCAAGGGTTGCCTGGGATGAAATTAATTTTGCTGTGTGAGCGTTTTTGTTACCTTTACCCCATTAACATTTACCCTAGATAGAAAATGCACACAATTCCTTTCCTCCTCCCTTCCAGGGTGTCATATAACACAGTCAATGCTGTATTCTCACAGTGTCACACCTTACAAATGGTACAATGTTGCAGAAAGCAAAAGCATTTAAAAACAGAATTAATCAAAAACAATTATTAAGTGAGTATATTATTTCTCTAATGCATTGTATAACTCAGAAAACCACTACTAGTCTGGTGGCACATGCATTTTGTTTCTGCAAATAGTTCTAAGTCATAAATTCCTGTGTGTGTCTGACAGGAGCCAGTTTTGTCCAAAGAGCAGCCAGCGTTCCAGTACAGCAGCCATGTTTCCCTACAGGCTCCCAGTGGACATATGTGGTGAGTGTCACGAGTTTTGGTGTTTGCTAAAAAATGATAATACATGAAGTAACTCTCTTTTTGGTTTTACATTATTTCATTATGCCAACATTATTGTACAATGTTTTAGGCCAGCAAAATAGGATGAAAACCAATAAACAGGATTTGATGAATTAATAATCCAGTTATTAATCCCTGCTTAGAAACGTAAGTGCATTGAAACATACCAGCCTTATTGATTCACTGTCAGGTGCAATAACACAGTGGGGAGGAAAAGGTTAACATACATAGATGTATGTTACTTTGTATTGTATGTATGTTACTTTGTGTTACTTTGTATCTTTCAACTGCATGCTGTTGTCTGTCAAACTGGGTGGGCAACATGGTACCATGGCAATAAACTTGCACATATAGATGCAAGAAAAATGTAGCAGAAAGTTATTGGAGTAAAAAAACGGTCTCCAAATATTGTTGCCTTTTTGGACATTGTTCATGGAATAAAGCAAAAAAAAAAAAAAAAATATCTGACTTTTTTTTTTTTTTAAACCAAATGCTCTGTGCCACATGCCCATACCACCTCGGCCATGCATCAGATTTTAATGCTGTGTTGTCCATTATCCCCTAAGCCCCCCTAAGGTTGAGACACCACAGAAAAGCACACATCTGCCTTTTTTATCGTTTTTATTCATTTTTACCATGAACTCTCAATGTCTTGCCATTATCACCCATTTCATTTAGCCAAGCCCATCTCTGACACATCTGTGCCTTCCTTTAAGAGAAGTGCGTCCATGCTGGCAAAACCGGAGCATAATCACTCGCAGCACTCGCTACGCGGGTCACTGTCCTGAATCTTGAGCTTCAGAGTTTTGACTCATTTATCTGTTTAAGCAATGGGTTTTGTCCTCTGTTTCTGACCTGTTTTAGCTACTGTTAGCGAATGAGACTTCATGACACACCACTGAGGGAATTATTTTCTCCTTACTATGTTTAGCATCTTAAACAAGCATCAGGAGCCTGTAACCTGTAGGTTATTTCGCAGCCATCACTATTTAAGCGATCTGCCAGAACCATAACGTTTGTTTTTATTTTTAGGAAGAATAATTAAATCGTATTAATTAAAACCAAGGTAAAAGACAGCCTTACCAGATCTTCAGATCAATCTCACAATTAACCTTTAGTGCCCTCAGTTGATGGAAAACTGTCATAGCGCCGGAAAACTTTAATCCAAATATTGTGACACACGTTTTGTGAAGCTGTCTCATTGCTGTTTTGAATTTTTGTACAAATCTTTACAAAACGACTTCCTTTGCACTTTCATTTCAGTTTCCTTTCATTATCCGAGCCGCTTATCCCACTCAGGTTCATGGGGAGTGTTGGAGCATATTCTAGCACTCCTGTTGCAAATGGAGAAGAAACACCTCGGACAATTCCTGTCCTCCGCAGGGTCCTTTGCACATTGCGCAGTAATTCTAGTTTGGTAATGAAAAGTAAATTAAATGATCACCTATTTGAGTGCCATTATGAGGGTGAGAAGTATTCTAAATGTTTGGCTTCTTTGATGTATAGCACAGGGCTGAGTAGTACAAGAGTATTTATCGTAATCATGAGAAATTACAGTCCAAAGCTTCCTGAGTGTATTGTGGATTTGTGGTCTGTTCTGAAAGCTTCAGTGTCAGCATGGAAAAAGAGAGCAGAATTAATCCTGGTTAGTTAGATGAAATGCACTACAGTGTTTTCATAGTATTTGAAATCTCACTGTAGTGATACGGTTGTTTTGGCTCATACATGTGACCTGTTCCTTATATTGTGGTTGTGGTTGTGATAATCTTCAAATACTAGTCCAGTTCAGTCCAGCTGCCATTTTCCCACAGACAGAATGTCATGTTGAGGCAGTTAGACTGGAACGCTGTGGATTGAGCAAAGAGCAGTTTTGTGCCTACCTGGGCTTTCCAGGCTTTTGGAGTCACTGAGCTGCTTATAGACCATGAGGCCAACCAGACATTCTTTGTGCATTACATAGTGTGTGTGTGTCTGGGTTTGTAACATGCATGAGATTACTGCATACAATACATGGTTGGATTTGCAAATACATCAGTTGTAGATCTGTAGTCAACAGGTGTATGTGTCTCTGTGGAGGTGGATCTCTGTGGATGGTTACAAAGGGTGGCGGTAGCTCAGTGGTTAGGATACTTGCCTCCGGACCAAGAGGTCATGGGTTCGAATCCTACCTTCAGCACACCACCACTGGGTCCCTGAGCAAGACCCTTAACCCTAAGTTGCTCCAGCGAGAGACTGTCCCCTCTAGTTAAGGGAATGGAAGTCGCTTTGGATCAAAAGCATCTGTTAAATGCCGTAAATGTAAATGGATGCATTTGTGTCTTTATAGATTACATGCAACATTTGCAGTATTTTTATGGTTAAAGCCTTTGTAAGTATATCCCTGAGAAACTAGGTGGTCAGTTACATACCAGTGAACACAAAATACAGGATGGGGGTCTGGATTCAGATTTGAAGGCCTCTGGTATTCCGCTTGCATATCTGTGTGGTGGCAGTGATAATCTCTGTGTGTGTTTCCTAGCACTTAAGTTCAGCTGTTCAGCTCTATGTGAGGGTCGGTGGGGAGGAGGGAACTGATTGTGTGTGTGTGTGTGATATATCTCCTTCCATTCAGAAGTTTGGTCATATTAACAATGTTTTAATTAACAAACGTTCTGTTCCCTGTTTTAAAGTATGTTTCTCAAGTTTTATATATGCCTCTGCAATTAAATTGTATAATATTGAGTGCATTGGTTCCAAGCATTTAAATGGTGAATCCAAACTTTTGGACTGTAGCCTGATTAACTGGGCTGGTGGGGACTGGTGGGGGCCAGTGGGGACCAGGGCGCTGGGTCTCTGACGGTGCGTCTCCTTGTCTCTGCCCCCATGCAGGGGCTCCTACAGGCTCGAGAGGCCCAACGGCACATTCTTCGACGTACGCATCCCTCCCTTCTCTCTCGAGAGCAAGAAGGACGATACTCCCAACGGCTTCCTGCCTGGCCCCTTCACCTCTCTGGCCTAAAAGTCAGGAGATCCCTGCCCCCGTCTGTCCCCACCAACCCAGTCACTGACCTAATCCCAGTCAACTGCCGGCCCCTTCTGTTTCAGCAGCTTGCCCCCTCTCTAACCACATTGTAACCTGTTCTTACCCCTACATACATCTAAAGCCATGTATGCTTACAGCATGCAACAGAGCAGTTATTCTTAACCCAGACACAATTACGGCCCACACAATTAAACGTTTTTGCTCTAATCTTGTGTGGTAGGGTCTAGAACTTAAAAAGAAGTGTGGAAACCTCAGGTAAGCCACAAGGCCTGGTTGAGATTAAATGTTTGGTTAGACAGAAGTCAGCAATCTCTTGTGCAGAGGGCTGGCATGGCTGCAGGTTTGCATTTTAATTGAACAAGAACTCAGCCCTCCTATAAAGTTGTATTTAAACATTTGGACACCCATTCAAGGGAAAGTCCCATTTTTATTTATTTGCTAATTAATTTTAACACACGGAAGATAGACATAAAATAATAGCATGTTCTAAAATTTGTCAGTATTTATGCCCCATTCAGCTGGAGTCTAAATTATCTTCATACCTTTTTTCTAAATTACTTTGCAAAACACTACTATGTTAGAATTGGTTATCTTACATGGCCGAACTTTTGTCACTTTTTTAATTTACTTTAACTTTACACACTACTGTAACAAAGGCTTAATTGTTTGAAAACATCAGATTAAACTGATTGCTTGATTGGAATGAAAGCCTGCAGCTGCACCAGCCACTCTGTCTTAAGCCAGGTGTACAGGTGCGATTTTGGAAATTTTGTTCTGGATTTTGGTAACAACTCGAAATGCACGTTTTAATCACTCATAGTGTGCAGACTGGGGCAGCTGGTAGCCTAGTGGTTAGGGCATTCGCCCTGTGACCAGAAAGTCCGCGTTTGATTCCCAAGACCGCTAGGCACCTCTGAGGTACCCTGAGCAAGGTACCGTCCAACACACTGCTCCCCGGGCGCCGTGTTCCTGACTGCCCCCTGCTTCACTTGGTGAATGGGTTAAATGCAGAGGTTGAATTTCGTGCCGTTCACACTGTGTGCAGTGGTGTGTTCACGTATGACACATCTTCACTTTCACTTCACTTTCAAACAAAACCCATCAATTCCTGTGCCCACATTGTATATTCAGTTTGATGGACAGCTGTGTTTTTCCTATAGGATGTTTCCAATACAGGCAGTTTTTCCTATAGGATGTTTCCAATAAAGTAAATTAATACTAATCAGTAAGCTGCACACCTGAGTGCCTAGTGCAAATACTTTACAGTAGTGTTCTTACTATGCATTGGATATAAAACCAGGAGAGACAGGCTCTCCATGATCTGTTTTGCTTAGAACAGTTGCTGTATTGACCTTAGTACCTCACATTTGCGTTCAGAACAAGTAATTATATACAGATTATCACATAAAATGGCAACATTTTTCCTACATTTTATAACATACATTCACATCTGTAGGACTAAAGGTTGTGTTGATGTGATACTGTGTGTGGTTTGTATGTTGGTTTGAAAGACAAGTGACCACAGTTTCCTCTGAATGCTCAATCAAAGCGTATCTGGGCAATTAATCAGACATCGTTTCCTTTTCACGCGTGACTAAGCTGTAATCTGATCCGAAGATAATGTTTTGTCAAACAATCAAATCAGGCATCAAAACTGGCTAAAATCGGAGAGTATCACTGCTTCCTGCTGTCTGATTCTCACTATCGTGATCTTTATCCTGTTTAGCACTTATTTAGTGATAGCACTTATTAGTGACACACCACCCAAAAAGGTTTGTTATTGACCATTTCTACCATCCAAATCTGGGAGCACTTTGCTAAACAGCGTAATCCACATAAGCTTGTATGTGTCCCTTCAGTACCGTCAGTATGTAACTCAGTAACGCTGCCTCTTTTAACCTTAAACCTACCTCACTAAGTGGAAACATAAAACAGTGGATTCATACACTTGGATTAATGATAAATCTAAGATTGTATGTATGTTATTTATGCATACTGTATGCAAAAGTATTGAGCTGTCTGACTGTTACATCATCAGGGACTTCAGTGGAATTGCATTCGAATACAGAGACTTTAATATGGTGCCCCCCTCCCTTTGAAGCTATAACCACTTCTACTCTTCTTGGAAGGCTTTCCACAAGATTTTGGAATTTCTGTGGAAATGTGTGTTCATTCTTTAGAGCATTTCTGAGGTCAGGCACTGATGTTGGATGAGAAGGTCTGGCTCTCAATCTTGGATCCAGTTCATCTCAAAGGTGTTGGATGGTGTTGAGGTCAGGGCTGTGTGGGCCAGTCAAGTTCTTCCACACACAACTCATCCAACCATGCCTTTATGGAACTTGCTTTGCATGCTGTGATACAGTCATGCTCCTCTGTTCAAAATGTCTTGGTATGCTGAAGCTTTAAGAAACTGGAAGTAAGGGGCTTAACTCAAATCTTGAAAATCAGATGTGTCCCAATACTTTTGCTCATATAGTGTGTTAACTATAGAAGATCTATATTAACTTCAGGAACTATTTCAACTACTAACTGTAGACCGTTTTCTCAGGCTGATTTATTTAAGTACTTATGTCGAGAGCTTATCTAGGATCTGTTCTTTTAAGGCCAGTTTTGCCCAAATGCATTTCATCCCTGTCTTAAGAGGCAGACTTTCACCATTCATTCAGTCCATATTGGCAGCACTTGATACACATGTTGCCTCCCTGCTGACTTGCTATGATTTTTTTGTCCACAAATAATTCTGGATCATTAATAATATTTCAGACATCAGATCAAGAGCCATTCAGAAGAGTTAGCTAAAAGAACACTAAAAGTTCAGAGCTTGGTTTCAGCACTTTTCCCTTAGCACTTATATTTCCCTTATGAGGTTTTGTCAAGTAGGTGCTAATATAGAAAGGAAACACCACGTGGGGCTGCCTTGTGCAGTGCAGTCCTAGAATTGTGCTTCTCACCTGTTTTGACTGATTGAACTGTTCAGTTAGAGTTAATTTATTCATATGCACTTGCATTGTGGTGCGCCTAATAGCAACTGTAGCACTCCTGCAGTACATAAGACAGAATGACCTTGTTTGAAAGACTGTAGAGCATGAAAACAGATACAAAAGCATGAAGATTCAAGTGCTAATTGTTTGTGTGACAGAAGCCAAGTTTGGCAACATAGTCAATGACAGTCCAAGTGTATCTGAATGAGATCAATAAAAGCTTGATGTGTATAGATTGACGAACAGCTTGATTTTAAATGATAACCTTCCATTTCATTCTCCTGTTAATGTGCAACGTTAAGTCATGCATTCTTGGCTAAGAAATATTAATGACTCCATGAGTGAAAAGTGTTAGCTATTGACCTGACAAAAAATGAAATCTGATCTAGACGTGCTTTTTAATCCAATAAAGAAAAAGTAGGATGTGCGTTCTTGACGTCGACATGCTTTTTTTCTGTGTGGTGGGCTTGTATTTTATAAAGGGTCCACGTAACGTCATTTTTATTAGTTAACTGTGCTATGTGCGGCTTTCCAATAGGTGGTCAGTCTTTGACATCAGCACATGGCTCAGTACCTTGTATAATGGTTTGTTTTCATATTTATTGACAAATCATGCACATGTCATTCGTATGTTGTGTACTCCTATTTTAAAACAAAGCAACAAATATAGATGTAAAGATTCCAGATGTCATTGTTTTTATAGGAGCTTTTTGGTGTTACTGTTGGTTTATGTTGAAGTATAGACACTATATGACACATTCACAGGTCCATTACAGTCCTTATCCTAGAGCGGGGGTCACCAAACTTTTTGAAACTGAGAGCTACTTCATAGATACTGAGCCGTATAAAAGACTACCAGTTTGCAACTGTGATTAAAGAAGAATAGCAACAGGATCAAATTAAATGTCACTGGTGAGTTGTGCGTGTTTTTAGAACAGGTCCGCGGGCTACTCATGTGGTCCTTGTTGGTGAGCCCTGTCCTAGAGGCTGCATTTGACTGTGCATTGTGGAGATGCACATGGTGACACTGTATATTAAAAACTGTGAGCCCAGTATCATGAATTGAATAGAAGCCTGGTCTATTTGTGTTGTTACGTCACTATCGCAGATAAACGGATTATTACACCTGAATTTCTTTGGTGTATACAATTTTCACATTTTATAGACATTCAAGATTGATTTATTCCTTCTTTTGGTTTTTGTCTGTAGATTTTGCAGTTCATGCTCCTTGCTCTGTTTGTACTTGCCATAGCGTTCAGATGGTTGTTGGAAGTTCCTCAGAACTCTTTGAAGCAGAAGAAATGTAATCATTTATGATGGATGTATGCTGCTGCAGTGATCTGCCAGTTTGGATGTAATAAAATGAAGCAATTTTGAAAAGTTTGTCATGTGTATAAATATGCAGTCTACCGTACACCCAAACACAAACCTTTTACCGACTCGTATATTCACCAGCGCACGCACATTGTATTTCAGCTAGAAAATGATCAAGTTTAATTATAATGAACCTGTAGTTTCTATTTTATCATTCCAACATCGTTTCATTTTGAACCCCCTAACATGCACAAGTAAAAGCTCATGATGGCATCGTGTCCCATCCCCCACTTCCTTTTTTGGCTGCTGATTTGGTTGTTTCCGCCTTCCATAGGGGGACGTTCACCTGCCAGAGGGCCAGTGGCGACATGTTCGACGTTGCTATCCCCTCATTCTCCCTGGACAGCCACGGTCACACGGGCAGCCCTTACTCCTTCCTCTTCTGAAGCACCTAGACCACCTTACACTTTAATGCACCACTCCCCAGTGCCATACCCCCATCTTCAACCCTTGCACCCTTCCAGGACTACTCCATCGTTTTTAAACCTAAGGTCTACCTTCCATATCTGTACCAGCAGGTACGACTACCATGGACATTTACTTGGATGAAGGAATAGAAAAAATGCTCATGCTGCAAAATACAGTCCATGGTTACTGCAACAGATTATATTGAAAAACACTTGAGTACACCTTCAGGCTTCTGAAACGTTTTCCTTGCCTGACCATGCAGCTGAGATCTCCTCTTCTTTATCCGATGTCTGCCATATATTTTGATTTGAATAGAGCTTTTTCTTTTACCCTGCTTTGTCTCGCTTCCGTCATAACTTACATAAGATCTCCTTCGGTCCTCTACCTCTTTAAGTTTTTGTATATGGATTCCAGACTTCTACCATCGTTCCTGGTACATAATCTTATGACACACAGTGTTGGAATTTTTGATATTTCAAGTGGAGTGAAAGACTATTTTAACGAAGAGCCTTTAAAGTTCAGGAGCCTCAGAGGCCCACTTGTCGAATTCATGTTTCGGGAGCTTACTCGTCAAACCTTTAGATTTTAGTAGTCACCTGATAGGATTTTTGCTGGTAAACGTAATATAGTTGTCTCCTGAGTAGAGCTCACATCAAATATAACCTCATATCCTCAACTACCTCACACAAACTTCAGTTTTAGTACTAGCTGCATTTCACCAACTTAAAGCAATTCATGTTTCTTTTAGATTTGAGAAGTTTTTGCTGCTGTGATCTGCTGTGTGTAGGGTGCAGGGGGGTATAGCACTGGGGTTTAGTGTTAATCTGCCTTTGATAGTCTATGTTCAGAATCACATGGTTGTAGTGTTTTTGTTTGCTCTGTTAAGTCCTGTGATTTAAGGAGTAATCACATTTTACAAAATCTGAAAATGTTACATTCCTACTTGCTTAACCATCTGGTTTCCTGAGTGTGCCTTGACCAGGGAGGATATGTGCAGTGATATGAAGTTTGAGTGCTGTGGATCAGGTTGCAATAAATTCTTTTGTATTGATATGGAGGGAGCTAATTCTTGACCCAGTTCTTACCTGATAAATCTGAGCCAAACCAGTTAAAATGGGCAGTATGGGTTGAACTTACACTGCAACACCCTTTGCAAGCTTTACTGACTGGTACTGTGAAAAATATGTGAACTTTGTGTGTGCTTTGAGCAGTTTTTGTTTTTTTACTTTTGCAGTCATTGTGTTTAATGTTTAGTGACTATCAAAACGTGTATGGCTGTATTGTCATTTTATATTGCAGTATTGTCTTGTTTGCAGTTTTGCATCGAAATGTGTATAATATATAGTCATATGCAAATGTTTTTGAAATGACAATCACAATCTCTGTTTATTTGCTAGGTTTAGCATAAAGCATCAAATATGTGCCATAATAATTGCACAGGCCTAAATATGTTGGGCTGAATTCAGCAAATAAACAGTGTAATGTTTTGCACTTTAAATTGTGCAGAAGTCTGTTCCCTGTTGTCAACGTGTACTTTTTATAAAAAAATAGAACTTCCCAAACCATTTTTTCATGTTTGTCACATCAAAGTTGTTGTTTTTTTTTTAAGATAGACTAGACATGCTAAACCTTTCTGAAGTGAACTCTGTTACTGTGCCTTTTCCCTCTACACTGACAGCTCTATTATAGAAAAAAGACCATAACAGGTCTTACTCATATTGCACTGGATGGTGATATTTTCAAAAAAACAGATGTTTACTAATTATAAACGTGTTTCTGAAATTAATAAACAAATTGATTGAAATTGATCTCAACATTGTTGTTCAGTGAATCTGTCATTTTAGAGCAATGTGAATTTATTATGGAAAAGCTCAGCAATACCATATTTACACATTTGAAATAGGAGTGGCATATTAAATATGAGCATCATAAATCTGACATGGTACACCTATGTTGTATCTACATCTGTATTGTGTCTATCTGTAGTTCACTTGATTTACTTTGTAGTTTAATAAGGGTTGCCTGAGAGCAAGTATTATTTGAGTGGTGGATTGTTCTCAGAACAGCAATGACATGACCATGGTAGTGGCCGCGCATGTATCACACAGAAATGCTGGAGTTTGGTCCACATACTGCCATTTTACATGTATCGAACCTGTTAGTCCACTTTCCAAATGTCGTTATTGATGGCTGATGGTGCATGGTTTGGGTTAGTCATCCTCTATCCCTTCATCCGTGGTCAGTTTCTGGCCACAGGACACTGTTTCCTGAATATTTTTGGTTGGTACACTGATCTTAGCCCAGCAGTGCTGCACTGATCCACATGCGTGTTTTATGAGGGAAATTTTAGAGGCATTTACATTTCAGATATTTTAGTCAAAAGAGCATCAAACCACTGTTGCGTAACCATTTTGGAAGAGTTTTAATAATCAGGCTTTAGTGCAGATGTATCTCTGTCCGAGGGCTAGTATTGCATACTGGTGAAATAAAGTGTAAAACACATTTTTTGTTTTTGTGCAGGGGGACGTTCCGGATTGAGAGGACTGACGGTTCACACTTTGACGTTCGCATTCCGCCTTTCTCCCTGGAGAGTAATAAAGATGACAAATCTCCACCTGCTGGATACAACTGGTAGTGCCAGACCTCCTCAACAGATCTCCTCGGGTCGAGTTTGAACTTCCCCTTTCAGATTCCATCCTGAACTATGATAAACACAAACCTGGTCTCACAGCCCTCAGCCAGGGGCATCTTCTACCAGTATAAAACCCTGAAAGGTGACACCTGATGGAATACACAGTGGGAGATTCTAATGGCTCCCTGTGCTTTTCCTGCTGGCATCCTTTAAAATACTGTTTTAATCAGTCTAATATATAGGTTTTACATGCTGCAGACTATCGGTGTGTCCGAAACCGCGCACTACGGTCAGTGCACTGAGATTTAGTGCGTAGTGCGCACTGTGCACTGCCTTCTGTGGTGGGCACTGCCGGGGATAAGTGCTGTCCGAAATGGAACACTAA
>JBBPCW010000084.1:6512175-6530731 GCA_037974425.1 Phenacogrammus interruptus | reverse complement strand
TAAAACCCATCTGATTTCATCCCCATGAATTCCATAATTCTGAACGTGATCTTTCCACCTCGTACTATCCCTGCTGTCTGCATCACTCACAGTCTGCTGGTTGGGGATGTTCTTGGCTTCGGCTTGTTTAGTTTCAGTTTCATATTCAGCTGTATGCCGTGTTCTAAGACGCCTAATCATGTTAGTGGTGTTTAAA
The DNA here is from genome assembly GCA_037974425.1 of Phenacogrammus interruptus. NCBI lineage: Eukaryota > Metazoa > Chordata > Actinopteri > Characiformes > Alestidae > Phenacogrammus > Phenacogrammus interruptus. Next base: position 6,530,535 of record JBBPCW010000084.1, on the reverse strand, counting down.
TGCAGTTGCTTGATTCCACCTCAAGGGATTTCATCACGACATACATTGCAAACGGCTAACTTTACGTCTTTATCGGACACTTCCAGACGGGAGAACGTGCTGCACGTGTGAAAAAGTTGCGTGAGTAATTTACGTCAAGTAATCTGCTTTTTTGATTGGTGCTTTGGTGTTCGCCGATCAAGCTATTTTTAGCCAATATTGGCCGATCATGATTGGTGGCCGATCAGTCGGAGCATCACTAGGCAGAAGCAAATATTGCGTTATATTATATTATCATTTTACTCCCTTAGATCGCTGAGATGATACAGATTTTTTTTTGCTCAGCAACATATTTTCGTTGTCAGTTAAGCTGTTTTTCTGAATAAATGGATAACTAAGTGCCTCCCGGTTCATTGCCATCAAAATGTTCCATTCCAACTTAAGTTAGTGTGGCACCAGTTTTAGCTTTATAAATATACAATGACTCATAAGATGAGATTAACTATGTAGTGCTGGATATATTTCAGTAATATCATGGTGGCCCCGGGATTGGCTCCCACCACCCTAGTAAGGATTATAGGTTATAGAAAATGAATTAATGAAATAATGTAAACTAATGTTGAGAGTCTTGAGGAGCTTGTATATAATACGTTGATCCGTAATGTAGCCAGCTGGCTTGCAAAATTCTGTTATTTCTTGAATGTCACTCACTAGGTCTCAAACTCAATTACTAGTAACATTACTGAAGTGTGTCCCGAAGCTCTCTCTGACTCTTTGGTCTGTTCTATATTTGTGTTATTCTAATGTTTTACACTAATGTTTTCATTTTTACTGAAGATTACTAATAAGTAATTGGTTTATCAATCATCAGTACAGTCCCAAAAAACCCCCAAAAAACATATCGACCGAGCACTGTCACCTAATTGGGTCGGACCACACACTTGGATTACTTGAAGTGTTTTACCAAAAAGGTATTTTTCTAAAATAACTGCCATTTCACTGACAAATAATGACTTTATCCTGCATCGAATGCTTACTGTTTGGCTCACACAAAGACCAGAAGCATTCGATAATGTTTATGAGAAAACATTTGATGCGCAGGTTGTTCGAATTATTATTGTGAAGAAAAGTGTCGCTGCAGACAAACTCAAACCAAAAAGAAACTAAACATGATTCAGCAAAACAAGATGGCCTGTGAAACGGGAGCAGAATGACAGGCTGAAGAAATGGAAGTGAACCTGATGTCGCAATATTTTTTGGTTTTATTAATTGTAATCATTTTTAGTCATTGATAATTATCCTGGATTGGTCACAGGTCTTAACATGCATCTTAACTCGCCTCCAGTTAATAATCTTTGCTGTTTGCAGAACAACCTTGAGAAGTACATTTTGTGAATGAAGAAACTGGTCATTTAATACAAAGTTTGCTTCTTTGTTTCTTTATGTTGCAGGACTATAAAAACAATAAAGCAGCTCAATGGTGTATTGTCCTACTGCCTCGTGGTCAAGAGTCCTAGAAGGGCCAACAGTTTATTCAACTTTAATATTTTAATTTGCATCATATTTTAATAAGCGTTATTACCACACTGTGTACCTCACTGTTACTCCATAAATAGTGTTTTTATGACTCTGCCTCATCCATATGGTCTCCTTTAAACAGAATGAACTTGCTCTCTTCTAAACTGAGATTTGTGTTTGCAGGTGGGCGACATGGTGACGGTGACCAAGATCAACGTGAACGGCCAGTGGGAGGGAGAGTGCAAGGGCAAGAAAGGCCATTTCCCCTTCACACACGTCCGCCTTCTCGACCAGCAACAGCCTGAGGATGAGAGCTGAGGAACACGTGCACTCCTAGACATAGACATAAACACACACACAAACACACACTCTGCAGTTCTTCACACTCTGTCATGACTGTTCCAATCATTACGTCCATCCAAAATTGCTAAAACGTGTCTAACCCGAGTGTTTGACCACATCAGTATTCTAATCACCCCAACATTATACAAACACACACACAGATATAGGTCTACTCTTTCACTTAGACACACCTTCATATTACAATAGTGTAGAATTTAGGCACATCTGCCCAAATAGACAAGGACCTTATTCTTCAACACACTTACGTTGCATAAAACTAGCCACTAGTGGTGTTCCCTCTCTCTTAAGACTGTTGTGTGAAAATCAGCGTGGTAAGGAACTCCTGAGCCTGGAGAGGAAGGCAGTACTTTCTGACTGTTGACGGAAAGAAGAGAAACATCACTACTCATCTGTCTCTTGTGGCTGGGATTGCACTGCCCTCCTCTGGACGCCTGCGCCCTTATCAGGGTCCGGCCAACACTACCAGGCACCCTCCGGTCCTCCTTTTGTATTAAAAAGAAAATGGAAAATATTATGATAAGAAAAAGGCATATATATCATTACATGCTAAATATTATGCCAATTACTTCTTTTTATTTGTATTTTACCCTGTTCATCATGCCTGATGACCCTGCTGGTAACTGCTTTTCCAGACAGTTCTGTTCTAGGACCTTGATTGAAAATAGGAACTTGTATTGAAGGGGGAGGGGGGGGGAAAGAGACTTAGGGAGTCTGCATTCCAAGATCTGCTATTTTCATTCTCCCAGTGGCGTATGACAGAGGACCTTAGATACTGACTGAACGACAAGGGGAAAAAAAGTCTGGTTTCCTCTCGTTCTCCTAATTCCTTTCCTCCGAACCCCCCTCCCCTGTCCCCGTCCTCCGTGTACGTCCGCCTTCCTCCAGTCTCCCATGCCAAAGACACACAGCACACGTCTGTGCTGCTGTCTTGTTTATTTTCCTGTGTAAAACAAACACCATTGTGCTTCATGTTCAGCCTTAAAATCCACAGATGCACTGTTTTTGCTAAAAAAAAATTCAGAGCGTGCTGTTCAGCTCGGATCATCAGCATTAATTGTATTTATTCTGGCTGGCGTCATTTGTAAGATCCTGCATGCTGGGTGTCATGCTCTCTGTTGAGGCTCAGGCCACAGTGACTGCTGTGATTGACACAAGAGCTGCCGTATCTTCCCTCTGTGTTAAAGCAGAGCAGCGTTGTCTGGGAACGCATTCCGAGCTTCATCAGCTGGACCAGGTAGAACCCTAGGAAGGCCGAGGCAGTCTGCGGATGGGTGCAGTGTTGTGAAAACTCCCATTCATCCTTATGAGATACTGTTCACAGCCATCTAGATCAGCACATATACATAAAAGATTCCATTTGAAATGTATAATGCACTGTAAACCTTATAATTTCCCCCTAATTTCTCACCAGGTTGCATTTATTATTATTATTATTATTAACTGCTCTGTTAAAAACATGCCCATGGTTACATTTTTCATTGGTTTACAATGCTTTCAACAATGGCGTCCAGAGAGTGTCTTCGGCAAAAATAAACATTAACATACTGATGTGTTTTTTTAATATTTAAAGGAATTCACTTCATGTGTATTGGAAATCACACATGAAAACATAATGCTGATAATAGTTTTGATTGTTAACATGATTTTTAGCCAAAATGAATAAACGTGTGATCAAAAACGAAAGAGGTGATGTTTAAAGGAGTGATAGAAACCAAGTGTAAACAACACATTCTCTAAAAGCCTAAGTATTAAGGATGAGCCAAATAATGCTAATGATTATTCCTTTATTTAGGAACACTTCCATTTTAAATTTCTGCGTTGTGTGATGAATTCAGAACACTACAGTGGAGTTTGGTTGTGTTGCGGTTACAAGATTGCATGTCAAAGATAAACGACCAATGCTGGCAGTAGGTGATGGGGCATAGCTGGGTGTTTGAACCCTAAACGTAATCAAATTACTGTTTAATCTACTTGATCAACTGCTTTTACACCATTTCCACAAATGATTTGCCACTGACATCGTTTCTTAAGTGGGACCACAATGATACTCACCAATGTGTTGACCAACCCAGTGTGTTTTTGCCATATAATGACATTAGGTTAGTAGTGGAGGGCTGGGATGATCATTCATTTAGAAAAATCAGTGAACAGTTTTTATCCTAAAACATTTAAGACTACAAATATTTCAGTACGTCTAGTTTCCATTTAGGTCAGAGGGTTCAACATTGCCTTAAGGTCTTTTCAAACTTGTTACCTACTGCTAAATAAACACCCATTCAGTAGATTATATAGCTGTTATTGATTGTTATCTGACAATTATCCCAGCCCTCGTTAAGTAGCAGTTCACATTAGGATTATGCAGCTGATTCGATTACATGCTTCAGGTTGCATTTTCTTGCTTTTTTCTTCCTTATCTCCCTTGGGTTTGTGTGCAGTGCAATGAAAAAGGGTGGAAAAAAACTGTACGAATGAATGAATGAATGACTTAAACTAGAGAGCAGTGCAGAGAGAGAGCGCTACATTATCCTTTCAGACAGTAACTGTATTCACTGACTCCACCACTCTGTCAACGTCGTTAAAAAGGAGACACTGACTGGGAAGCTTGTACACAATGTGTATATTATTTGGACTTATTTGGTTTTTGTATTGTTCTTTTTTTTGTGTGTCTGTACAACATACGAACATGTAACCTTGTGCTTCCAACAAGTCTCTGACAGACCTTGTCGTGTGACGTACTCATACGTGACACTGAATGATGCATATTATGCTCTCTGGGGTTCTTCAGCTTTTTTTCCCCCCACAAAGATGTGGAACTGTCCATTTACCATTTCAAGCCTCATCTTTAAATGCTCACTTCCTGTTTCACATCAAACCCACTACCTTGCCTTTACAGTACCGAAATGTGTGCAGACTGCGATTCATTACAAACCGTGATGCTTTTGTCAGGAGGTCTGTTGTTCATTACAGGGGCAGTTCACAGATTTGTGGGTTTTTTCTTTTTCAAAATTTCATAATTTCTTGGTTAAGGTGCCATCCAGAGTGCTTTGATGTGAAATTGTAGTTAAAAGAAAACAGTGGTGATGATGGGAACCAGGGATTATTTCATGTAGTATCTAAAACTGTGAACCTGTGATTTCTGCGTTTTCATTTATAATACAGACAATGGTGGAATAGTGGTAAATTGGAGGGAAAAAATACTTTGTTGCCGAACTGTTCTGCCCTGTATGGACTTTTGCCATGATTAAAAAAAGACATTTTAGTCCAAAACCTCCTTAAGTATCATGTCTTATGCATCATGCAGTGTATTCATAAACATTTTATGTAATATCTGAAACTCTTCAGGCATCTGCTTCCATTTGGGAACAATTCTGACTCAGTTTGACAGTTCTATAGAACACCAAACCACTCTGAACCCTTTTGGTTCCATATTAATGATTTAAATAGGCAGACATTTTGAAAACAAAAAATGCTGGAATTCCCCCTCTTCTGTTCTCCACACTGAATTGAGATATTATGCACCTTAGCTCCCGGTTGCCTCCATCTTCCTGACTTAAATGTAACTCATCACCCACTTTTGTGTCTTTTGTATTGTTTTATACCCCAAATGGTCTTCTCTTCTTTTCCTCATGCGAAGGAAGACTGAGGGAAGGGGAACGTAAAGAGAATCTTTATATTGATTCTGACTCGTGCCATTGTTATGACTATTATTTGAAGTTCAAATTTACATTTTATGAGGCATGTAATGTGTTAACTTAGTAAATAAATGCATATTAGCGAAAGATTATCAGTGTTTTCTTTGGGGGGGTGGGGGTGGGGTGTCTGAATGCTTGTGTTTGAGGACTTTTGAGTCAAGCACTGTTTTCATCAAAAGTGCTAAGAGCAAAATGAAAAGCTGTTCCAGTATATCTGGGAGTTCGATTGGTATTTGTGATCCAGAACTGATCCTCCTGCTCTTACTAATGAATGCAATTGAATTCTCAGCAATGGCCATGCTAAATGTTGGGAACGTTACTCTGCGGATTTGATGGCATACTGGGTTTTCAGGAGAAACACTGGTATCTGCAAACTTTTGATCAGTGTAGGGCTGCACTATAAGCCTGCACTATATTTACAAAAGTGTTGTTACACACCTGTTTTTCAAGGTTTTGGCTAGGCCCCTTACTTCTAGTGAAGGTTAATCTTGATCTTTCAGCATACCAAGACATTTTTGACAACGCCATGTCAACAACTTTGTGTACCCAGTTTGGGGAGGAACCTTTTTTTATTCAAGCATGACTGTACTCCAGTGCACAAAGCAAGATCCATAAAGACATGGTTGGATGAGTTTGGCGTGGAAGAACTTGTCCCCCCGCACAGAGCCCTGACCTCAACCCATTTGGGATGAGCTGGAATGGAGATTGTGAGCCAGACCTTCTTGCCCAACATCAGTGCCTGACCTCCTAAATGCTCTACAGAATGAATGGGCACAAATTCCCTCAGAAACACTCCAAAATGGGTGGCGTCCAAGAAGAACGAAAGCTGCTATAGCTGGGGTACCAACTCTAAAGTATATGTATTTTAATTCAATGTCATTCAAGTCCCTGATGGTTGTAATGGTCAGGCGTCCCAATACTTTTGTCCATATTGTTTGTGTGTGAGAGTGGATGTATGCGTGAGCTGTTATGGCTACAATGAAACATATTAAAGTTTATATATTTGAATGCAAAGTCCCAATTGGTTGTAATGGTCATGCGTCCCAATATCTTTGTCCATATAGTTTGTGTGTTTGAGAGTGAGTGGTTGGGAGTTTGTAATCTCTTATTGCTACAAAGGGGGTGGCAGACCCTGTATTTTGTAATAGTCAGGCATCCCAATACTTTTGTCCATGTAGTGTATGAGTGTGTGAGAGAGAGTTTAGTCGCCATCTTTAGAGAAAAGCTGCCGGTAGAGTGAGAGCTCCAACCCCACACGCACACACACGCACACGCACACGCACACGCACAGGATCTCTCTCCCTCCCTCTCTCTCTCTTACACACACTCTCACTCACTCTCCCTAGCCTCGTTCCAGCACCATGGCAGACAGAGAGCACTTCGTGTACCAAGCGAAGCTGGCCGAACAGGCCGAGAGATATGACGGTAAGGTTAACATTTTCTTTTTTGCAGCTCCTGGGTGAACATTGCAGTATCTTCTCCTTACACACACTCTCTCCTGGCTGTTAACGAGCTAGCCAGGCAGCTAGCTCCCCTTCACTCCAGTGTAGGCCTTTTCCCTTCTTCACTATCTCATTTTCTTATCTTTTTATTAAACCGAGCACCTTCCCTTCCATCCTGCTTGTTACTACATTGCCCGTTTGTGTCTAAAGCGCTTAACTCGAGGTGATTAAATTGCTATTTTAATTAAAAGGCCCCATTCTGCTAATCTGTAGCCTCTTGCTCGAATTGTCAGGTCCCCCTTAAATTCTGCAGTGGCTGCAGTGGGGCGCCCGTGCACGCTCCTGGACTAAACTGCATGAATATTTAAGGTGGAATGGAAGAATTAGAAGAGAAGCTAATAGCTAGTAGCTAGATCTCCAAAACTAAGGGTATTACTAAGGATTTAGTGAGATAGCATCGATGAGATGACGGGCAAATACAAGAAATTACACATTTGATCTCAGTAGATGTGAAAACTGGTTTTAATGAAACAATAAGTTAAAAAAGAGGTTTTGGTCGAGTCGGGTGAGATTAAAGTAGCTGGACTGAGTCACGTTATTAGCCAGAAGCTAAATGTCCAACTTTTGTCTTTTATGCTTGAAACCGTATAGGAACAACCGAAGTTCTAGCTATGATGTCTCTGATTTATTTTTTGTGCTTTAAGATTTGCTGCAGCTGTGTAACATTACTGGGATTGGGTTTCAGTAGCAGATTAGCTAGTTAGCTACCAGGCTCTCCTGCTTAAAACCACGGAGACATTTCAGTCCTTTTTATGGCTCTTTAATGTTCAAGAATAATATCATCTGAGTTGTAAGGTCAAGACCAAATACCGATTGATCATCTTGCTTTCGTGTTGGTCAGAATGTCGAGATTAAACCTGACCTTTACTACAACCTGTGTAGTGAAGTTAAAATACTGTGAACTTTATTTACACCCTCCAAAAACAAACAGGTCCGGGATTAGCAAAAGTGTTTAAGATGACAGTGATGGGCCAGGTAATAAAGAAAGCCAAACTGGGCTGAAAAGCATTGAAAATGCTGCTGATGCTTCATTAGTGGAGTTTGGGACAGTAGCCACACCCTCGAGTGACATGAACTCACTTTCTTCTCCAGAACAGAGACTTTAGAGCTGAGGACTGGACAGAGAAACACTCAGACAGACTGGAAAGAGACGCACACACCAGAGACAGAGCTATACTTTTAATAAAAGCTTTAAAAATGTTGACATGAGGTACTTCTCTTGGAGCCTCTGTCACGATTAGACTGCTGACAGGAGGATACACCAGTGAGAGAATTGTCTTGTTATTCTGCAGACAAATGAACAATTTATGAAAGTATTGATTTGGACAAATGCATTCATTTAACAGAGGAGTGGAGCATTTATTTGCTGGATTAGAAGTGCAGAATAATGAAAAAAAAATGCACCAGAAAAGAACAGTAAAAATATTTTAAATAGGTATTTTTTTTAAGAATAATCTTTTTCCTGATATCGGTTTGATAACCGATGTCTGATCTGTACGTCTCTAACAAACACACAGAAACAGAAACGGAGATACTCTGCCTCTGAAGTGCCCAGCAATAAAGCAGTCAGTTGCCATAGTAATAAGGCTGTCATCATTGTCTAAATCACAGTGTGCTGTGTTAAGAGAAGGGGCTGGGTTTTCTCTGTGTGTGTGGTGTGGGTGTGTGTGTGGGTGTGTGTTGTGCTCTAGCAGATACAGTGAAGGAGCATTGCAGGCTTGAACATGCTGCTGCAGGTCCGGTCACTCTAATAACTAGGCCACAGGAGAAAGTGGCCAGAGAGACCAGGCAGGGAGTTCTTGTACAGAAATGCACAAGGAGTGTATAACTCGATTAAATTAGCACATTTAAGGATAGAAATTGCAAAGTTTCTTTTTTTGAAGATGCCCCCAGGTGGTTTCACCCCCTTATGTTAAGAAATTCCGGTTTATTTTCCTGGAGATGTGTTGTGATTTCTGGTGTGCTATTATGTTGATGTGCCATGAAAGCCTTTCAGTTTTAGCTGTATAGCTCATGGATAATGTACATTAGGTCCTTTCCCATAAAATCACAATCAAATTTGAGCACTTTACTTTGGATATCTGATACCTGACCGTTAACTGCAGTGTATGTCGGGTAATGGTGATTGTTTTGGGGGGAGAAAAAAACAATCACCATTATTAAAATCCATAAGAATCAATTAAAAATAGCAGATTTCTGTTTTGGAATAAGCTTTGTGAGACATTATGTAAGTGTGGAGCAGCATTCATTAACCTAATTAAATGAATGCTTATTTATTATTGAGTCAATATCAGGGCTTTTGCTATTGATTATATAAGTAATCTGGTGATTATGTTGCGAGTTAATAAGTATCTGTTAGAGGGGGGTGTGTTTCTTTGTTTTTCCAAGGCTAGTAGAAACAGCAGAGTTCACTTCTCACACTACGTAAACACGGACGTCTGAAGCTTCCTATCAGAAGTGATGAGTGCTAATGCCATCCTCATGTGGAGAACACTCAGTCTGCAGAGCACAGCTTTATAATGCCCTGATAGCCAAACTGCAAACAGATTATGAAGCAAATTAACAGTTTCTTTAAATCAGGAAATCAATTTCAACAAGTAATTGTGGCAGATCTCCGTAGATAAATGTGGGCAAAATCCAAAAGACACATCAGTGACCATTGGATTCATCCCTGTTATCTACTGTTATGCCTTTTTTTCTGACCCTGAATTCTCTGACCCTTTCCTTGTTTATCCCGGTATGGTGACTTGACTTTTTATTTCAAAATAAAACCCTGCTGTGTAACATTAAGCCTTTTTTGGAGATTAACAGTGTTGTGTTATACTATAGATAAGGACGTTTTTGCTAAAGTGCATGTCAGATATTTTATTGTTCAAATGAACAGCAGACACGGTCGATATGTAAAACAGTCACCACTGCTTTCTTTCCGAAAAATGAATAATAAACACGAGGGACGTTCAAAACGTTTCTGCACGTTTTAGATTTTTGTTGGAAACGGTGAAGGCTGGAAAAGTAGTAACTGGCTGTGTTTGAGAGCATCATGTGACACGGGTGAAATTGCATTGCAGAGCAAGGTGACTATGTAGAAAAGTGATATAATTTGTTTTTTTTTTTTAAAGTTATAAAACGAGAGGAAACTTTTTAAAGGTCCCTCGTTGAAAACAGGAGTCATTAAAATGCTGTGCTCTTCTAACCCCAAGACATTTGTTTATTTGTTTTTTTATTATTTTTTTTAATGATCCTTAAAATTCAACCTATTACTTAAAGATAAACCAAACTGTGTTAAACACTTCCTAGACTGAGTACACACTGCTACATCATTACAGGCTCTGCTGGTCTGGTGTCACCTGTTCAGGAGCTCCACTATGTTTTCCTTCATGTTGCCTGTGATGTTCTGGTGTGAAGCAGGACACACCCTTTGTTGCCTGTTGGGCGTGTGTTGTTTCAGTACAAACTGCCTTCGGCCAGCAACTGTTTCTACTGACCTGCTCCAGTACTCTTTAAAATCAGTCTCTTAGCTGAAAGATAATGGGTGCCAGTTTGTTCCAAATTGTACCAAAAGCTTTATCTTTTTTCCAAGCTGATCTGTTGGCAAAAAGCTCTCAACGTTTTGACGTTTCAGTTATAAAACTTATGTCAGTATTTTTTAATTGGATTATTCTGAATCTGGTGGTGGCGGCGTGGTGGATAGGATACTTGCCTCTAGACCAAGAGGTCATGGGTTCGAATCCTACCCTCGGCACACCACCACTGGGTTCCTGAGCAAGACCCTTAACCCCAAGCTGCTCCAGGGAGACTGCCCCTTGTAGTTAGGGAATGGAAGTCGCTTTGGATAAAAGCATCTGATAAATGCTGTGAATGAAATTTCAGCCCAGTTTCTGTGTGGAGTTGATGAATGCTTTTCTGGAGCATCAGAGATTGATGTGAACAAAAGTCATGGGGAAAAAATTAGGGATGCACCGATCAATCGGCCAGTGATCGGAAATGGCCCATTTTTGGCCCGATCGGCCGATCACTCACACGTATATCAAACCGATCTTTTTTTGGGGGGTTATTTATTAAAATTTTTAAAGAAAATTTGTTATGAAAAAAAAAAAGCTTTATGTTAAAGAAAATTAGATTTTTGTTTGTATTTGCTGTAGAGCTGCCACTATCATATGTCACTATTATAAAAGTAACCAGTAAACGGGGAAAGTAACTACCACATTACATAAAAAAATTTGAAACCCATTTTTTTGTGTCATTGTCGTCGACTACATGTAGCAGCTCTAATTTTCTGCTATCTGGGGGGAAAAATCGGTATCAGAAACATCGGTATCAGCCGAGCACACTTACAAAAAATCGGTAATCAGAATCGGCCAAGAAAATTGCAATCGGTGCATCCCTAGAAAAAATGTTAAATTAAAAAAAAACCTGTCTTGCTTACATACACATTACATATGTGTATATATGTATGAGAGAGAGATGGATACAAAGATACATTTTGTATCAGCCTATCAAATAGGGGTGGGCGATATGGCAAAAATATCACATCACAATTTTTCTACAGTTAAATCACGATTTCAATTTTATCACGGTGTTTATGTTAATTTGTAACATGTTTTTTTGTTTTTTTTTTACTATTTTGCAAGTTACTGAACTTTACAGCCAAATTATTTTAGGTTGAGTGCTGTTTCTATAAGGCGGGCATTAAGTGGACTAGCAAGTAGTGGCTGAAAATTAGTAAGAGTATAGGGGTCATATCGCCCACCCCTACTATTCAACTTTGGCTAAATACACAAGAAGCTGAGATAAAGTAACCGCTCAGTATTCAGCACAACCAGTATACTGATCACCGCCTGATCATCTGCTCCTGTTTCTTCACTGGTTTAGGCATTAAGTTAGATGTGCTTTGTTCCACTTGAATGATTAATATGAAGGTCACTGTGTGGCTTAACAAACAACAAGCACTCCTCCAAAACACTGGTCGGGTTCAGGGACTAGGGTGGAAATGGGAGTCTAAAAGTCCTTCAGGATTATATTCTGGCTCTTTGGAAGCAAGATATAAAGAAATGAGTGTTGGCTCAAGACCTTTGTACAGAACTGTATATTTAATGTTTTTGAAATGTGAAAAATGCTCCTTTCCTTCAGAGCTCGTCTCCACTCAAGCCCAGCTCAGCCGGCTAGAACCCAGGAGGCAAAGAGTGCAGCTGGGGTCGGGCCAAGCAAGGGGGAGGAATGCCTGTGTGTGTGTGTGTATCTGAGAGAGACCGAGAGTGGGGGGCAGGGGGTTGATTCTCTTCTCTTACATAAGCTCTGAAAAGAACAGAACAGGCTAGTCTAGTCCGGTCCCCCTCTGTGCATATGGAGCACCAGCCTGGCCTCCTTAAGAGAAAGAAAGTCCTGCTAGAAAAGTCTCTGCTTTTCTGTCTTCCCTCAACGCCTCTGTCCCTCCTTCGTTAAGTCACTCCTATTTGCGCCTCACGTCATGATTTTGTCTTCTGATGGAGCGGCTGCTACTAATGATTAATTATATTTATACAAATACAAAGAAAAGGAAGCCTATTATCTGAAAATTAGCTGTTTAATGTGAAAATGCAATGGTGAATCAGTAATGGAACATGGCTAATGATGGACCTGCATTATTTTGACATATAATTGACATGGGAGTGATTCGCTGTGTTTATGGCTCGCTGTTCTTGGACTTTTTTAGCACATGTGCTGAAATTCCTTGCCGGTATTCGTCTTAATGCCGGTATGCCTCCCACCCCTCTACCTATCAGCCTTCCTTCTGCCTGTCTCCTTTTGTTCTCCTGCTATGAGGAAGTGAAGTGCGGTGCCGCTCCAGGCGCAGTGGGAGGACCCCGTTTCTGACCACCCAGCCAACCTGCAGGAATTCCAGCGCAGTGGCGTAATGGTGGTGCCCCCCTCTTCTTTCACCCTCCCGCCCTACCAGGCTCTTCCACACTGTGCAATCTACAGTAAGGAACGAGTCATACATCAGCCTCGCCTGTCACACTACCTCTCTCGCAGTCACACAGTTAACGCCCTGCTGCTTTTTTTGTTTTGTTTGGTTTCTGCACTCTAGACAGTGAGTTATCAGTAATAAAGTTTTTTTTTTCAGATTTCTCAGGCAGCCACTCCCTTCTTCAAACTATAGGAGACAAAGTCCATTTGCTAACACTTTTTTTTAAACAAACGCCATTCCTGTAAAGAACCTTAGCCATGGATTAACATGCAAGTGTGAAGAATCCAGAATTTAAAGGTTCTACACCCATTAAAGGATGTCTTTTTCTAGAAATCCTATCCGGGAACCTTTTTTTTTTTGTATAGGCTTAAACCTGAGCTTTGTGCAGGCCCGGGGAAGGCTTTGAGTTTCAGACGGACATGCGGAGGCCTCACTCTCTTTGGTTGAGCCGTGCTGACTCCTGTTTCTCCAGAGGTTGCATCGCTATGTTTGGAATACCATATATCATTCCTGAACGTAGTGCATCAGCACACAAGCGCAGATGGGCCTCTGCCAAGCGTTCTACTACAGAAGGCCGTTCCACGCTTCCCTCCCGATGACCTCATCTCTCCTGTTCCCCTGCTTATCTTCATAAAGCACCCATTCTCTCGTGTCTGACAGAGGCTGGCCTTGCCCTGCTGGTCTATGACTGAGTTATGAATGGGCTCCTCCCTGCATGCCTGGGCTTGACTCGTGAATGCCTACCCCACTAGAAATGGCTGGCAGCCATGTCCACATGCACCAGGCGTAGACCCGCACTCCAACACTCCAACATGTAATGCCTGTCTTCTCCCCTGATCCTAGATCGGTCCTGTGATTTGCCATCCTGTTGATTTAGTTACAGAAAGCAGGTCTTAAATCAGCATAAACTGGCAAAGCTCTGCTCAGCACAATCAGTAATGGATGGCCTATCTTGTGTACTGCTGTGCAAAGGGTGCTGGCAGTCCCCCAGCCTCTCCATTAGAGAGAGGAAACGAGTGCAGTGGAAACGACGCTTTTAAAGGGTGCCTCCTCCTAATATCTTTAAAGATCTAAAAATTGTTGAGGAACATGGGGGCGGGTGGCGGCATTCGGCTCTCCATGCACAAGTCCTCCTCGGACAAAGTCACTTGGTTCCCATGGACAAGCTGCAAGTTGGTAGGAGGAGCAGATTGGCAGAGTGTGTTTCTAATGAGGAGTGTAATTGAGAAAATGTGATACTTTATGTAAAAATGGTACGGCTATTTTAATATCTGAAAGCCATTCATTTGAATGCACTTTAGTGAAATAGATCTAGTAAGTCGCTCACAGCCAGCCGTAACCTTGTCTGTATGAGAGAATAAGATTTACTTTCTCTGGTGCCATCAGCACAATTTATTTTGGTAGCGTGGTTTGACAATAGCCAGCTCCTATACAGCAGTTTATAGCTACAATTAGACAAAAATAAAACTCCTTGTCTTCTGTGGTGATGGTTGAGGACTCCTTATAACTCGCTTTTAGAGGGAGAGAGCTTTATTTTCTTTAGGGCACTGGTTTAGGGCCTCAGGATTACTCTAACCTGTCTAATATTAGCCATGTGCAGTATGGACTGCTAGCCAAAAAGCATTCTCCGTGTGCTAGCTGGCGAGTGGCCTAGGGCAAAATAAAACCAGTTTAGACTGCATTGGGCTACAAAAAGGCTTAAAAAGATTAAAACCAGCTTAAAAACCTTGGTGCTTTGTCTTTTCTAACAATTATTACAATGCAAGTAGTGGCGGAATAAAGCAAAACAAAAAGTCTGGTTTCAGTTTTCATTCACTCTTTAAAGTGTAAGACATTGAGCTGTTTGAGTACATTTTTCATCAAATATTCAGAACAGAGTACTGAAGAGTTTCTGGTGAATTCATTATTTAAAAAGTTTCTCTGACTTTAATTAAATCCTTACTTCAGTTAGTGTGTCCAGTGACACTCTGCTTTCCTTTGTTGTTTAAATCGATTCAGGTCTTCCTCTGACCTGCTATTTGCATTAACTAGTATGTCAACTGGAGAGCCTGGAAGTATTGTACCAGATGAGATCTGCTGTAGCCGACAGCAATAACGGCAGCAGAGGACGGAGAACAAGACTTTCTTCTCGCCCAACTTCAGAATCTCTCTCTCCTGTGTGATTGGAACAGCCAGAACTGTTTTGGGAGCTATAAATGGTCTTTACAGAGAATATAACCATGGTATTAGTCTGCGAGTTTCTTTGAGCTAATTTTAGAGCTCCATGCTCTCAGAGGGAGCTGAATCTTATGTCCTGCAGATGATGACGTCATATTGAATACGGTTACAAGGAAAATGCACTTATTCTTGTGCTTTAGGCCAGGCATCATATTGCGCATTAGGCCTATCATTATAGGCCTCATTATATAATTATGATTATAAAACCTTTATGATGTATTTTGACTATACCAATTTCTCTCAAACCTAATAAAGTTTGCATTATTATCTTGTATCTGCAAGACAGTACACTTACAGGAGAAAGAAAAAAGGGTCCCTAACCTTCAAGTTAATGTAAAAGTTATTTCTATTGGTCCGTCATTAAAGTTTGATGTTGTATCTTGTCAAAAATGGAAAGCATAAAAGGAGCCTTTTCTGACGATGCTTTTGTGTAATAAATGCTATCCTGTTACTCAGCTAAAAATTGCATGCAGTAGTACAAATATTCAGAATTAGTACAGTAATAAAGGATCAATGCTCTTTTTTAAAATCCAGATTATCAAAAAGATTGACACCCCCCCCCACCCGCCCATTGCGTATGCAGTTCCTTGAACAGGCTGATAATGTGTGTAGACTGCAAGCAGAAGTTCTGCAGTGCTGACACTGGCCAAACCTTAGAGAAAAGCTTGAGCTGGAACACTCTTTAACCTGCTGTCTCTGTACCTACGCAGAGTAGGCAATCTGCCGTTCTTAACAGCCAAGAATCCCCCACCTTTAGGGTTGCCCGGTAACGAGCTCGGTGGGAAAGGGCGAAGGTGAGTGTGGTTAGAAATAACCACAGTGTACCTCTGCACTGAGTGCTGTATAACTCTCCACCAGCCTACAGTGTGCGGCGGCTGCCAGTTCATTTACACTTACAGTAAAAGCACTTGATGTTGAGTATGTGCATGTAGACCTGTGTACACAAGCTATCAGTGCATGTGTGTGCGTGATTTAAAAAAGTGATGGTCCCCCTTTGCAGCTAAAACAGCTTCCACAGAATTTTGGAGTTTCTGTGGAAATTTATGCTCATTCATTCTGTAGAGCATTTATGAGGACAGGCACTGATGTTGGACGAGAAGGTCTGGATCGGTGTTGGATGGGGTTGAGGTCAAGGCTCTGTGCGGCCAGTCAAGTTCTACCACACGAAACTCATCCAACCATGTCTTTATGGACTTTGCTTTGTGCTCTGGGACACAGTCATGCTGGAATAGAAAAGGTTCTTCCACAAACTGTGTCCACAACGTAGGAAGCATGGCGCTGTCCATCATGTCTTGGTATGCAGAAGCATTAAATGGGAGTAAGGGGCCGAGCCCAAACCCTGAAAAACAGGGTTATACATACACACACACACACACACGCATACATACACACACACACACATGCATACACACACGCATGCTCACACACACACACACACACACACACACACACACCCTGAAGTCATGTTTGTGTCTCTCTTTTTTTCTCACTATTAAACTTGCCCTACTGAGTGTGGGATAGGACAAACAAAGTCTACCAAGTCTATCGCCACTGTGTCATGGCTGAGTTTTGCTGTATCCAGCTTTTTCATACCTCCACACAGTCTCCAAGTAAAAGCCATTGTTGATGTTGGTGGTAAGATTGGCTTAAGCGCTGTAAAAGGGTTGGTTGGTTTTGTGGTGTAATTGTTTTGAAAATAGGAGGAAAGTTGGTTCTGACTAAGGTTTAGAGCGAGGGTGTCAACAAAGGTGTGGCTGCAGACTCTTGTTCCAGCCAATGTGGAGCACACTTGATTTCACTTTAGTAAAATTGATCCTAATTTTCATCTTTTCTCAATACTGGCTTAAGTTCTACCAGCCATGGTCATGCATTTGTGGAGTATACTGGTTTTAAAACGCAAAAAAAAATCTGGTCCGAACTTATCAACCCCACCGATTAGTCACTGAGGTGCGGCCTTTTTTACTGCAAAGTCCACAGTAGAGTTTTTGTGGTTATCCTGGTAATGTGATTATGAAATATGGAGGCTAGTCACGGTGATGAGAGAGAACACCTTTACTTGACAGTCTGACACTCTCTTAACTATTTTTTGTTAAATACCCCCAGCCCAAGTGAAGGGACTACTTTTTTGGGTCATTCCAGAAACATTTTCTCATTTTGAAATGTGCTAATTCACAATCAGTGTCACGATGCAGTGATGCTTAAAGAATCAAATAGTTTTGAGACCATTGTTTTAACCCATTGCTTGTGCCACTTGCAGAAATGGTGGAGTCCATGAAAAGTGTGGCGGGGAAGGATGTGGAGCTGACGGTTGAGGAGAGGAACCTGCTGTCTGTGGCCTACAAGAACGTGATCGGTGCGAGGAGAGCCTCCTGGAGGATAATCAGCAGCATCGAACAGAAAGAAGAGAACAAAGGAGGAGAAGACAAACTCAAAATGATCCGGGAATATAGACAAACGGTGAGACTATAAACCGGTATACAGACCAGTTGCTTTCTGGGCTTTTAGTCAAAGACCTTTTATTAATTTATTTATTTTACTTTCCTTCGTATTTGTAAACGATCTCTGATTGGCTGAAAAAGAGTCTGGGTTGAAACACTTTAGTGTTGTCATTGTTGTCTTTTGGTTTCTCTTTTCATGCATATTGGTGTGTGTGTGTGTGTGTGTGTCTTCAAGCTCTTAAAAAAAAAAAAAAGCAGTATAATTCAGTCATTTTTGTCGTTTAATGTCTTTATTTATATGTTTTCCCTCCGTTCTGCACAGGTTGAGAAAGAGCTGAAATCAATCTGTAACGACATTCTGGATGTACTGGACAAACACCTCATTCCTGCAGCCAACACGGGAGAGTCGAAGGTTTTCTACTACAAAATGTGCGTAAATTACACAAATCAGTCCATTTCTTGTCCTTTCGGAGCCTGAGCTGAACTCAAGTTGCACAGTTGTTTAACATGGACAGTCAATTAGACACTGTATTTAGTAGAGATGCTCCGATCAGCATTTTTGGGGCCGATCACCGATCACCAAGATCATTATCTACCGATTGCCGATCACAGAATGGCAGGGGAATAGGAATCTTTTATCTATAATCTAGCAGAGTTTGCACCATTTGTAGAAATGAAACCAACTCTAAATTAACTATATTGAA
>JBBPCW010000084.1:6441609-6459229 GCA_037974425.1 Phenacogrammus interruptus | reverse complement strand
TCGGCGATCGGCCGATCATGATCTTGGTGATCGGTAATCGGTGATCGGCCCCAAAAATGCTGATCGGAGCATCTCTATTTTTAACTGTCAGACTTTACACTTTTACATTATTAAACACATTCACAGACTAACAGTGTAGTTATTCAGTTGTTTATCTTTGTCAACTCTGTAATCATGAATTAAATAAGACACACATAGAAAAGGTTTGCTGTGGTGCAGGTGTAACACAATCCATTGTGTTTATTGCAGAAACGCGTTTAATCGTGCAGCCCCACTGGAGAACTATGGGACATCATAGAGTTAACCATGCTCACTCTGACACCCTGATTAAATATGATCATTCTCTTTAAATATGAACACACAATGGCTACATCTTTGGTCAGAGCATCTACATTTCTCCAGATTGATGATAACACGGCGGTGGGTTAATGGTGAATGTGACAGAGAAAGGAAGGAGGGAGGTTACAAAGGCACCGATAAAGAAAACAAGGGTAGATTTGCTTATGTGGGAAAGCCACAAGATTATCTTGTTAGCTTGGCGATCTGATCAGACCCTGTCTCGCTTCTTTATGGAGGATGTCACACATTTTCAGAGTATCATTTGTGCTCCTGTCCGCGGATATGCTACAGTAAGTTTTGCTGAGTTAGATGCCCATCCTCTGAAAGTGTCCCCTTGAGAAAACTGGAATTACTCTGACCTTTAAGGTCGACTGAGGGTGCAGTATCTAGGGTCGGATTCACAAAAGCATCTTCTTACCTTTATTTCTTATTCTTATACTTTATCTTATAATATGAAGATAACTTGTTGCTTCTTTTTTTTCTTTAAACGTTCTGTTAGAAAGAATTATAGAGATGTAATAACAAGGATAATTCGTTTTTTTAACAGATTGCCAAAGTGGACATGCTGATGTGTTACATTATGAACGTCACATTTGTCACATTTGCTTTTTCCTACTTTTTCCTACCATCCTTGGCTATGCAGGCTGAAGCCCAGCTGCTCAAGTGCTGCTGATATGACTCTGTGACTGTTTAAAAATCTTCCAGCTATTCCAAGTTATTTGTAGCTGTTGAAGAAGCTTATTTTGTCCACTCATATAGCAAGAACGGTGTTTCTTTAAATCGCTTACAAAATAATTCATTATAATTCGTTATTGTCTTAAATATTCTCAATTCTTCACATATTTTCACTTCGTCCACTGTCACTCTGGTTCTTGTTAATCATGTTGGTTATGATAAGCTTTTACATGTAACACGATATGGATGTACTACAACATTTTCTTACAAGTACATCTGAGAACTAATCATAACAAAATGCATTTTCAAAAAAGATTATTATTTTTTATTTCTCTTCAGATTCTCTGCATGTTTTTCAGCTTTAGTGAATCCGGCCCCTCGTTCTTAAATTTCATCCATGAGGCTCGAGACGTACTCTTCCACCTCTCTACGCTTTATTTTCTCCCTCAGCAGAATATTTGCCAATCAGATACATTGCATTCAACATCATCCGATTTCATTTGTTGTTGCTCATTTTAGTGTTTAGTGCTTTGAATGATTTGACTCACTTCTCACTAATTCCCACATCTCACTGCATGTTAGGACACCTCCCTGGGTCAATCTTAAAAGCCCACTTTTCTGTTGTTTTGACAGGTAGAGAATTGAAAATGTGTTATTGGGTTTGGCTCTGGTTGTTTTAATTCGGTTTTGGCGCAATGGAGGAAAAATCTCATGCTGTACTTGCCTCGACTGCCATTGGTCGCTTAGTGTTGAGAGAGTGAGCATGACTGCCCAATGTCCCTCCAGCCATCTTCTCATCTCCTCTGTTCACCCTGCCCAATGACAAGACAGGTTTCTTTTGCTTGTCCCGCCCTACCGCTACAATCCCTCTGGTTTACTGCCTCTGTGAAGTCATTTCTTTTGGTTCTGGGGTGGTTGAGGGCAGGGGACTGGGTGGGGCAATTAGGTGAGCAGGGTGAGAAAACAGGGTTGGGAGTATTTTGGGGGAGGGGGGTGGGGGGCTCAGGAGCTCCGCAGGGTTTAGGGAAGGGGAGGTACCTTTTGGAGGTCATCCTGTAGTCGTTTCAGCATGGCCTCCAACTGGGACACCTTCTCCTCCAGGTGACTGGGTGAGTCACTGCAAGAGAGAGAGAGAGCAGGAAATATGTTTATACCACAGTTTGATGTTGACTGGATAAAGAAGTGAAGGTAAAACACTCTGCTGTTCTTATGTTCCAAACTATTACATAAGGAACATGATTCTATAGGTCCTGACCCCCCCCCTAAGAAATGGTTCATATTCTGAGTATAGTTGGGAATTTGGTAGCTGGTGTTCTGGTGGTTAGGGAGTTGCCCCTGCTATCAGAAGGTTCAAATCTCCAAATGCCAGTGGCACCACTAAGGTACCCTTAAGCAAAGTACTATCAGCTGAGCACTGCTTGGTGAATGGGTTAAATACAGAGGAACAATTTTGTGCCTTTCACACTGTGTGCTGTGGGAGTGTTCACGTATGACAGATGGCCTCTTTACACATTGGATTTACAGTACTACAGTAACTTGGGAATTCATAGCCCATAGGAAGCCTGCTGACAATAGCAAAATGGGTCTGCCTGCAAGGGCGCAGAATTGAGTAGAGACAGTAGGGACATGTCCTTACCAATATCCCTGGACTGAATTGTCCCAAAAACTCATTTGAAATAAATTGCTGTTTTTCAGTTTTTTCCAATTCAGTTTTTCTACTCCCACCTTTCTAATCCAGTATTGTTATAGGATTGGCTGTGCCGTTTCTTGTGTTCTGTGACTGTGGTACTTTGTTTTTGGTTACGAGACAACAGTACCAGTCTGCTGATGGCCTCTCCATACACACTATGTACTTTTTCTTTGATGTTAATGTATGGAAGATGATTGCAGTATGGTTGAAGTAAAGTTACCACTATTTGTCCTCTTCAATGACAAAATCAAACCTGCACTGTTGTGTGCCTGGATCAGTCACTAGTCTAATCTGGGCAACATCAGTGTTTTCCACTGTCTGTGTAACAGCTGTGATGGTGAAAATATAAAAACTGACTTTTGAGGGCATGCTTAAGAGACAAGCTGCTAACAGCGATGCAGTAAACAGTCTGCAGATTCAAGCGATTACTGTCAAATATGTAAAGCGTCTCAGTTTCTCGGATGGTATTTGTAATGAAAGGTGATGTATGTGTAAACAGGCAAGAAAAATGCAGTGGTTTGCTAACTGGGTCTCCTATAAAAATATTACGTAAATAAAAAATTCTTGGGCCTTAAATATTATTTCTGAACCTAAACTACCACAATATACTGTTTTTTTCCTCTCACCTCAAACAATAAGCACACATGCACAGCCTTGTTTAAATATTGTCATTCTCACTTTCTTTGTATACACAGTTATTATTCAGTCTCCACACCAATCTGTTGGATCACAAAACAAACCTTACTTCTTAATTTGGAATATTAATGAACCAGGGCCTGTGACCCAGAGCAGTGTAAATTCTTGTAACAGCTGATTTACTTCATGTATTGTCTGGGCAGATTAGGGTAGAGAGAGGAGGGAGAGAGTGTATGAGTCAGAGAGCTGAGGGGGACAAGCTTAGAGAAAAATGCAGCATTATGAGTAAGAGACACTGGAAGCCCCGAATAGAAAAGGACAGATAGAAAAGGCTGGCAAATGGGGCCATTTCCAAGGTCGACACAGACAAATTACACCTCACTCACCATAATTTCCAGTCGCTGCATAGTTTCTCTCTCTGGCTTCTCTCTGAGCGTCACACGTTCAACACAAAACAATAATACAGTACTGACTTTTGACTTGAGAAACTGTACACTCCATTACCTGAGAGTACAGCACTGAAGCAGCAGTTCCTTAATCTACATCATATTCCAGGCCCAGTAAGGAGCCGAGTCATATATTTACAAATTTGATCATACTTACGTATTTATTTTTGCTAGGTTTAGATGGTAGATGTAATGCTCTCCAGTAAAATGCCAGCTCTTATTTACGGAAAACATCTATAATTTGTAACCTTAGACCAACATGCACAGATTAACACAGACCCCTGACCATGGCAATAATTACCTTTGCCACACTTCTAGTAGTGTTTTGCCATCTAACTGGTCACATTGCGGAGGAGAGTGTTGATTACAGCAGTGGTTACAGATTCTTTCCTCATTAAAAAAGATTAGATGCTGATCTACTCGACTACAGTGGCACGAGTCGACGCCCCCTGAGAGAAGTCCACTAGTCGTGTGTTTTTTTCCTCTCTCTCTGCCCTCGCTTGTGTATGCAATGCGATCTCTGCCTCTGATTGGCTTATGCTGACACGCGTCCCTTGGTTTAACCAATTATTATAGTCCCTTCATTAAAGGGGCAATTCCGAGGGGAATCATGAGACAACAATAGTGGAGACCACAATACCAGAGACACGCAGCAGAGAAGACAGACACACATCACATGTGTGGTAATACTTCACTGTAAGCACACAGACAGCACGGAGACCTGCACAACCTGCAAGTCAGTGTTAAAGTACAGTAATAGAACCGGCATTCTGCACCTGAAACGGCTCCGCTAGCTAACATGGCTAACGCTAGCACTGCAGGAAGTCGTCCTGCTGCGGCTTAAACTGTTCCCACTCAGTTGTACACTTAAATTCACCAGAAAATTCAAGTTATCAGCCTTTGTTTTGTTTTGTTTAATTGTCATGTTGACAGTTAATGTTTACAGAGAATTTTAATAAAAGTTGCTCAATTTTGGACGCCAGTGTTTCTCTGTGGCGTGTGTGAAGACGTCATCAAACGACTAGTCAACATGAAAAAATTTTGTTAATGCCCTAATATATATACACACACACACACCCACACACACACACACATATATATATATAGTATGTAGACACACATATATGCATGTTATATATAGTAATCAGTTTTTGCTCACCTGTCTTTAATATCTTTGAGTTTGCCGTCTGTCTGCCCCGACAAGGTCACAGTGTCTGCTGCTGCCTGGCTGCCATCTCCCGCTTTCCGGTCTGAAACACAGCATTCCGCTCCATTACTCAGCCATATTAGTCAGGATCACTCAGGTTAGTCACCCCAGCAGCTCTCCACCGCTAACAGTGAAACACATCCTCTCACTCACTACAGCCTAACAGTCCTGAATACACTCAAGTGACAAGAAAATATTTCATCCCGAAACCATCTTATTCTCCCACACATTGGTGCAGTCAAGCATCTGCTAATACAAATAAAATAAATCTACTAGCTTATCATGCAGTGTTCACAAAGCTGCCACTTTCAAATGATTCCAAACAGACAAAAGTAAAAGTAATTACCTTAAGAGATTTCATCTCATGACAGCAACTACATCTTTTATGCTCAGTATGAATATCCGATCTCATGTAAACATCTCACATTATGTAAATAAAATCAAAATAAAATCTATCATTTACATCTAAGACCTCCTTTTATAAACATATGCTGTTTGCCACAGACCCTGGCTTTTCATAAACATTATATTTGGGTTAAATAAAACTAGAATTTAGACCATTTAGACTTTAATCTCCTTTTACAACGTAGGCTAGGACTACACTCAATTTCTGAACAAGGAACAGATCCTCAATTTGTAAATACCTGCTTTTCCAATTTTATTTCTTGATTCTTGATTAGAAATGCAATAACACTCTCTACACTTTACACTTTGGTCACATTGCTGTCCACAGGAGTATTAGAGGGGTCAGGTTGGAGGATTAGGTCTAGTTCACAAACACCTGTCCAATTCATCTCCAGAGGACACAGTTCAGACCAGTGCTGGGGGCTTTATGCCCCTCTAGTTGCCCCTGGTCACAGTGATGTTTGCTCAAAAGTATTTCACTTTCTATGGAGATTATAGTTGTGCTGAATAACAGGTGTACCTTAAATGAGGAGAAAACACCATTTTGAAAGCATTACTGGATACCTATTGGCATATAGTGGTCATATGAGTTGTGGAAAAGTAGTACTTTATGGTCACACACCTTCTCGTGACAAGGCTTCTAGGATACTTCTGCAGGCTGTTGCCAGGTCAGAAATGGACTGCCACTCCTCCTCCGATGAATCTGCGGTTTCTGAAAGAACTGAAAGACAAAAAAACACCATTCAATAACAGTAATATATGTGCAAATACGTTGCAGCCGAGTGAACACACCAGCTAATATTCATAAGATTGATCCAAACAGATGTGATAGAGCACAGAACTGAATGTCAATGGCGTCAATGACCGGTTATATCCACCAGGGGGTGCTTACACATTGCTGAGTCCAGAAGCCATATCAGAAATGAGCCCCAGCGTGAGGAGGAAGGGTGCTGAGACGCTGATTCCTTCATTCCCCCATGCAAAAGAGTTTTTACTGAAAGGCTTAGTACCCACACAGCAAGAATGTGGGGCCACAGAATATGTAGTTCATTCATCATTATTGTGATGCTGGCCTCAGTACTGATAATGTAACCATTCAGAATTTTTTTGGGGGGGTTTTCCCAGCGATCCCAGATCCAAAAGAGTTTCTGTTTTCCTGTGGATGTTTGTGTAATCTAACTAAAGTGAATAATTCTGGTTATTATCTTTAACCATGTTAACACTGCTGCACTAATAACGTATTGCAAGCTATACTGCAATCACAGAATGTAGTAATATAATCACATATTATCACTATCAATACAATTTTTTCTTCATATCGTGCATCCCCACCACGAAGGAAACCTGTACAGGAGCATCCACCCGACAAGATGAAGGCCAGGGACATACCAGATGGCCCAGAGAGAGTCTCTTGATTTCGGGCAGGATAACACCCTCTGCCCCCCTTTGCCCCCACCTGGCCCTAACCCAGCCCCCATCTGTCCTCCCTTCGTTTAGGGTGTGGGGTGGCTTGGAGGGGGCGAAGAGGAGGAGGGGCATGGGGTTAACAGCATAAAGAGATAGAGATGAAAGAGGAGAAGACAAAGAGGGAGGTGGGAGGGAGGGATGGAGAGAGAGAGAGGATAATGCAGAGGATTTTTAGGAAGAGAACGACTCCTGAAGGCACAAAGGAGGAAAAAAAAAAAGATTTGGGCTTAATTACGGTGGTGATGATTTTGGGGAGCTAGCAGCATTGTTCCGGTCCGGCCTCAGACAGCCATTCGGGCTTAAAAAGAGAAGCTCTCCGCAGAGAATGAGGCTCCATTTACAGCAATTAACAACGACTAGCGCTATTTTCCCCAGCCACACTTCTGCACATGACGCCTTCGGGCATTTATATATACACACACACACAGAGGCACACACCAAAACTCCTGCTCTGCTCCTGAGGAACTGAATCCCAGGCTTACAGGCCAAAGCTGGATATGATCATTCGACTAGGAGAAAAATAGGACAGTGTAAATGCATTCTGTCCAAAGAGGATCATGTTTCAGCTGATATATCTCCTTGGGCACGGTCACAAAAGATATACTTTGCTTTAAAAAAGCATTTCAATAAAAGCCTTTTTGTTAACTGTTAGTTATGAAAGTAGATCTGTTATTGATGTGTCAGACTTTTGGGTTTGTGGCAGCTAGTGACACAAGAATTGCTGTGGGGACAAAGGGAAGAAATGATTTTACAAACCCTGGTAGTTTATATCTCACATTCAATAAAGAAACTGAGTAAGAAGGCATTGTGGATATTATGAGAAGATAATGATACAAAACATGCATCACCTTGACCTACTTCAAATGAACCCTGAACTACTTCAACAAAGGAACATTTCAGGTTTTTAAAAGTCCTTCACCATCCCCAGACTGTCTGCGAATCTGTAAACAGATGCTAATCAACCCGTGCAAATGATTTTTAATGATATTTCAAAACTAAAAGTCACGTTTCCAGCTTCATTTGTCCATTATGTTAAATCAGGAAAGAATTTCAGCAAGAATGTCATTAAAGTTTGCTCCAAAAGATATTCTCATTTAGAAAATGAGTATCTACTGCATGGTGAGCAAAACAGGCATCAGACTCCAGTTTAACTGACCTCAGCGTTGTCTAAAATGAGTAAACCTAAGATGCAAAAACACAATATGGACAAATATATTGGGACGCCTGACCATTACACCAACAGGGACTTTAATGGCACTGCATTCCAGTACATTATATGGAGTCGGTCCCCCCTTTGCAGCTATAACAGCTTCCACTCTTCTCGGAAGCCTTTACACAAGATTTTGGAGTTTATGTGGGAATTTGTGCTCATTCATTCTGTAATAGAGCATGACTATTGGCCTGACTCGCAATCTTCGTTCCAGTTCATCCCAAAGGTGCTGTATGGGGTTGAGGTCAGGACTCTGTGTGGGTCAGTCAAGTTCTTCCACACTGAAACTCATCCAACCATGTCTTTATGAAATCTTGCTTTGTGCACTAGGGCACAGTCACTATTGTCTTGAGAACTGAAGACAATAATCAAAGGCAAATCATTTTTAATATTTTGTATGCGCAAATATAGCTTAAACTAATAATATTAATGAAAGCACTGGAAGATAGCTGCAAGACCCCTTGGTGGGTTGAGGCCCTAACTGACTGTTTATAGCAAGAAACAGCTTTGAGATAAAACTGAAAACTGTTAAAGATAAAATAGTTATTTATGTCCTTTCCTAGTAGCCTCTGCTCTTCAGCAGGCTGTATTGCATAAAGTTGTTATGAATATGTGTGTGTGTGTGTACGGGGGGAGGCTGATGATTCAGGCTGCAGCAACACTCACTCTTGGTGATAGAGTTATGAAGACTCAGAGCTCTGGAGTTCCTCTCAGCTCTATCCATACACGCCGAACGAAGGGGTACGTCACTCCCTGATGGCCTCTCTTCACCTCCCTCTTCCATTCCAACCTAAAGAGAGCGAGATAAAGCGAGAGAGATGTTGAATAGATACGTTGTCATATACTGCAGATGCTAAATATTGACTGTCCCGATGAGTAACTCTCTTTAGTGGTGATAAGTGAGAGACAGAGGCATCCGAATGTGGGAGAAAACAGGAACGAGCGAAAAGTGAATGAGAAAGAGAGAGCTGGAGGGTTACAGGGTGAGGGATAAAAGAGTGGGGGTGGAAGAGAGGGAGAGAAATGGAGCGCGCATGTGGAGAAGGAGAGAGTGGGAGAGCTAGTGAGGGCGTTCGAAAGGTTAAAACCGCTTTGCAAAGTTTGCAGTCTTGCCTGAATCACTTCCCAAACATAGGAAATTTACATGCCCTGGTCTAGGTGATGGTCTCTGAGTGGGAGGACCAACACTAATAGGCTGCAGGTGGATTTCTCTCATCATAATCGGTCCTTAAGTCAGGCAGGTGGGTTTGTAGGTAGGTAACGTAAGTCTTATTTTTAGCTGTCAGTTTTTATTATAGCAGCTTCGCAATATGTGTTGATGGCTATAGTTCATGATAATTCATGGCTATAAGCTTTCATGACTTAGTGCAAAATTAATATAGCAAACTTCTGACACCAAAGGTCTGAGTAAGGAGAAAACTGCACATCCGGTAGTCAATCCCTAAAAGAATTGATTCGGATTCCAGGCATTTGAGAATCAAAAATTGAATTCAAAGCCGTGGACTTGATTCCATGCACTAGCACTTCGGTTTGCCCACACCACGTTAATGTGTGTGTGAGACATTTTGCTGTCTTATATAGATAGGTTGTCTAAAAAATTTGTCTTTCACAAAACACAGCCAAATTCTGGCTGTGCTTTACTTTGGACAAAGTGGAAAACAAAGAACAATCAAGTACAATTTAGTGAAGTATATTTGTTTATTTTCTTGTTAAAAGGGTAATTTTGGCCCTTTAACATAGCGTCCATATTTTCTTAGAGATACAAAGTGTCTGTATTTTACAATCATTTACCCTTTTAACAAGAAAACGAACTAAATGAACTTGACTACACTGTACTTGGTTTCTTTCATTTTAAAACACAGTCAATTTGTTTTTATTTGACAACTTTCTAACTTTATTCCATACCTAAAATTTAACAGGCTGTTTTTGTTACAGCTGGGAGCCTAATGGTTAGGGCGTTCACCCTGTGATCAGGAAGTTGTGGGTTCTAAGTCCACTAAGCACCTCTGAGGTACCCTTGAGCAAGGTACTGTCCCCACACACTGCTCCCCAGGCACTGTGCTCCTGGCTGCCCATGGCTTCACATGATACATGGGTTAAATTCAGAGGAAGAAATTTGTCACAGAACGGTCACTTTCACTTCCTTTACTGTGACTAATATAAATGACCTCTTTTCTGATTGGCTGCCCCGTGTTGTGCCCTGTTTAAAAAAAGGTATTGTAATAATGTCAGGGTTTTTAATAACCTGCACCCTCCTGACCAGCCCCAGTAGACCAGCAAAAATGTTCTATAATCAACAACCCATACCCAGAACTGAAATGTTATATAACTTAGGAGGGATGTTGTTTTAATCCACTCTGACCCTTAATTGTTTTAATAAACTGACCCAAACTGGACCCACAGACTGAAACCTTTTAACTTCAGTGTAAAGGGGTGGTTCTCCCACAGGCCAAAGACATGTCTGTCAGGTGAATCATGGTTTCTAAATCATCGGTGTGAGTGTGTGCACCCCGCTCAGGGTGACCCCAGGAGAGCGGGTGAGTGAATGGACGTTTTTGCAAATCAAGGAGAAGTCTGGTTTCAATGACATGAGCCCTTTAATATGTCCCATTACATTTCTGAATCTAACATCTAGGCCTATTATTATGGCTAAGCAACATGTCTCTACTTAATACAGATGCAGCTGATTTAAAGGAACCCCCACCCTCACCCACAAACCAGTGTGTGTGTTTTCTGACCTGTCTCTCGTCCTCCAGAGGTACTTTAGGCTTGACAGCCAGGATCAGGTCAGGGGTCGCATCTTTCAACTCTCCAGGGTCCTCATAGATATGATTCCTCCCTTTCAGTCCAACGTTATCATACACATGGCTGACACACACACACACACACACACACACACACACACGCACACACACAAGCACGCGCACACACACACATACACACAGATATATATTATGCTACTGTTATGCTTGGATCCTTTTCATACCAATCTGGACTTCACAGAGGATCTAAAACGATTACATGGTCTTTGAAGCTATGGATGTTTGGAGCCAGGAAAAGGCATTACTGTATGATTAGGGTCAAATGGGTCTCTGCTCTTGTTTGGAAATATTCTCTAGTAACTGCACAGCTGAGCCATATAACCACCACAAGCTTCAGTAGCATCCAGCTGTCTCTGTTCAAGCCACAGTCTTCACAATTTTCTAATCATTGTAGGAGCAGATGATCAGCCAAGACATGGTTGTCTTTACTTCTTCACAGTAGCATTCAGGCAATGTGAGCTTAAACTGCACCAACTAGCATCATACTTACTGCATGCCTATATAGTCACGTTCGCCTTAAACACAAGTTAATAGACTTCTAATAGACTTGCATTAGTGGTTTCTGGCACTGGTTTAAATTCTGTTATATGTAAACATGGCTACTTCAAGACAGCTGTTTCTGTTTTTAGCTCTGCAGTGTTTTGTCACTCAAAACAAATGTGCATCAGGATGATGGAAGAACAGCTAATTTTGCTCGTGGCACAAAAGCTTATATGAACTATATAATTTTTATATGGACTATAAAAATGAAGGTTTAAATAAGATAGTTGCATGCACATTTTTATGCACAATTACTGTCAGTTTGCTTGCACATTATGTATTTAATGGGTTTTTAATAAATAGAAACTGTGCACTACATTTAACAGAAAGAATTAAATGCATTCTTTTAGCCTGGGGTGTTTAAATTTTAGCACAAGACTGTACTGGTTTTACTTTTCCATTTTTATTATTTTTAGTTGCTCGTCGTAGGTTTTGCGCTCTGCTGCAGAATATGCTTATCCATTGCCCTCATGATGCTTTGCCTGGACTACAACTATAACAGCAGCATTCTGATTGGTCAGCCTGATCTTTAATGTTTTTGTACAGTGCAGAAAATCGAGCTGGTTGTGATTAAAACATCACACAGTTCATCAGTTTCTGACTCGTTAATACGCTTGTTAAAACACATTTATTGGTGGGTTTTGTGGGTTTAAACATCTCGTGCTTCTTAGCTTCCCCAGTCTAGGCCACAGGCAAGACTTGGCTTTTGCTTTCTGTAACATTAGGCTAATCAGTCCAGTGCAGAACAAAACAAGAAAACTTTGGATATAAATCATACAATATATGGACAACAGAACTGGGACACACCTGTTTCTCAGGGGTTTTTTTCCAGTGACTATCAATCTTAATGCTCCAGCATACCAAGACATTTTGGACAGTGCCATGCTTATAACTATGTGCACACAGTTTGTGGAAGAACCTTTTCTGTTCCAGCATGACTGTGTCCCAGTGCACAAAGCAAGCTCCATTAAGACATGGTTGGATGAGTTTGGTGTGGAATAACTTGACTGTCCCACACGGAGCCCTGACCTCAACCCCATCCAACACCTTTGGGACGGAGATTCTCGTCCAACATAAGTGCCTGACCTCAAAAATGCTCTACAGAATGGATGGACACAATTTCCCACAGAAACACTCTTGTGAAAAACCTTTCAACAAGAGTGGAAGCTGTTATAGCTGCAAAGGGGAACCAACTCCATATTAAAGTCTACATACTTGAATTCAATATCAATAAAGTTCCTGTTGGTGTAATTGCCAGGCGTCCCAGTACTATTGTCCATATAGTGTGCCTAGGCTGAGCGACTGCATTGGATTGGAAATCTGAAAAATTGAATATGCAGTTTTGCAGCTCTATCGCTTTAATATATGATTCATGTAGAACAGAGAACTACTCAAACCCTCATTAAAATACAGGAAGAGCAAGGGCTGAGTATAGCTGAGTTGTGTAACCCCACAGTGACACACACACACACACACCTCCCACTAAAAACAGCTTTTCTTTGCCTTGGTGTTAAAGTGAGCGCTGAGAGTTTGAACTGCAGCTCATGTCTGAAAGAGTGGGCTACATGCAGGTGTAATCAGCTGGGAGGAGGGGTCTAACACTTGCATCCTGTGTAGGCTGGGGGCTATTTCTTTATGCCTTGTGTTGTTTCTCTATGCCTTCATTGCAGGCTGCTTGAGTCAGAGGGAACTGCTCTGTAAGGTTCAGTGAAAGGAGCATGCACGCTGTAACGCTTGCTACATGTGGGAAATTGTCTATTTTTGTGCACAGAGGCTTGGTTTCGAGGACCTACTTTAAACAAGCAGCTTCTGCTCTAAAAATGACTTCCAGTGGAATATGCAGATTTACACATTTAACCCTGTAAAAGCCAGATGACTTTGCAAAACTATGTTCCATTTATCCCCTCACACTTAGTTAATTTCAGATAATCAAGAAATGATCTGCTATGTTTGTGCTACACTGGAAGGAAGTACTTCAACAGAGATAAAGATGTGGATAAACTAATTTGGACCATTTCTCTCTATAGCTGGCATCCCATTCCTACCCATAGGGGACTAATGTTGTGCAGAAATGAAAGAACAAAGCTTGACCACGCTGCACATTTCATTCTTGGCCCATGGTTGCAGGAACCTACAGTTCTCAGTCTGTGTTTTGCTGTATAATGAGCAGCAGGCTGGAAATATGTTAGGAGTCACTGACTTTAACTGTTGGTATTATCACAGTGTTTTCCAGGAAAATGAGAAACACCAAATCTTTTTCAGTGGTTAATCATTTCTGAGTACTAAAAATATATACATATCTGTAATGTATCTATCTATAATCCAATCACCATCAGAATCAGAAAACTTCACTGATCCCAGATGACATTGCCTAAAAGAATAATTGTGCTGGTTGTATTCAAACTATGTATTCAAATGTATTGTGATAATACACTTATTGTATAGCCATGTGTTTGTTTGGAAACAAAGGGGTTAAGTTCTTGGACAATTCAACTGAAAACTGTCCAGTCAGGATGTTTTTCTCCATGGTATCTAGGTCAATATGGCTAAGCTAGTGCTCTCATTGGTCGGTCCAACCATAATGCTAATGTTGCTTACACTGTATGGAAGCTAGCAGTCAGCAGTGGTGACTGTTGGCTTTCATTCATTGTTATCAATATTAGCATAACTGACTGCTGTCTTGTTTTTTAAAAAAATGTACAGTATATCAATTTTATTTTGTAAAAGGGTCCAATGTCATTTCTCAATAGAGAGGCTGTTGGACTAAGCAGATGGACTAAGCAGAAATGTGTGTATGTGTGTGTATACCCGTCACAGATGTCCTGGAAGGGCGGGTGTCTCTCCAGTGAGTAGCTGCGTGTAAGGGGTGAGGGGGTGACCTCCATGCCCTGGGGCAGGGGGCTGTCCTGCAGTGAGGCAGCACGCAGCAGAGGCAGGCTAGGCGTGGACAAGAGGCAGGTGGAGCCACCCCCCTGTCCCGTCTCATCACTCTCTTCCTCCTCTGCTTCCCTCCCGTCCGGCTGCGTAATGCTGACTGACTCCTCCCCCTCCCCTTGCTCCCGCTCCTCCTCCTCCATCTCTTGCAGCTCCTCTCGCGACTCCTCATTCTCCTGCTCTCGCTCGTCCAGCACCCAGGCTTCACCCGACTGGCCCTCGCCGGACTTGCTCTCCGCATCCTGGATGGACTTTTGGTAGAGCTCAGAGAAACTCCTGTAAACACACATACCCAGGACATCAGGACTAGCTCCAACACTCTATCCACCCCATCCTTCTGACCTTTACGATGCTTTCAGAATTTAACGTAAAGTGTCCATTTGTCATATGTGAACAAACCACAGCACACAGTGTGAAATTCTTCCTCTGTATTTAACCCATTCAGCAAATGAAGCAGTGGGCAGTCAGCGCCGCGCCGCATGAGGAGCAGTGGGTGGGATGGTACCTTGCTCAAGAGTTCCTCAGTGGTGCCACTGGCAGTCCTGGGTTTCAATCCCATGTCCTTCCGATCACAGGGGCAACTCACTAACCACCAGACCAGCACAATTTAGTCTGTTCCACTTTGACTGGCTGTCTCTACGGTTTCTGAAAGCACTTCTCTATACCGACTTTTATCAGTCGGATGAGCAACACACTCTTGTTTATTCTGGTTTTGCACATGTCTTCTCTTTTTACACATTTGTAAAATTATATTCAGATTCTCAAGGTTCAATTTAACACAAAGACAATCTGCGTAAACATGAAATCAAATTTCAAACGATCCCTTCTTGAAGGAGAAAATGCAAAATTACACAGCCCACTTAGTTACTTAATCAATCAATTAACCAGATTTAAATGGTAATTAGGATCAGCTGGACTAGACACACTCAGGCTTGATTCCAGCCTCTTAAACAGAACCATATCACAGTCCAGCCAGGCTAAAAGGGCTCAACAAACAGCACAAAATAAACGTCTAATAAACAATCAACAGGAACTCTGGAGGAAATAAGAAAGAACCTTTTTTAAACACATCAGCCTGGAAAGGGGTATCCAACATGGAGAAAACTTGGAATAGTGTTAAATCTTTCCAGATGAACAGCTAAGGTGTATACCCCTCTAGTGGACTTTGGGCATTGGGCAAGGGGGCTCCATTCTATTGCCAATGTTTTTCGCTGGAGATTATATCAGTGTGTGCTCAAACTGAATCCCTCCATCAGCAATGGCTGTTCCTTAAATATTTAAACTTCATAATTAGAAGCAGTGTCTGAATACTTTGGGACAAAAAGTGCACAAAGGTCTGTGAAAGTAAGAGGTTTTGACATGAGGAACTATATTTACAAGCTAAAACAGGCGAGATGTTTGTTGTAATAGAGGAAGTGTGTGTGCTCACTGCCACTCAAACGGCAACTGATGTTTTTAGTCTGTTTGCAAAATCAATTGGGTTGCCAGATATTTCAACATTTATCCACACTAATGAAGTATCACTCTGAAAGATAGTCAAGCTCTCGCTTGCGCCGCTGGCAGCGTGCGGCTATTTTTATCCCGACTGTCACTGTTTCGTCAGGTTTAGTAATTCACAAACGCTGCACCAGGAGGGCCACGTTAGGCCTGTCCATCTGCCCAGCAACAGAAGAATTCTACTTCTGCTGCTCTCCTTCTCCCTGTTTGTCTGTGTGTGTGCGTGTGTGTGTGTGTGTGTGTGTGTGTGTTTGTGTGTATGCAGAGCCTTGGTGGGCATTGTTTGGCATCATTAGTAGAATTGATTGGTGGTTGTCCAGCTGGTGGAAGGCCGGTTGAAACGACGTCATTAACAATAGAACACAAACTGACCCCCAGCTTTTCTCTCCTCCTCCGAGTGCCCTCCTCTCCCTCCATCTGCTCCCCATTTCTCTCTCTCTCTCCTTCCTCTCCTCCTCTGCCCATCCTTTCACTTGTCTCCTCCATTCATCCATTACTCACTTCTCCATATTGTCAGAATTCTCACCGTTTGTCCCGAGAGTCGTGTTCACGCTCCAGCACATTCCACTCACTCTTCGCTTCTGGAATATGCTAAATGGGGGCTGTCTTGACCGCTCCTACTTTAAAAAAAATAAACCTGACCCTAATAAACCCAACATTACATACATTCTCCTTTAACTCATTAAAATCTTACACTACAGTAGCTAGTGGTAATGCATATCCATATTATTCAGAGTAAATTGGATCACTGTGTGGAACTGTGACCTTTTTTTTATTGTGATTTACAATATAAAAACTCCATGCTGCACTTATTGTTAGATGCAGAATGATAGCAGACTGATTACACATTCAAAATGCAATTCCAATTGTGAACACTTTTTTGTAGAGTGCGGTGACTAAAGTGTGAAGTTCATTTGTTTTCCTCTTAAAACCCGACAACAGCACTTAGGAAGAACATCTTTAAAAGAAAAGAGTAGATAAGAGTGAAGATAGTTTCTCTCTAAATACGCTATTAATATCAAATAAACAAATGTTACTCACTGCTGCCCTCTAATGGCATTACTTGCATCAAATAAACAAACATTACTCGCTGTTGCCCTCTAATGGTGTTATTAATATCAAATAAACAAACATTACTCATTGCTGCCCACTAATGGAGTTAACATCAAATAAACAAACATTACTCACTGCTGCCCTCTACATTTATGGCTTTTGGCAGACGCCCTTATCCAGAGACTTACAATCATTAGTTACAGGGACAGTCGCCTTAGAACAACTGAGGGTTAAGTGTCTAGCTCAAGGACACACTGGTGGGGGGTCCGAACTTACAACTTTGTGCTCAACAGGTTTATAGGGAAGTGTTTTACCCACTAGGCTTCTACTACCCCTGGTTTTATTAACATCAAATAAACAAACATTACTCACCACTGACCTCTATTTTTTGGCTTGATTTCTCAATTAATCACCACATTTAATAATCTGTACATTTCTCAAACACTTATATAACTGACAGTGACAGAACTATATACAACACATACAGCCAGTTTCAGTATCTGTTCCATATCTAACCCCCTCTTACTGTTTCTCCCTCCCATGTTACTTACTCTCTCTCTCTGTTTCTCTCTTTCTCTCTCCCTCTTTCTCTTTCTCAGCATTTGCTCAGTATCTACCCTGTTCTCTCTCTCTCTCTCTCTCTCTCTCTCTCTCTCTCTCTCTCTCTCTCTCTCTCTCTCTCTCTCTCCCACCTCTCTC
>JBBPCW010000084.1:6235553-6253411 GCA_037974425.1 Phenacogrammus interruptus | reverse complement strand
AGAGAGAGAGAGAGAGAGAGAGAGAGAGAGAGAGAGAGAGAGAGAGAAGACAGATAGAGGGAGTCGGGAAAAGAGAGAAACAGAGAGAGGAATCGGTTCTTCTAGCTGAAACCCATGTCGTGTCCTACTACTCAAAGTGCGTGAATGATTTGGAACACAGCCCCCCGGTTCTCAGCGTGCTGATCTCGCGAGATGACCCACAGGTTGGTTGCTGGGCAACAGTGAGAGTGTACTGCTGCAGCAGGAGTCTCAGCTTAGCCTTATTTTGGCTCTCCGGGGAGAAATTGGTTAACTTATTCTCTTCAAGTACGACCACACGCTTATAGGTCTGACATTTTGCTTTTTATTTTAGGTCGAAACAAGCTACAGTGTTGTATGAGCATGCAGATACAAAAGTGTTGTGTTAGCCATGTTAGCTAATGTTACTAGCCCCTGTAACGGTCCCTTCTCTTACCCAGTTTAGAAGTACAGTATATTTTGGTTATGAGTTTGAACTAAAACGATTTAAGTAATATCAGTAACTTTATTCCTGCTTTAGTAAGGCAAACATTGTGATTTTCCTCTTTTTTCTTTGAAACGCAGCCCGCAATAATATAAACATGTCGTTTTGAAGTAAATGTAGGTTATTTATGTATTTTAAAACATTTTTGGGATTTCACTAACTGCATTCATGCTTCAGTATATCCAAAATAGAGATTGATCTCTATATAATAACCTTGTTTTATATTTAGGTTATGTTAATGTATTCAAACGTTTTAGGGCATTTCAGTCCATCTATTCTTGCCCCCCCAAAAAACAAAATAGTGATTTTTCTTTGTATTTGCTATTAAATACAGCGTTCAACAATTTAACCGCCTCGTTGCGAAGAATATTTAAGTTATTTGTGTATATGTAAAGGTTTAAAGGCATCTCAGTAAGTATATTCATGCTTCAGTAAATCCAAAATAGTTATTTTCTCTTTTTTCTTTGAAATGCAGCCATTGCCAATATAAGCACCTCGTTTTGAAGTAGGTTATTTGTGTCTATTAAAACGTTTTAATACATTTCAGTAAGTGGATACTTGCTTTAGTAAATAAAAAAAAAAGATGTATCTCTCTTTATTTAATGCAGCCTTCAACAATAGAAGCACCTTGTTTTGAAGTATATTTAGGCTGTTTGTGTGTATGAAAATACCTTATGGCATTTCGGTAAGTGGATTCATGCTTCAGTAAACCAAAAAAGAACATTTTGAGAAAAAAAGTAGGCTAGATACTATTAAATAAACTGCGGCTTCTTATTTATTCATGTAAAGTTTTAGAGCTTAATCATTTTAGTACATTATGATTCAACACAAAATTATTTCTTACATAAAACAAGGAATATTTTGAAACATGAATGCACTTAATCTCCTGTAATTCAGTAGCACTGGTTCCGAAACACAGTGAAGCAAACCTAAAGTACAAATTTAGATAATATTAAATAAAGTGCTGCTGACCTTGCAGCAACAAATTGAAACATTTGAAAACAAAATAATTTCAATACATACAAAAATTAATGCTATAACCAGTCAACCAAAATATAAAGCATTCACATGCCACTGTGTCTCCTTCAAGACAAATCTATTGTGGATAATGATGCATCTTTGTCCAACCTGTATATTTTTTCATATTTTCATAGTTTTTAATTAATCTTTTTGTAAAGAAATCCATTTTTGGAGCGAGTCTAATGTCTTTAGTAACTATTAATTGGCATGATTGTTGACCTCAGTGTTGAAATTGTCTCAAAGCTGAAACGTGTATTGTATTGCACTCTTAGTAATATTAGAATATCAAGTGTAACTCTGTGCAGGACAAAAATGACTCTAATGAGTTTGGTTGCCAAGTTAATAGATTGGGAGTTTTTCTGCTTTTGTATAAACACAGCTGTTTTTGTATCCCAGCTTTTGTACTCAAAAAGGCTAACAATTAAGTTGTTTTCTTAACAGGATAAATCATTATGGCAAGCCAGAGACCGCCATCAGGCAGGCCAGTGAGTCGTGGGTCTTTAGTCGCAGGGACTGGAAGACCACCAACTGCCATTAGACCTCCACAGACAGCAATCAGAGTGGGAACTGGGGTGAGTAGATGTTAGCAGGTGTAATCACAGAGAAATCATATTGTCAAAATGTGTGCATAGTTCCTAAATCACTAATTAACTAATAGTAGTTAGTTGAGAAGTGCAGTGTTATCATTATACTCTCAGAATCAGAAATGCCCACGTGCTTTGGTTTAGTAAAGTGGCTCCTTATAATCATACGTGAGCACAGCACAGCACAAGGTGTGAAATTTTTTTCTGCATTTAATCCATTTGCCAAGTGAAGTGTTTGGCAGCCAGAGGCACAGCACCCAGAAAGCGGAGTTTGGGCACAGTATTTTGCTCAAGGGTACCTCAGTGGTGCCACAAAAAGTCCTGGGATTTGGACCCGTGCCTGCAATCAGATGGTTGTAACTCTCTTACCACCATCCTGCTACCTCCCGTATGCAAAATGAGCACACTGCCATTTGAGCAAAATCCCTGCCAGAAACAAGACGTTTAATGCCCCTATAAGCTACATCTAAAAAATTACTATATGGAACAGGGCAGCTGGTGGCCTGCTGATTAGGGAGTTTGCCCTGAGATCAAAAAGTCATGGGTTCCAATCCCAGGACTGTCAGTGACACCACTGAGGTTCACATGTGTCTATAAGAGCTACTTAGATTGTTTTATATAGTTCTTATAAGATAAGGCTTTGCCCAAAGCCTAGTTTTGTTATTTACCAATATAATTTGAGGTGTTTTTATTGTTATCCTGGTTCCTATCACAGCCACTGGAAAGAAATTTGAGTCTGTATGTTTTTCTTCAATGTACTAGTTTTGACAAATAAATGCAATATCCTGTGAAACTTTACTTTTGATTGCAGTGAAATGTGTATTTACCAGTGTTGCTCTGTCTTCTAGATGGTTCCTGGAACTGGTCGCCCAGGGACGAGGGGCGGACCTATTGCTACCCCTGGTGTCTTATCAGCTCAGATCAAAGTGACTGATCGTCCTGTCACTCAGCAGGGTCTTAGTGGCATGAAGACAGGCGGGAAAGGTACTCTTGGCATTTGGGATCAATGTATAAATTAATTAAAAGTCTTTGACATATTCTACAGCCAGATTTATTTGACAATAAATAATTTATAATTTATTGTACTGGACTTTTGTTTGTCTGTTCCACAAGGACCTCAGAGGCAAATCCTGGATAAGTCATATTACCTTGGTTTACTCAGGTACACAACATTCTTTGAACATGTTATGACTGAGGCATAGTAGATAAGAATTTATATGATAGTGTTTGGAATCTCTACTTTCAGTAATACCAATATTGGAATATTGTAGCAATATTATCTTTAAAGTATACTTGGGTAGGAAAAGCTAAAGAGTTTTCATTGAATGAATAAACTAAAATAAGTTTATGTTTTTATTTTATTTTATTTATTTTATTGCAAAGACTATGTACATTACCCTTCATTTCTAGGCTACTACACTAGTACTAAAACTGATAATCAATTATTTTAAGAATTTTTGTTGTCTTATTTTCAATGTCACAGCAAGCTACTTTACCAGACATTTCTCTGACTTGCTTTTAACCATCTTTACCAAGGATGACCAATTGTGAAGTTGATTGTCGTTTGTCCCTTAACTGTTTACCAAAAGTTTATAAAACTTCACTCTAAACCTTTATAGTTATTATTGGAAAACAAAGTATTACTTAATATTGTTTCATCTACATGTTTATCTGTATATCACTCAATTATATACTTTTCTCCCTACAGGGGTAAAATAAATGAGCTTACAACTGAGACCAGCAAGTTACAGAAGGAAATTGACGTCTTTAACCAGGAGAACTCTGTTTATCTCGCATATGAGAAAAGGTCAATCAAGATTATACTTATTGCATTAGTTACAGAAAAA
Source organism: Phenacogrammus interruptus (assembly GCA_037974425.1). Classification (NCBI taxonomy): domain Eukaryota; kingdom Metazoa; phylum Chordata; class Actinopteri; order Characiformes; family Alestidae; genus Phenacogrammus; species Phenacogrammus interruptus. The sequence continues at coordinate 6,249,458 of JBBPCW010000084.1, read as the reverse complement.
TTAACAGTCTGTTCTTTAGAAGTTTCCTCATGTTAAACATTCTCGGTCTTATATCTGTATACAGAGCAGAGGGCCTTGCTGGTGAAATAAAGGATCTTCAGGGGCAACTGGCAGACTACAACATGGTACACATGCATACCAGTTGAGGCAATACATGATGTTTCTGAATGGTGGACGTATATATACATTATATAGAAAAAGTATTGGGACGCCCGACCCTTACACCAAGAGGGAATTTCATGATATTGCATTCAAACTAGAGGTGGGCATAGATTAATTTTTTTAACACCGTTAATCTCATTGGAATCTTGGCGTTAACGGTGTTAACGGCAATAAATCCCCCCCCACCCCACCCACAGAGAGACCGAGACAAGTTTAAAACGTGCGTGAACCGGACAAGCTCACTCTGTCCGGGGGAGAGTCCGAGACAGGTTTAAAACGTGCGTGAACCGGGGTGGGGGGCGCTAACGGCGATATTTTTTTTATCGTGCGATAAGAATCTCGCGCGTTAACGGCCCAGCACTAATTCAAACACATAGATTTTAATATTGAATTGGTCACCCTTTGCAGCTATAACAGCTTCCACTCTTCTTGAAAGGCTTTCTACAATGATTTTGGTTTCTCTGGCGAATTTGTGGGGTTTAGGTCAAGGCTCTGTGAGAGCCAGTCATGTTCTTCCACACCAAACTCATCCAAGCGTGTCTTAAGATTAAGATTGCCCTTCACTGGATGGAAGGGGCCTAGCCCAAACCCAGAAAGCAGGGGTGTCCCAATACTTTTCTCCATATAGTGTACGAGAAGGAGCCCTTTCCATTGTTCATCCCTGCACCTCTTGCAGTATCCCTGTTAACAAACAAGTTTCAGTTCAGTTCTCATGATTTAGAAAATAAGAGGAACAGGAAAGCTCTGTATTTTAGTAGTATTTAACTAGATTTAAACTGTATACAAAGTGATGAAATTGTGTGGAACTTTTCAGCTGGTTGACAAACTGAACACCAATACTGAAATGGATGAAGTGATGAATGAGTTCAGTATGGTGAGTATCACTGTGTTTCTTTAATGGAAATTCAGTGGAAATGGAACATAACTTTTTTCACCTCAATATTGTCAGTGTATTCACATCACATTTCTTTTCACATGTTTAGCTGAAAGCCCAGAATGACAAAGAAGCCCAAAGCATGGATGTGATATTCACAGAAAGAAGAGAGTAAGTGCTTTTCAGGTCCTCACAAACATTAGTACTGTACTGGCTATCAACAGACAGTGCATTTCTATTACAGTACACAAGAGGGCACACCAGTGACTCGGAATCTTTCACTGTCCTGTGTTGTGCAGCATCCCACTAGAATATTGAGAAACAGCTTAGGTTTCTGGAGTGCATACATTTTGCTTGTCTAACTTTGCATCAAGTTCAACTTTGGTGGACTTGCATATGTCACTGATGGTGCTGGTGCTCATTTTGTGTTGACTTCTGAAGGGGAAGCCCTTCTTGTAGCAGCACTGTAAATTTCAAATGGAGGGAATGCACTTTTAACACAAACATTTGAACACTTCATATCCACTGACTATAATAAACATTGTTTTTGCATGATATGCAGCCGGTCACCAGCTGGGAGATATTTTCATTATTATCTTTACTTCTGTGCTTTCACCTTTTGAAGCAGACAAGTTAAGGCAATGTAGCTCTTTGGCTGCACACAGGTAACTTCACCTCCACCAGCCATGGCACTACTTTTAAACGTTTCATTAGTAGAGTTCAGTGTAAATTTTTATCTGCCTTAATTATGTGTACTTTTTTACCTGGTTAGAAGGTTAGGTAGACCGGTAAGATTTCTTTTTTTCACAGAGAAAAGACCAATCTTGGTCACAGCCATTTTACAAGGTGACATGAACTGCAAATATCATTTATGACTGGAGCTTAATTTAATCGTCCAGTTGTAAGTAACTCAGAGATGTTTGTTGTTAAATGGATAATAGATTCTGATTCCTCTCAGTGTAGTAATTGGAACCAGGCATTTCTACCACTGTTTGTGTATACAACAACAAAATAGTCATTTTATAATCCAAAAGTGCCAGAGTATCTACACATGTCTTCTGAGGTTTTATATGTAATGTTAATAATGCATAAATTGGGGTAATTCTGAAGAAAAAATCTTTCAGTAATATTTAGCCTTCAAGTGCCTTGCATGTACCTCTTCAAAACTTTCTCTAAACAAATGTTTAGGCATCAAGCAGTGTATTCTAAGCATGTCATGTGATAGCTTTCTGTAAGGGATCATTTAGGCACTAAATACTGTATATATCTGTTTTGTATCACCTGTGCGTTAATCATTTGATGTTGCAAATTTTGAAGAATACGTGGAATATCGCTTTTAACTGATGTTTATATTATATTTAAAATACTTTTGTAAGCTTTTGTTATAAATCACAGATTTCTAAGTTCAAAGTGGTTCAATCTAAGTTCAGTACCAAAGTGCATAGATTGCAGCAATTTACCAACTGCAGCATTGACATTGCATGTTACATTTTTAAAAAACAACATAGTGATTGTGTTTGACACAACACAGCATCTGTGCACCAGTAGCAGGCATCACGAGTGATACATCCAAATTATAACTGATTAAGACCTACTTAGGTCTCTTCATCATTACTGCGAATGGGAAGCTTTTGTACACAAACCTTTGGTACAGAGTCTAGGTAACGACTAAACTTACAAGGCTGCCCTTCTTTTCTTTTCTTTCTTTCTGACCTTTAAGCAGAAATTTTCGAAGCTCTAAGAAAATATCACAAGTAAAACATGCTGATATCACTTTTGTTCATTTTGATACTGATGGATGAAATGATCACTTCAGAGTTTTGATTGCTTGGTTAAAATCTTTGCTAATAATCACTGGTGTTGAAATGAATATGTGAAAAGTTACTTTTGGTTTTGCATTGCAAAGGTGACAGGGTCAAGTGCTTAAAACCTACCTTTCACTAACATTAGTCGATTGGTAAACAGAAAAGAGCCGTGATGAATATCTTTTCAGTTGTTGTCTCGTAATACTTTGGAGTTACTTACTAGCATGTACAGACTTTTAATAGCAGCTCATGCTTTATTTTAAAAGCATAGCGGCTTGTGCTTTATATTGACTTCCTATGCGTATTGGCTGGTGTTAAAATGTAAACATCCATGTCCTTAGTTCAGTCACTATCAGAGTTTATACTTCATTAACATCAGCATGGTCTATGTAGACCTCGGTGTTGTCTTTGTAGTCCTCAGCCTGGTCTTTGTAGTCCTCCGGCTGGATGTAGCGGTCTTCAATAAAGCCGTCCTCGTCCTCCTGCATCTGTTCTGGGTCCTGGTCCAGCTCATGGGCGCTAGTTTCCGTCTGCTCCGTGTCTAGGCTGAAGTTGGAGTAGCGGCCCGTGCTGAAGATGTTGGGTTCATCCACGTCTCGGAGTCTCTGATGCCGGTAGTTGAAGACTAGTTTGTACCATGAGGGCGATTTGATGGCACACACGATGAACATGGAGGTGCAGACAGCGATGACTATCACACCAACTAGAAACTTCCAGGTGTTGCTCGCCCCAGGCTCCTGCCCGCCAAATTTATCAGCTTCTGTCAAAGAAAGACACATGCTTAGATCTTCACTCTCTTAAAATTCATAGTAGTCACAAAGTAATGTGAGGTAGTTGCTAAACAGTAACGTTACTGAATCATAAAAAGAATAGTAAGCTATTTATTTTCATTAATAACTGGAAAACAAGTACGTTTTCATTACATATTACATTTAAATGTAATATGTAATGGTTTTCCATGATAAGGGCCCTGCAGTTATTGAGGGCTAGGCTTAGATCTGACTTTTGTAGATTAAGTTTTACTAACACTTTTTAATAATCATTTTAGATAATAATACTTTTAACATTGTTTTCTTTTCTTTTTTTGCCTGTTTGAAGAAATAACTTTCAGAGGAGAAAGAACTTACACATTTCAAATGGACAAATATTATAAGCTGAGTTTGAGCAAAAGAGAATTGTCACCTTTGAGTGAAATGTTGGCATTGCCAAATGTAGGTGCTGGTACAGGCGACGTCTGTTGGGCAGCGGTAGTGAAAGTAGTTGTGGTAGCAGTTGTGGCTGTAGTAGCTGCAGTGGTATAAGTGGAAGTAGCAGTAGAAGTATGGGCAGCCATAGGAGTAGTATAGGCCGTAAGAGACTTGGCAGTGGTAGTTATGACAGGTGGTGGCTTTGTTGTTGACGAGCAGGGGCTGATCACCATCGTAACGTCTTCATTAGCCAGTTCAGGCGGAGCAGCACATGAACCATTTTTTTTGCAGAAATGTGAAACAAATGATATTAATCAAAGAGTCCGTTGCTTTATGCTGCACACAAAGATTAATGATGTTTACAAGAGCTAGGCAATTAGCAAGTACTCTGTTAGACTCATGAACAACATCTGCATGCCACACACATGCCGAAAAATTGTAGAGCTTAATGGACTAAAATAGTATAGGATAAGGTGCAGAATGCCAACCAAACTGCCTTCATAGTTGCTGTTTAGCCATACTGTATTACTAGTCAGCAGAAGGGGCTTTGGATAATTGCTATATCGTAACATTAAAAACAATTGATCATTATAAAATTATATTTATTACTTTTGCAACGGTTAATGGAAAGCAGCTACACTGCAAAAAGAACAATTGAGAACAAAAGTTTATTGTAGGGCAGAGGTCTTCAAATCTGAACCTTGAAGGCAGTTTAAAAATGTGACTTAAAGAACTTAGATTTGACATATTTTAAGAGTGTAGACCTAATCATGCATATCATTTAAATTCTTACTTGTCAGCTGTTTGAGGCTCAGAAAAAAGTTGGTGCAGTTCAGTGGGTTCATCTGGAGGTCCAGTTTCTTGAGTTTCTTCAGACCAGTAAAAGTTTCACTTCTGATTGTTTGTAGCTTGTTCTCCCTGAGACTGAGGATTTCTAGGTTTTTGAGGTCGGAAAAAGCCCCACTGGGTAGCTCAGCTATATGGTTGTTGGAGAGGTCCAGCTCTGTTAGGTTGAGGAGCTTACTCAAAGTCTTTACATCTGTGCTGTTTAATGTGATTGAGTTATGATGTAGGATTAACTTAGTTGTATTTGCAGGGTAGTCAGGAATGAATGTCAGTGTCCCGTTGCTTTCGTCCACCTTGAAATATAAATATGAACAATGAGTGTATTGATATGTACTATACAGTGCATCATTTCATTTTTCAGTTTTCAAACAATGCATGTGTTAGCATTGCTCAAGTTCATTGAAATGATTTTTTTCTGTCGTTAAATCAAACCAAATTAACTTATTAGTCTTGGTCAAAATTAAGCATTGTCTAGAGTCTCATGTACCTTTGGGCCTCTGGTGTGACTGAACAGTGGGTAAAGCAGCTGATTATTTCGTGATATAAGAAAACCTGAAATGCAGACTATGCATTTTCTTTATTCTACAGAAACAGTGTGTAAAAATAGGCTACAATCATTGGCTGTGCATTTGTGAGTCAGCACAGCACATCTGAACAGCAAACAGCAGCTCTGTTTAAAACAAACTGAACATTGCTTAATGCTCTTCTCTCAAGCAGTGTTTTTTTTTTTCAGAATATTAAGCAAAGTGCAAACACTGAGAGCAGTTTCTCTCGAGTGTGAGTCAGTTTAAAACCCCAGGTCTACATATTTTGAGCTATGGTTTAATCAAGTGTTTTAAGTATATCTTTCTCCAGTCTTACTCTAGCTATCTGAATATCTCACTACAGTCGCACAAAGGTTTATTCTAGCAAGGATCAGTTTTCACAGGTCAACAATTTTTTTTTTGTTATCATCAGAAAATGCAACACACTTTTCTAAACCAGTTTTTCATGCTGATTTCAGATCTTCAGGTCTCATCAACTTTTTGGAATATTACATTAGCAATAGACTCGGATGTGGTTTTATTAAACCTCAGGCACCAATCAATTAACTGTTTCAATATTTTCAGTGTGAAGTCAGACAGGCGCGTACTGTGGCATAGATATAATGATCAGTGCCTCCACTATTTCTTCAAAAACGCTCAGCATATGGTTATTACATGCTAATTATACCAACTATCATGCAGTGTAGAACTTGCTTCGTCACAAAAACTGTACATGTTTGGGAAAAACTAAGCAGAGGTTTGAAATCAGCATGAAAAACACTACAAACCCCGCATAAACGTATCTCTGATAATTTGGTCTGTAAAGTTAAACCTTACTATGTGTTAAACCTTAATAAATGTTCGTGTAGGTTTAGGCCCGTTTTCATCAAAGGCTTGTGTAAGTACCCTGTAGACTTGCCCTTCAACTTTACATAGCCTACAGCCATAAAATTGCCCTGCTAGAAGTACCAAAGTTCTTGGGTTGGGTAGCACAGTCAGCATTTGGATATTTCAGCCCATAACAATTGCATTAGCAAACAGAGACTTATGGACTAGAAACTTGAACAACACAATTAATGTTTGGATATGACCCAGTGCTAGTTAGAATTGAATGTGAATCACTCACCACCTCTGTGAATTCAGCTGTAGGCACTAGCATAGTTGCCATCCACAGCGAGAATAGCTCTTTCACCACCATGGTCTTTTCTTTGCCTGCAACCACACACCAGCATCACAACAATGCACATGCCACAGAAACTAGCTGCTAGTCCACAGATAGTGGGAAAATACCCTGTCAGTATTTGTCTTTGTAACAAGAAGTCATAGGTCCCACAGAGCTTAGTTGCTTCAGAGGTTGACTACATGAGAATAATAGCCAAACTTCCCCTAAGTACGAGGCCATGAAGAGAGCACAAAGGGAAGCTTTGTGCAGATGGGTCGGTCCTGCAAGAGCTTGCTGTCTTCCCGTGTGCCTCCGTTTTGTGTAATTTTTATTGGTGTGTATTTGTGTTTGTGTGTGTGTGTGTGGATGTTATCTGCTGTCAGCCACAAAGCCCTAGCCTTAGGGAGCCCTTGCTGCCAAAGAGCACACAGTAGGCCAGTGTTCTTTGACGCATGCTGTTTTCTTGCCCTGCCACATGAATGCTTGGGCACAAGGCGGACAAATGTTTGTTTCATCCTCGAGTTGTAAACACAGGCCTGCTTGCTGGACAGGAGAGTGGCCCCTGCATAGAGCCCAGAAGCAGAATCAATGTCACATGCTGGTCCTTACTTTTTTTACAGGAAAAAAAAAAAAAAGTATTGTGTGTTAACCGCCACCTCCGTATTTCACCTTTGCCATAATGATATAACAGAAGAACCACAGTGTGGGGTCAGTGCCTTGCTCAAGAGTACCTCAGTGTTACCACTGGCAGTCGTTGGATGACATTCTGATCACAGGGGCCACTCCGTAACCAGTACCCCAGCTGGATATGTAAATGTCATATTGACCAAAAAAAACATAAAAACAATGCTTCTCAAGTGCTACCACTTTAACTACTGGTGTAAATTTTATTATGATAGCATTTACTGCAGTAGAGGACAGACACCTATATAATTATTTTATTAATTATATATATATATATACACACACACACACATACACACACACACACACACACACACTCTCAGAACAAGATTCAAGATACTTTATTTGTCACATGCAGTCATACACACAGTGAAATGTATCCTGAACCACTCCTATTACTGACTGTGCAAACATTAAAAGCTAAGTAAAATCTACATTAAAATTAAAATCTAAAATTCTAAAATTAAAAACTAAAATTCTAAAATTAAAATTTTTCATCTGCTAAAGCTCATATTTGACAATATAGGAATTTTAAGATTAATGATACTTACGTGATACTGTATTCCAGTGCTCTGAGCAGTGACTTTGGAGTAAAGAACAGGCTCTTACAGGAACTGTGCTACATAAAGAACCTTTGCTCAGTGTAATAAAGCAAGAAATTTCTGTCTGGCTAAAGATTCACTGGGTGTCAGCCAGCTAAAGAGGGCATGTTGTAAAAGATCACCAATTTCAGATCATATCATCAAACTTTCATGTGTCTTTGATCTGCATGGACTGTGATAGAATTTTTATTTTGAACATTTTCTGTTATGTTTACTATGTAAAAGAATTCTTCAGTGCTGAGTAAATTATTAAGACATGCATTCTAGTTTCAAGAGGTACAGAAGTTCATTTATCCTTACAGCCAAAAGACACTGTTCTTCTTCAGTCAGTAGGCTAGACACAGGTCTAAGTCAGCTGGAATAACAGGGAACTTTATTCAGAGTGTAGGCTTTATATCTGCTTATGTACATTTTTGGTTTGATTCTTTCTTTTTTTTAATTTGCTACACTCTAATCCTGTTGACTTAAAAACAATGTTGTTGTTCTGTTATGTGTCTGTCTGTCTTTCTGCCTGTACAAGGTTTTTTTTTTTGTTGCTAAACTACCAATTCTGACATTTATGTGTGGCTGCATGTCCCTGAGAGAACCTGATATGCCTCCATATCAGCACAGGTGTTTTGACATATTTTCAATTATTATTGATGTTTATCTCTCTCAGGAAGGAGGACATGATCCACACAGTAGAGGAGGAGATTGAGCGAGAGAAACAGGCAGCAGATGACATTGTGAAAAAAATGTCCCCTGAGAAACAAGCCAAGTATGCTGAGATGAAAGCTTCCAATGATGAGCTGCTACAGGTTTGTTATTTAAAAAAGAGTCCGACTATACAAGAGTCAGAAATGATTGTTATAATGTTAAATACCACAACAGTATTATTACATATTACATATTTATGTGTGATATTGATTTCCCCAAAATTAAGCTGGTTAGCCTTTAACATGTAATGTTATTTTAAACTGATAATGACAACATGCTCATTTGTATTAAAAAGATTTTGAAACTTTGTTGTCCACAACCTGTTGATTAGTAAAGAATAAAATACACATCCGAGTCTAGTAAACCACACTATGTGCTATTGCTTTGGCTAAGCGGTTTAGAGCCACTTGTGTTGGCACTGTGCCTCTTATTGTAAATAATTTACAGTGAGGGGACCTTACGTTTATGATGTCTTGGAATCTGAGGTTAAAGGTTTATATTGTTCGCCATCTTCTTATGTGTTTGTCCAGGAACTGGATGCTCGTCAAGAAGAGCTAGACAACCTGATGACCAGGAAGGAGACTTATGAGGCTGTAAGTGAAATTACACATGCTGTTCACACAAACATAGCTTGTGGCTTTGACCTACTGCACTGATGACCCCATGATAAAGCGAACAACTTAATTATGAACAACTAAAATGACTACATTGGTCTAGAAGATCACTTATGTTTGTAATTATGGCAGTAGATTCCTGGCATAGAGGGTAGGGTACTTGCCTCTGGACCAAGAGGTCATGGGTTTGAATTCTACCTTCAGGACCACCACTGGGTTCCTGAGTAAGACCCTTAACCCCAAGTTGCTCCTGGGAGACTGCCCCCTGTAGTTAGGGAATGGAAGTTACTTTGGAGAAAAGCGTCTGATAAATGCTGTAAATGTAAATGATTTCCATGCAATTGTAGTTTTGTGTAGTCATTGTGCAGTATTATCAGTCTTCCTCCTACACATCACATGGGTATACACATACACATTTGTTTTTACACCATATTGAGACATGGATTTGGATAAAAAATAGTATGAAAAGGTTTGGGCACTGGGATTGAATTACACATTTATTACACAAGTAAAAAAGCTCAACATCATTAATGTAAATATGTTTTTTATGCACAATTATTAATCATTTCCTGAATTTCTGTTTTAAAACAAAACTACCTTCATATTCTGTGTCTCTCTCCTTCTCTCTCAGGAGTTGATGCACTCTCAGGTGAAGCAGGAGGCTGTGTTGCTGTATGAGCGGCTGCAGGACCTGGAGCAGCGCAGAGACACCATCTTGGCTGAGGAGAAGAGTATAGGTTCTCCTCAGGAAGAGAGGGAACGCCTGCTTAAACAGGTGTATTTTGTCATCTAAACCCCTCTACCACTGTATTGCAAATGGACCTTCCTGTGCACATCTCTGACTTTGATTTTGCTGTAACTGTGTGCTTCAGGTCAAAGAGGACAACCAAGAAATAGCCAGCATGGAGCGACAGTATGTAGCATTACATTTTGTGTCAATAATTAAGTTCTGAATCTGAAAACATAATGCATGTCCCTTATATCATCAGGCTGACTGAGACACGGGACAAAATAAATCAGCTCACGGAAGAGTTGCGACAACTCGACATGGACATAGAGGACCACCAAGGTAGAGTATAGAAACCCTGTGTCTACATTTACATTTTATTTGATTGTGCCCCCCCTGCTGTCTTTTTAGAGATTTCAATGCTAAAAAAGGTCTTGATAAGTCAAAATTTCAAAACCTTTTAAGGTTTCTAACCCTGGTCCTGGAACCCACTGCTCCATGCATTTTAGTGTTGTCCTTTCTCCCAGCACGCCTGATGCAACTAATCAGTTCGTTTTTAAGCCTTTATTCGGTTGAAGTGAGTATTATTGAGCAAAACATAAAGATAAGATTTTGATTTGCCTCAGACAGATTTTTTCTGAGGTACAGCATAAAGGTAACAGCGCCCTCTTGTGTCAGCTGTGCCAAGACAGCTGGATTACTTTAGAAACACACAGAGGTGAAGTGCTATGTTGAAGTGTAAATTCTCAGGCGCCCCTGGCTACACCTTGGTTTATGAAGTACTTGTAATAAGAAATCTTGGGAAAGCCCTGTTGGTCAGATTTTTAAGTTTTATCGCTGTATAAGTGGTAGGCAATTAGACTTTGTTTTCCCAAAGGGGTGTTTGCAATGAATGGGACATAAATCCTGAAGGGTTGTTGGATGCGTTCCAAAAAGCCAGCAGACTTGAGCATCCTGCTTGGACTGTGCTGAGAGCTTTCCCTCTGTGAGTAGCTGAGCATAGGGAAGACACAGGGAAACAGAAGTGAGAGGGACAGTGAGTGTAAGTGTGTGGACTTTCTTCCACCGGTACTCATTTGATGAACCAAAACACATCTGTTCATTGTAGAAAGGAAGTGACCACTCTAGGCTCATTGTATAGCATGCACTTAAATACACATATACACACACAGCATGTTCCTCTTTACTTTTGGCTTATGTTCAGCTAGCTCTTTGTTGTTTCTGATTGTTTACTCTCCATTCTTCTCCTCATTGTATCTCTCTGTCTGTCATTTTTTCCTTTTTTTCTGGCTTTCTTTCTTTGTTCATGATAAGACGGTAAGAGAACTTCCATATGCCTTGTCTGTGTCAGGTGGTGTGCTTCTGTTCATAGAGTGATGAGGTCAAAATGTTGTACTTTCGGCAGTAACTATTGTACTTTTTGGAGTCGTGCTTAGAAACCATGTTAGTGCAAGTAAAATTGGCTCCATGTCTGGGTTTTTACAAGGGGGATATACAAGATCCTGTTGTTCTGTATAGGGACTAGCCAAACGATCCTATAAGAATCGTCTCTCCATAGCAAGCAAAACTCTGCTGCTTTCCTCAGATAAACCATCATTTCCATATTTTATGAATGTTTTTGCTGTCTCAACAGGTGAAAGAACCCAAAAGTACAAAGAGCTACAAAAGAAGGAGGAAGAAATAGATGGTCAGTGTGATCTTCTTGCTCCTGCTTACAATATGACATATTAGAGCTGGTGTGGACTATGCATTATAAAATATATTTAATAAGCTCTCTAGAGTATTCTGTAGTTAATACCCCATATACTGTATACTGTTATACTGTAATTAGATGGATATTGATTCACCAGTGATTCCCTATATTATTGTCGGTTACCTTACTGTTGGTCTGAATTGAACGACTGTTTTGCAATGTAGTTTCCATATATAGACTGCATTGTCGAGGGAGCGAATGGTATATTTTGTAAGTTTAACAGCGTTTTTATATTCAAAAACAAGAAAATAAGTCTGTCTGTTTAGGGCTTTTGTATGTGTGTTTCCCCAGCTTACCTGGAAACGTTTGATGGCAACAGAGCGCAGGAGCAGGAGCACATTCGAGAGGCCCAGGCCAACATTGTGTCACTTCTGGAACACTCTAGCAGGGTACAGCGTCCAAAAGTTGTTGTGAATTGCTCAAGAAGATTTGCTGATTTAAGTTGTTGACTTTGAATGTAATTTTAAGTGGCATTTTAAGTGGGATTCATGGTGCTTAATGTGTCTTGCTTTTCTTTCAGACAACGAATCGCATGAATCTGCTCTCCTCTGTCAGTCCCCATGAGCTCAAGTCCATGCAGGAGGACCTCAGTTTTAAAGAGACAGAGATGCAGAAATCCCAGAGTACAGCCAAAGGGCTGTCCTCAGGTCAGTCATAGGCACACTTTCTCTTCTATACACACCACACACACCAAAGAGTCTCACAGTTATACCTCTCTCTCTTTTACATGTACCACTCTACTCATAGTTAATGTACTGCTGTATATCACAGCACTTAACCCTTGAAAAGACCTGCATGTGGGGACCATACTTCAGTTTCTCACTCTCATTACTTTATGACTTACATTCAGTTTGTAGTAGTTACCTAATAATGTATAACAGTTGCTGTATAAGTCTTTAGAATAATAACAGAATAATATGCCTGCAGTTTAGGGGGCAAAAATGACTTATTAATGCGACTGATCTGCGAATAATCTGTAGGCTAATACGCAGAGCTGTCATAATTAGTGGAGTGACTAACTCATGAGTGTGTTGTTAGTCCAGAATGGAGTGGTTGTAGCTCCCGTCGATGTAACGAAGAAGTGTGCTGTAACTCAGCCAAACAACTCCCTCAGGTGTTACTACACGCGACCCACAGTAACAGAGGAGAAACGGCTGCACGTGCAAGACCCCAGAGAACACTCAAGACAGAAAAATGTGACCAAAAGGTCATTTACAATGCTCATGTGCACTCCCCAAGTCCACATCCTTCTTCTTCAGTGTCGGTGATGTATGTAAGTGGCAGCTGAAGCCCAGCCAAGGGGCTTTCCTTCCTTTGTGTAAGACACCTCAGAGCTCCCTCCCACTGCCCAACATCGTCTTATCTCCTCCCTGCCTCCCCGTTTCCTCCCCTTCGCTCTATTCTCGGGCTGGCCAGGCATTGTTCCTCTGCTGCATGTTTGTTTATCTTCCAGCAGTGCACTTTCATAGCTTGTTGAAAACCTGTGAATGCAACAAGGTTTTGTTTTAAATTGATAGTCCGGCAATAAATCAAGTTTACACAATATTCTTGTGACTCCAGATGGAGTCAATCAGCCAGGAGATATCTGGTGTGCAGTTTGCTTCTATAGACACTCTTATCTATAAAACTGGGCAAAAGTACAGACAAAAGTCATGTTTCAGGATAACTACTACTAATGTTCATAGCTGTGTGAGGTAGTGTTGTCCGTTTTCATAGAAAAGAGTATCAGTATGTCATACAATGTCATAGACCACACAGTCCATTTAATATTATTTAACAAATTGCTGCTGTTTGAGGTTACTTGTTAGCTACATTAGCCTCATAGCTGTAGTGCAAAACTAAAGAAGGAATCTTCGGACACTAAATGTTTCTTAGTTGATTGACTTGAAGTCATCTGGCCAACAGTGACTGCAAACCTGTAGGGGCCCGTTAGCATGATATGCATAACGGGTCTTTAGAGTTGTTTACATTTCATTTCTGGTTGATGTCTTTCTGAGATTATGGGGTGGTTATTTGTGGGAAAAGAGACAGCACTAGGTGAGCCGAGGTAAAATTTACAAGCCTAATAAACAAGAGATTATCTTCATAAAACAACTGGAGCTCCACAGTGCTGCTGTATAAATATTTTTAGAAACCTGAGCCAAGATATTCATCCTACTGAGGTCATTATAATCTATGTGGGGTTGTGTGTAAAGTTGCCTTTGGGGCAGGTGTGTGTGTGTGTGTGTGTGTGTGTGTGTGTGTGTGTGTGTGTGTGTGTGTGTGTGTG
>JBBPCW010000084.1:6214602-6229861 GCA_037974425.1 Phenacogrammus interruptus | reverse complement strand
TTGTAAAGCTGCTTTGTGACAATGACCATTGTTAAAAGCGCTATATAAATAAAATTGAATTGAATTGAATTGAATAGACCCAGCTCCCAACCCAACTTTGTGAAGGGCCTGCCTCCAGTTAACTCAAATGTTGTAGATTAACCTATCAGAAGCTTCCAAAGCCATGACATCATCAGCTTTCTCAAATTGCTTCAAGGCACAGTATTCTTAGTGTATGTAAACTAAGTGTTTTTCTCTAAAAAGGTCTACCTCTAATTATTCTGCCATGTAGCAAATAGAAATCATTTTCACATAACTCAGAAAAAAGTTATGTGTCTATTTATACAGTGTATGCAACCTTCCAGTTTCAAGAGTATTTCCATGTAAATAAATCCAAAATCAACAACCGCCAATGAAAAGAAGATGAAAACAGATTTTACATAACTGTGATTCATAGGGCTATTCTTTTACCCTGAAAAAAAACCCAGTTCATACCTTTTGTCCTGTCCGCCACTCCCTCCCTGGAACATTTCATGTTAAAGGTTCAGGGGTTAATTTCTTTTGTTTGGCAAAGCTTGCAGATTACGGCTGATTTCCATTGTGTGGTGGATTCAAAACAGTGATAAAAATATCTTTCTGATGAGCTAAACGCAATTCTGATCACTCTCAAATCCCAAACAAATTGTGTCTACGGAGAACAATGCGAATGATGTCAGCCTAGCGGAAGGGCGCTTTTGTGTCTGAGGGAGGAAAAAGACACAGTTAGTCCCAGAATGATTTCCCTCATTCAGTAACTGCTGCTTTGGCAAAATTCTAATGTTTTTTTTCCCTATTATGTACAAAAATGTATTTTTCAGTCCTAGACATAACTAATGGAAGATCTGTGGGTTGCACTGAACAGACTTTACCTGTATACAGTTCAAGTGAAAGAGGTCATGTTATAATTCCAAACAGTTCTAGACTGGTGTTAGACCTCTCTGTCATGGCACTGCTTCTGGACAGCCTGAAATAAAATAACATGTAAGATTGCTCTGTTTTTATGTATACTAATGATAAAAACCTGTAGTTAGACTGAGATGAGAGCACATATAATGTGTGGGATGTATTTTCGGGTGGCACAGTGGGTTGCGCTGTGCCTCACACCTCCAAGAACGGGGTCTTTGCCTTGTGTGTGTGGAGTTTGCATTTTCTCCCCATATTGGCGTGGGTTTACAGTCCAAAAACACATGCATCGGGTCAATTGGGGTTTCTAAATTGACCGTCGGTGTGAGTGGATGGTATGTGCACCCTGTGATGGGCTTGTGTCCCGCCCAGGTTGAGTCCCTGCCTCGTGCCCATTGACCCTGGGTACCTGCAACCCTAGTGAGGATTAAGCAGTTGCAGAAAGTGAATGAGTGAGTGAGGGATGTATTTTCATATATAGATACATTTGTACACATGTATTGTATCAAAACTAACGTGTGTGTATGTGTGTGTGTGTGTGTGTGTGTGTGTGTGTGTGTGTGTGTGTGTGTGTGTGTGTGTGTGTCTTAGTGAGTGGTTCTCAGGTGAAGCTGGAGAATCTTTCCCCCATGACTGAATACACTACCTCTGTGCTGCTTAGTCGACAAGGACCTGGAGGAACTGGCTACCCGGGACCCGAGGCTAGCTTTTTTACTCAGAAGCTTGGTAACGCATACACTCACACACATACACATGCACACACTCTGAGACCATAGCATTACAGATCTCAGTACAACACCTGATACTAAAATAGCAGGGATTGACATAAGTGGTACGCAAGCACGAATAGACATAAGTGGTGCGCAAAATGTGCACCAGTTTTTAGTCTTCACAGCGCAAATGCATACCTAATTTGTGACTTTATACTGCGCGCATAAACATTCACCTCACATGAAACCATGCCGAGACATAGACCACGGCACGGACACCCCACCCCCATCTCCAGAACCACGCAGAGACACAGGCCTTTCCGCGCAACCCCCACCCCCAAAACAGACACCCCCATCCCAACGCACAACGAAGGACGAGACACAGAGAAAATTTGTAATTTTTATGCATATCAGTTCATTCGTGTAGTTACTCATTAGAGTACTAGAGCAAAACAATTATGTCAACCTCTGTGTATTAGCCTGTACTGTACTATGAAGCTGTGTCAGCCTCACACAAACAAACAACACTACAACCTACAACTGCCTCTGCAAATACCCCTCTAGTTATTACAGACTCCCCATTCTCTATCCTGTTGCTGCTATTATTTGCACAATTATTGTCTATTGCTATCAACCTTAACTCTGCATTTTTGCACACCTAATGAGTCCCCTAGTAGAATACAGTGTCCAAATTTTCATTAAAATATCCACTGCACTAAGCGTTACTCATGTTTTTCTTGCACTGTCTCTCCTGTTCTTTTTGCTGTCTCTGTATTTTGTCTAGTCCGCACTTCTGTGATCTTATGGTGATTCTGTTCTTGTGTTGCTTCGTGCTCCTGGAGGAATTTTATTTCATTTCACTGTGTTCTGTGTGTAAATGGCTAAAAATTACAATAAACCTACTTGACAAGACATCATTTAAGGATATCAGTTCAAAACTGGTGGAGGGCACATGGCAAGGCAGTTAAACAAAACGAAGGCTTATAGTAAGGAGGGATAGACAAACAGAGTTGGGAACAAAGACCTTTGAGATCTTCTCAAAATCAGCCCCCACAATAATAAGTAATAAGCAATTGAACAGATTTTTCTTTTTCTTGCAGGTATGTTTCTACCCATGGGGATCAAACTGATTCCTCTGGGCCTGACCGCACTGGACCTGTCCTGGGATCCCACCCCCAGCATGGTTTTGGGGAAAGAGGACTGGTTCTATGAGGTGACCTGTCAGCAGGGAGAAGACTTGGCGAGCAAGTGGAGCTTCCAACTGCTGGCTAACTCCACTGGCACACTGCTGACCATGCTGATGCCCAGACACAAATACCAGTGCCGTGTGGGCCTGAGCAGCTGGGTAGCAGGCCTGTCCTGCCCCACTGTGAGTGCCTGGACGCTCAGTGATGGTAAATAGGAGCTCAATTTCATTTTGGAATGAAGCAAATGTATAGTAATTATAATGATGCTCTATGGGGGTCTGCTAGAATGTCTTTGTTTCCATGAGATTTGCAAAGTTACCTTGGTTACTGGAATGTCTTCCAGCTTGCACCATAAGACCCTTACAGGTGTTTGAAATTGCAGCAGCTCGGCTGCTCTACAACCAACACAAATGGTCGTATGTCACCCCACTGCTAGCTGACCTACATTGTTTACCCATGGCTACACAAATTTAAGTCACTAACACTTGCCTACAAGTTGACATTGGGTCTGCACCCTACGTTAATCATTTAGGCTTACGTTCCAACTCGCTCCCTCCGCTTCTCCAAGGAGCATCATCTGGCTCTGCCATCCCTACACAAGGTAGGGATGGCACTGGCCCTACACTGGTCCAGAGTGGTCTCATTCACAGAGCAGCAGAATCCCTCTCTAGCTTTAAAAACATTCTGAAGACTCATCTGTTCAGAGACCATTTCCTCTCCTGACGCAGAAATGATCTTATTGCATTACTCTTACGTAAAGATTTAGCACTTCGAAATCTCCTCTGGTTCTCCAATTGTCCTGAAACTTGAGTGTTTCCTCATATTGTAAGTCGCTTTGGATAAAAGTGTCTGCCAAATGAATGTAATGTAAAAGTCCTCAGAGAACAGTACTACACAATGTTATGATGAATCTCTTGTCTTCCTTAGAGTTCCCTCCTGCTCCCTCCGATGTTTCTGCTTCCAACATCAGCGACTCCTCCGCCATCATCTCCTGGGTCATTGCTGAAGGTCACTCAATCTCCAGGGTGATCATCCGGTACCAGGAAATGAAGCAGGACGTTTATAGCCAGCAAGTGGAACTGGGAGTGCAGTCAAGTCAGAGTATGCACTTCCAGCTACGTGGCCTCAGGCCCAATGCCGACTACCTGCTGGAACTCACGACCATCAATAACAAAGGAGAGAGTAAAGAGAACGAGACGATCCACCTGAGGACACTGACCACACAAGAGAGTGCACGTGAGTAGTGTACATTCACATAGAGTGGATGCATATCAAGATGGTTTCCAAAAACTGCTTTAATGTTGATTTTTTGGTGTTAGCCAGTTAGCTTTGATCAGAACTTCTGTCAAAATGTCTGCCGAACTTGACACTAACAGGCACCATGTGTATCACAGAATGCTTTTTTTAGGTGGTAGGAGTCACAATTTAGTATATTATTTTTGGCTTCTTTGGTTCAGCTTTGGTAAAACTGCAGTATGGAAACGGTACAACAGGAGAGCTTGTGCGTTGTCATGCATTGGCTGTGATTCGGCCTCCGGCGTTGCAGTGCTGTTTGATGGTCCTTTGTTAAGAAAGGATGTGATAATGACGTATTGTATTGGTGTACCTAAGGGCTGTATGGCTTTGGTACAGATGGGAATATGCTGTTTTATGCCATCCTGGGCTCTGCTGGAATGACCTGCCTGACCATCCTGCTGGCCTTCTGCATCGTGCTCCAGCTCAAGAGAGCCTCCCTCCAGAGACGCATGGTACAGGCCTTTTACAGCATTGTGTGTGTGTGTGTGTGTGTGTGTGTGTGTGTGTGTGTGTGGAGATGAGGGGTGGGAAGGTATTCAAAACTGAATATTATAACTTTAATGATAACTATTATGATTATTTCATATTAATTTAATAATTACAAACATAGAACATATAAACCTTGGTCCAAATGTATTTTCATGAAATTTTACAAGCAATTTTTTACAAATTTAATTTCAGTTGTATAAAAATACTGTAATTAAATAAAGAAAAAGAAAATTACTATCATAATAAAGATGCCATTTGCGATTATTGTAACATTTTATAAGTAACGGTTGTAATGTAATTTTTATACTATATCCTAAGTAAGGAAACTGTGAGTAAACAGTGATCTAAAAGGGTAAAAAGAAGAATAAACAAAGCATTTAATTTGTTGAAATGCTTTTATTTCCCATGTCATATACGAAAAAATGTTCCCACAGCATATTTGTTCTGTTACATGGTGGCTCTAATCCCTCAGAGAGAGGAACCCGTGGTCCAGTTTAGCTCCTCCTCTCTGACGATGCCTAAGAAGGCCCGGAACTCCACGCAGTCCGTCGCCTATCCCATGCTGGAGTGGAGCGACATCAAGTTCCAGGATGTGATCGGAGAGGGCAACTTCGGCCAAGTGCTGAAAGCTCGAATCAAGAAGGACGGCCTGAGGATGGACGCTGCCATCAAGAGGATGAAAGGTCAGGCGAATCCTGCAGTGCTTATTCTACTACAGAATGTTATTTGTATTTAGTATGTGCCATATAATGTGGCAGACTCTGCTAAGAATGATAGTAAAGTGAACACACCACAGCACACAAAGTCTTTCTCTGCATTTAACCCATTTACCAAATGAAGCAGTGGGCTGCCACCAACAAGGGCCACCTGGGGAGCAGTGTGTGGGGGTGGTCCCTTGTTCAAGGGGACCTCAGTGGTGCCACTAATAGTACTGAGATTCAAACCCACAACCTTCTGAACACAGGGGCAACTCTCTAACCACCGTGAGAATTTATGCTTGTGGCCTGTTTCCTCATCTCTCAGAATATGCCTCTAAGGACGACCACAGGGACTTTGCAGGGGAGCTGGAAGTGCTGTGTAAACTAGGCCATCATCCAAACATCATCAACCTGCTGGGAGCTTGTGAACATAGAGGTGTGTGTTCCAGTTCAGTCTCTTACAGAAGTAAACAATCGCATAAGCAGTTATTATGTGTGTCAGATATTTCTCTCTAATTTCTTCCACTTCATGAAGAACAATTGTGATTCTTGGCACAGCAAATGTGATAAAGCTGTTTTGTGAGTTTGCCAAACCTGGGTATAATTTTGGATTCTAAGCTCTTTTTGATCCTTCAAACCTTTTAACATTTGAGGAACATGTTAGAACTCTTGTACCCCGGAGTAGTGCAAAGAAATATAATTAATTACATTTGATTTTAATAGCGCTCTCTTTACTGAGATTCTTAAGGAAACAGCACTTCTGTTTCCTTAACATCTTCTATCATACAGTGATAACTGTCTTTGTGTAAAAATAACATGTTTACTCCATACAATAGACATGTGTTAGGTAGCTACACTATATGGGCAAAAGACCATTACACCAATGGAGCTTACAGTCAACTACATAGACTTTAATGTGGAGTTGGTCCCCCTCCTTTCAGCTTCCACTCTTCTTGGAAGGCTTTCCACAGAATGTTGTAGTTTCTGTGGGAATTTGTCTTTACGGAGCTTGCTTTGTGCACTGGGACAGAGTCATGCTGGAGTAGAAAAGATTCTTCCCTAAACTGTATGCACAAAGTTGGAAGCATGGTGTTGTCCAAAACGAAGCATTGGAAGTAAGGGGCCATTGGGGCCGGTGACAGATCTGCCATAGGTTCGCTGACAGATCACTAAATGCTGACTCCATGTCTCCTCCTCAGGTTATCTGTATTTGGCTATTGAATACGCTCCTCATGGCAACTTGCTGGACTTCCTGAGGAAGAGTCGGGTGCTGGAGACTGACCCGGCCTTCGCCATCGCCAACAGCACAGCGTCCACACTCTCCTCACAGCAGCTGTTGCACTTTGCTGCAGATGTGGCTCGAGGGATGGACTACTTGAGCCAGAAACAAGTGAGCATCCTCTGTAGCAGTAATCCACTCCCTATTATTTTTTTACAGCAAGCACACCTCTGGTGGGCAAAGGCCCTTCTAAATCATTAACTGATGATCTTTACTAGCCAATATGTGACCTGATCTGGCAAAATGAGTCACAGTGACCCAAAATTCAAAATTGAGGTTTTGGGATCATTGAAACTGAGAGAAAATGAGCTTTAAAATGATATATTGTCCAAAGCTGTATCTTAAACGGTTGTCAAGTTACAATCTTTTGAATTATGGTAGAACAGCACCATTTTCCAACTGAAAAACCGAGAAAATTGCATTTAAAGTTTTTGTCAGTTTTTGTTGATATCTTTAACAATCCATAGCATTCAAAGAGATGCACCCAGTATTCAACAGGCATTTAGATACAATTAAATCAGACTGAAGACACATCACTAGAGCCAAAGAACTTGATTCAGTCTTGCTGGCCAACAGCAAAGCGCAGATTAGAGACGTCCACTGAGTTTAAGCTTTAGCTATTTTACATTATTTTGACAATGACATTATACCAAACAGCAATCACACAACACCACACACTTCACTCTAAACAACTTTGATGATGTCGACCCAAAATACAAATGTTAAACCCGATCTTTGTGAGGAGATAAATTCTGAAAAAACCCCGCTAGCATTAGGCTACACAGAACACTGCTAATCTGCTAACCTTGAACGAAATTTTGTGGACCACCCATCTACAGGAACCCCATATAAACTCATAATGATCCATCCAGAAACAGGATGTGTGAGTATTCTGTGTTTCATGTCAAATTTAACTGATGAAAATGTGTGTGTTCTGCAGTTTATCCACAGAGATTTAGCAGCCAGAAACATCCTAGTGGGGGAGAACTTTGTGGCAAAGATTGCAGATTTTGGCCTCTCGCGAGGGCAGGAGGTGTACGTGAAGAAGACAATGGTAATTGATGTCTTAGAAAATAAAACCATTGGCACAAATAATATGTTGAGCGTAGCTAATATAATGATTTTGCATGGTAACCTGTTCTCATGTTGGTTGCGATGAACAGATTGTTTCTCTTTTGTGTCTACAGGGTCGCTTACCTGTGCGATGGATGGCCATCGAGTCTCTGAACTACAGCGTGTATACAACCAACAGTGATGTGTAAGAGTCTCAAGTTTTTGTACCCAGAGCTTTTAATGGAAAAGTGATTGTGCTCATAGTAACGTTCAGTGGAACTACTAGGTGGTGTTCATGCTTTGTAATTAAAGTAAATACTGCACAATGTTATTATCTGTGTGTGCATGCAAAGGGAACTTTTACAGGTTTTTTTTTATTTTGTGCCTAATTCAGTCAATGAGATACATATTAATAAGCCATTCAGAGTAGGTTGAAACTGATTCAGGTGGTGAAAGGAACCATATGGTCATCTTTAATATTCTGTGAACCTACATGTATTTTCTGGGTTTTAATATAAAATACTAATGGTGATCAAATGGTGAAAAAACTTCTTTGGAAAACTTCCCCACCCTGTGTGCACCTCTTGGTCATGAATGGATTCTTAATGTCTCACGTATCAACTATTTCATGCAATGGCTTTTTGTGAGGGAGCTTTTGGAGGCACTAAACTCTTGAGTCTGGTTCCATTCACCACCACAGTGAATAATGCGGACTATGTAACTTTTTCTACTACAGAGCATTCCACGTTTTTGCTTTCGTGAACTTCTGGCTACTTCACCTCTCCAAGTTGTCTTTAGTTCCTTAGAGAACTGCTCATTTCAAATGGGTTCCTTTCAAAAAGGATTCCACTAGTGTGGTTCACTGAAGAACCTCAAAGGGAGCTTTGAGTATTAATTCAGTTTTACAGTGATTTGAATCCATATTTCTGACTTTTACTTAAATGCCAAGACCAAGATCAAATCGGGGTGTTAAAACGGTAAAGGAGCAGCTGGTGGCCTGGTGGTTAGGGAGTTGCCCTTGCCATCAGAAGGTTGTGGGTTTGAGTTGCCCAAGACTGCCAGTGGCACCACTGAGGTACCCTTGAGCAAGGTACCATCACCACACACTGCTGCCCACTGCTATACTTGGATGAATGGAGTAAATGCAGAGGACTCAATCAATTTCCTAAGGGTTAAAAAAAAACAAAAACAAGAAATGTGAAATAAGGCCTTACAGATGGTCCCTTTGTGGTTTGATAATCAGATGATTGTTCCCTCATTCTCTCAGGTGGTCATATGGAGTGCTTCTTTGGGAGGTGGTGAGTTTAGGTACATTCACACTATGAAGTCTTTTCAAATGGACACTGATATTACACAAACTTTCAGTAAAGAGAATTTGTGTGGTCCTGGAGAAATTCAGTGTATTTAGTCTTGGAGAAATCTGTCACAGTCACATTAACAATTATTTTTAATTATTAACAATAGCTGCTCTTGTCTAAATTACACTAATATTGTTTTAATGCCTGTCTGCAGGTGGGACGCCATACTGTGGCATGACCTGTGCTGAGCTTTATGAAAAGCTACCCCAGGGCTACCGCCTGGAAAAACCCCTCAACTGTGATGATGAAGTGTAAGTGTGTGCAATTTTGAAAGTGTGCGCAACTGTTTTCTACAAAAATAAGTTCAGAGAGAAGAGGACTGCATTGCCACCTTGAATGATCTTGAATTGTCCCTCTTTCTTTCTCCCTCTCTGTAGCTATGAGCTGATGAGGCAGTGCTGGAGAGAGAAACCATATGAGAGACCCTCATTCGCTCAGATCCTGGTGTCCCTCAACCGCATGCTGGAGGAGAGAAAGGTAAACTTGGCAGAGCATTTCATTTAAAATGAGTTAATAGTCAAAAATCAAATGCATAAGAGTTCAATATAATCAACCAGCAAAGACATGTTTGGTGTCCAAAGATCAGCTTCTTCAGTTTTGCACTGGAGCTTCGAGGCCAATGTTGATAATGGAAGCTTTTCCCACCAATTAACACTGTGCTAACTCCATGCAAAACCATCACACCCTTGCCTACAACCACATCAAGTTGCAAAGATGCTTCTTCCATGCAGCATATGCTAGCAAACATTAGACATTTTTAATGTGAGAAGAAACCCATTTTTTCATTATTTCCTAGGCTTAACATTATGGTAAGAATTTCAGAATGAATTTTATGGACCAATTAATAGCATAAAAATATGTTGTTACATTAACTTTTATTATATGTTAATTTGTAAGAAGGTTCTGACACTGATAACATGATAGCAGGTGGTATGTTCAAGATTTGTTTTCTTATAGTGCAACGTATTAACAGGCAAAGTCATTAGCTGCTAGTCTATCTTCCAGCATAGCATTGGCAGTGCTGCAGAATGTGTAGTTCGATGTCTCAAGTAACATATTTCTCCTCTCTCCCACCACCAGACGTATGTAAACACTACGCTGTATGAGAAATTCACCTACGCGGGCATTGACTGCTCTGCTGAGGAGGCTGGCTGAACCTATGCTAACGCTGTTAGCCTCCACTGCGGAGAAACTGCGTGCTACTGCACTCCTGTGTGGTGGTCGTGTATCATAAGGGTATCAAAGTTTATGTAATCCTAAGATCAGGATTCACGGACTACAATTCTTTTGCACACATTGTGTATTCCAGTTGTATGATTACTAACAGAGAAGTATCAGATCATACTGAATGTCATTGTTTATTCTTGTTTCGTTATTGTGAAAATGTCTGTAAAATGTGATGTTGGTGTGCAGTTGCATTGACCTGGAAGGCTTTGGGCGAATGATGTTTCACAGTAGTAAACTAGCTTCAGGCCAAGACTGTAGATGTACATTAAAAAAATCCTAAGCTGGAGATGGCAGCCATATTTGTTTTCTGTTGAAAGATTTTGGAGAGCATTTGTACATGGCACACTGTGCAAACATGGTGGAAAACTTTACTCTGATGACTTTAAAAGGACCAATAAACATCCTATTGTGAAATAATGTCATACTGGTGAGCAAACTAGCTTATGCAATAATATCACAACTCAGTCAAGCAACACTGAAACCAGATGTGGAGAAGAATGTATAAAAAAAAGAGCCTCATATTTAATTCTTTCAACTCACTGCCCATTTTATTAGAAACACCAACCTTGTACTTCCATGTACTACCACACCACAGCACACCATGTGAAAAGTGTGACATTTTTTCTCTGTATTTTACTCATCCACCAAGTAAAGCAGTGGGCGGCCAGAAACACAGTACCTGAGAAGCAGTGTGTGGGGATGGTAACTTACTCAAAAGAACCTCAATGGTGTCACTGGCAGTCCTGGGTTATGAACCTATGACCTTCTGATCACAGGGACAACCCCCTAATCACTAGCCCACCAGCATCCCCAGGGCCATTTCATGCTATAAGCAATATAAGTCTATCATATATTATTAAATGATACTATCTTGCTTCCACTATTAAGTTTGCAGTATTTAGAAGTTAGTGTTAGCAAATCAAAAGTTAGCGGCTAACTAGGTAGCATCTAGAACAAGTATAGTTTATACCAGTAACTTACAGTACTTTCCATTGTAATGTAAGAGTGGTAATCATTAGACATTGTAATGTCTAATGATGAAAAAACAAACAAAATAAGAGCATCTCTGTGGTCAGAAACCGACCATTGATACTATCAATACTGTAGTTTTCAGTGTCAATACTGCAGTCTTCTTGAAAGTAAAACTGCATCAAATGCATTTATTGGTGGGAAATGTTTTATAAACAGCATTTCTGCATTTTTCTTTGATATGCTTCACTGAAATTCCATTATACTGTAACATACTGCAGTATAATTGCAGGTCATTTCATAATAACTGCATTTCGTGTAAGTGATGAGCTACTGTCTCTACACCAGCTCGGAGAAACTACAACATAAGGGTTTCTATGAGAGTGCAATGGAGGTTCAGGTCCCCTTAATAAAAAGAGTGAAACGCTCTAAGCTCGTCTGAAAATCAGTATTTGGCTAGATGAAGAATGAAGTATTGTTCTCTTGTGCCTGTGAAATGTCCCTTCAGTCGTCTACATTTTACTCCAAGTAAAGACGTTAGACAGAACTCTCTGAAAGATTTGGGTCCCACATCAGCTAAGCAAACTCCTGCACACTGTTCAGTCCACTGCAGTACCAGTCATGCTGTCAGTAGCTGTGAACAGGTCTGATGTCAACTTTGTATTTAGACTTTTGCTGCATATGGTTGTATGTGAAAGTCCTATAACACACTCCTGCATTATTTTTATGCGTATTTTTTATGATAAATTTAACACATTGGGGAAACACATTAAACGTGCCTGTGCAAAGGTTACAGCACATTTTAGACTATTTTTAAGTGTGATAAACTGGTATTAGTAAAAATTAGGAAAGTTATAAAAACTTAGTAGAAAGTTTTTATAGGAGTGAGCATCGTAAACTTGTAACGTCGTATGTTGAGCATCATAACCCGAGGACCCCCTTTACTTATTAAAATCTGTAAAAATGTCACATGATCAGGGGGCTTCAAACTTTTGCATATGTCTGTGCAGATGAGAAGGAGACGCATCTGAACAATTACGGCAAGACATACAGGAAATACAGGATCTACATTCATTGCTGTGGGAAAAGCGGTAACGTTGGTGCACATGGAAGACGCTAAATCAGAAGCTATAAGTATCTAAAAGGAACAGTAAAAACTCAAAAAACTCAAATGCAGGGTGTGATATTGTGCTATACTCAATTGCAGCTCATTATGACAGTGAAATCAAATCTATGTAAACAATAATCTACCACTGATCTCATATAATATACATAAAATACACACGAGACATATATACAATATAAAGACATTAATTCTTCAAGGCTGATATTATGAAGATGTAGGGGGTGAATGGAGGTAATCTGCAGAAACTCATATTCCATCCATGTTAGAGCACTGTTTTGCACTGTTTGTGAAAAATCATCTAAACTGAAGAAACTTTAGCTGGTAAGTTTTGAGTCTTGGTTCTCTCAGATGTTCTTCCTGACACTCTTGGGGAATTTCTCCTTTGAGTTTTGGTTCTCTCAGGAGTTCCTCCTCCCTCTCTTAGGGGATTTCTTAGGGAAGTTTCTCTCAGTGGTACTTCCTGAAGTTCTTAGGTAGATTTTTTTTTGCCATGGTCACCCTCAGCTTGCTCATTAGGAGGCTGAACTTGGTTCTCCCTAAAAACTGCTTTGGTCTTTCCATCAATTCCCACCCCAGCAATGCAAGAGATCTAACCTAGGACCAGATTCCCTTCCTTTGTCTGAAGGCTGTCATTTTTTGTACAATGCAGCATAAACAGGAATAATCTGAGAAGCTTCTCCTGGATCCTTCAGAGAGTATAGTGCAAGATTAACCCATACAATTAATTTTAGAACTAGAGAGCACTCATGCCTTACACAGCCTCCTACAAGTCATCCTTAAGTGGTAAAGAATCTTGGCTCATCTGTCCAAACTGGAGTTGAAGTTTTGATCTTTCCATGAACTTCCGCTTCAGTGATACAGAAGATTGACCATGTATTTGTTTATGAGCTAAACATAAGCTCTGAAGAGTCTGACCTGGTTTTAGATACAAGTTCCTCAGGGCACTGTCCCGCAAGGCTCTGCCTGAGCCATCTCGCTCCGCGCCATGAACACGCACACCTCGTAGACACGGAAGGCGGCGAAGGCAGTGGTGAGAAAGCAGCCAGCCCCCAGGATGTACCACCAGTTGAAGAAGCCAAAGGACACTCCCTTAACAATGCAGTAGAGGCCGAAACACACCAGGGCCACTGTGGACAGGATCTGGACACATACCGGTGGCCCAGACGACACAAATTTCTCCCCCATTGCTGGGTTAGACTACAGTCGCCCACTTTGGCTTCAGGCTTCTAGCTGGATCCACAAGAACAAGAGCTTGAAGCTTTCAAGAAGAATCTCGATTCTCTCAGTTCCTTCAGAAACTTCAGGACAATGTTGACCCACAAATCTTGGTTCTCTTGCATCCTTCAGACATTTCTGTTCAACATTAACCTACAAATGAAGCTACAGGCTAGAGAACACCCATGTCTTATATATAGCTTAGCCAAAGCTTACCCACAGTGAAATCACTCCCTCAAACCTTTCTCTAGATAAATAAAGGTCTAATCTTCCTCTGAAGAGTATAGAGGTCATCTTAGATAACCTACAGAGGGATTCTAACAGGCTGATCATTTAAGAGAAACCCACTTTTGTTTTAGCTACTTGTGCTGATCCACAACAAGCAATCAACGAGAGTGTTTCTGATAAAGAGCTTAACGGAGAGACGGGGGAGATTTGGAGATTTTGCAAGAGCTGCAAGCAAGAAATGCAGTCTTGATGTTTCTGTACTTTTGAGGACAGAGAAAGGGAAACTACTACTACTGCACTGTAGGAACTATTATCCAGTTCATGGAGTGACAAGCACTATGTTCAGTTCAGTGAATCACTCGATTAAAATAGAATAAATAAAAACTTCTATGCAGTTTGAAAATAACAGTTCCAAGCGAGGAAAAGCTTTAACTGTAATCATAATGAGCTAAAAACATTACAGGAATTCCAGTGTTTTTAAGTCTATACAATGAACCTTTACTGGTAAGCTGGTAATACTTTGTTAACACTTTCACAATTCCATGTCTAAATAAATACTTATGGTGAAACGCACCTATACTATAATAACGTACAAGAATTAAAAATAATTCCAATGAAACATGATACATGTTTTGCTTTACCACATTTGAGGCCTTCTCGGTGGGCGTGGCTAAGGGTCACTCAAAGAAAGTGGAACAGGCACTTAAGGTCAACACCTTCTTCTAAGAGCCCTCCCAGCTGTAAAAGTCAGTCTAAACCCAGAATCAAAGGAAAGACATCAGAAACAAAGTAGATATTCCTCAGAAAAAAGAACATACCTGCAAAATCTCTAAAAAAGAAGAAAGTAAATACAGTCAAAATACTAATTAAAATACTTGACCATCATCATAAATTCCTATTCATTATATTTGCATTTTCTATTATTTGAATCCTACTATTTTGCTTAGATATTCTATCATTTTATTGAAAGCTTTTGTCAAGAATGAACTCCATACACGCACCTTTTATTTATTTTATTCTTCAGGAAGGCACTGAGACACTATAAAGCATTTCATAGAAGGAGTGTCGAAATCTCCTCAAAATCTTTAGCATTTGCGTGATCTCATAAATCAACACAGGCTGTAGTGAAACAAACCTGAAATCATCTTTATTGCTTCAGCTGTGGAATTCACATGGACAGATGCATGTTTATCAAACACAGGAGGCTGACGGTGTGAGAGAGAAGAAAATGACAGTCGAGAGAATGATTTAAAACTCAGTGGTTACAGGAGCTTCGGTTGGGGATTTAGGTCTAAATCCTGCTTCCAAACTATGGAGATCGAATTGAAAACAGACCTGGAGGTCTGCTGTTCCTGGACACAGTTATGTTGGTCAATAAAGAGGAATGTGGGGTCGCCTGATAGTGTGGAGAGTGATTCTGAACCTCCACACACACACACACACACACACACACACACACACACACACACACACACACACACACACACACAGACACACACACAC
>JBBPCW010000084.1:6184614-6195010 GCA_037974425.1 Phenacogrammus interruptus | reverse complement strand
ACACACACACACACACACACACACACACACACACACACACACACACACACACACACATATGTATATATATATATATATACACAGTATATGGACAATACTGTATTATTGCATTCAAATACATAGACTTTAATATGGAGTTGGTCCCACTTTGCAGCTATAACAGCTTCCACTCTTCTTGAAAGGCTTTTCACAAGACTTTAGAGTTTCTGTGGGAATTTGTGTCCATTCATTCTGTAGAGCATTTATGAGATCAGACATTGATGCTGGACGAGAAGACCTGGCTCGCAATCTTAGATCCAGTTCATCCCAAAGGTATGGGGTTGAGGTCAGGGCTCTGTGTGGGGCAGTGAAGTTCTTCCTCACTGAACTCATCCAAGCATGACCTTGCTTTGTGCACTGGGGCACAGTCATGCTGGAATAGAAAAGGTTCTTCCCCAAACTGTGCTCACAAAGCATGGTGTTGTCAAAAATATCTTGGTCTGCTGGAGCATTAAGATTTTCCTAGGCCAAACCCTGAAAAACATGTCCCAATACTTTTGTCCATATAGTGTATGGGACTTATTATGCAATTTTTATACTACATGAGTTGAGATTGTTTTGTGAATGCATAGAGTAACTGCAGCTTTAGCTTTGATATCGCAGGGCTGCTCTATATAAATGTTTTACAAGATGGTTATCAGGTCTCCCTAATGGATGATTAACATCATAACTTTACAAGTAGACTGATGAACTGAGGAAAGCTGGATACCAAACGTTTTTCCTCCTTGTACAACAGTCCCCTGTATTACCACAAGGTGGCAGCAGAACACAATAACCTAATTCCTCTAGTTTCCACAGTTTTCACTTTACTGGAGTCTAATATCTTGGATTTTTTTGCTGCTGTTGTTGTCAGTTTTCAAACAAGTACGAATCATCATTTACTAGGCATCAGTTTATTTGAAACGGAAGACCCTGTATTATAGAAAACTTCCCATTTTTAAAAAACAAAATAAAAATAAAAACATTAAATAAACAATACCATGTGCAGTCCATCCTATCCATAGGTAACAACAAAGCCTGCAAAAGCAGACTGTTTTGCTTTGTGATGTCACAAAAACACTATATTTTTGATATATCTACATACTTACATGTTAGTTAAGCCCCGCCCATTCGCATTAAAGTTACATGTAGCTGGGCTGTTTTTACAATGAGGTCCAAAATAAGGCAGCCAATCAGAGTGGAGTGCATTTATCCTGAAGGCATTACAACTTAAATGTGATGTTTAAAGAAAGGCAGCAAAATGGTTGTGTGAAAAGAAATTGTGTTTTTGGTACACTGACCCCTATATACGCCAGGAAAAAATAAAATATACAAAAAATGCGTAATAAGGGCTCTTTAAACGGCCATCAAACTTAGTCAGAGGATTATCTGGCTCGTGCCCGTGTACACATTTGTGTTGGTCTAGATATCAGTCGGATAAATCAAAGTGCACACTCGTGAAATGACTGTGTTATTTAACTCATGGCTTAAAATAAACTCTGATAAGTTCTAGTGGGATGCGGGGTCCCATTCAGCAATAGTACTAGACCTTTGGCCAAGGCCTCTCGATGTGTGGAGAGGAAAAAAATGTGAGCAGGCAATCTTGCGTGACCTGTTCCGCTCAGAAGAGCTCTAAATGCTCAGCTGAGCCTCGAGGACGGTGTTTTCCATCTGAACTAAAAATGTCGAAAATCTCCAAATCCATGCACTTTTAAATGCCGCTGAGGAAACGGGGGCAGATTAACTGCTTGCTTGGGCTATTTTGGTTTATCACATATTAATTTGCATGTCTCTATTGACACCTAATTACAGTAATACCCACCTACACCAGGAATTACCGCCGATAACACCATCAAACAGCCGCCGTTACTGTCAGAGGCGCAGGCTGATAATTAGCTGTGTTGGTGTGGATCTGCAGCAAGCAGTAGTCAAACTTGGAGCATTTCTCAGAAAGATGGTGAGACGCCGGGGCTGCGCTCTCTGTGAGAGTGCTTTATCAGGCCTCCCAGCACTTCTCTGCTTCACTTTTTTGCATACAGATTGCTGAGGCCGAGTTTCGAGCAGGGGAGGCTGAGGTTAGACTAGTATGGAATAGAATCTTTATTGTCATGCAATACTCAGGAATGTACAGTGCAAGCAGATAAGATCTGCAGCTCTGTAGAAGCTTATCTCTGTTAAAAATACATATCAAATATATAAAACACATAAATAACAAATAAAATGTGATATCAACTGGATTTTGTATCAATCGTACCAGAATACCAGTTTTTAAGAATGTTAATAAATTACTTAGAATGTATGTGATCAATAAATAGATTAATCACTAAAACCAACAGTATAGGTACCAATAGCAGCAAGTCAGTATTAAGAATAAATAATTAATATACAGCAAACAAAACTGAACAGTAACAATAGTAAATAGTAATAGTATTGATTGGTTACAGAATTGAATACTATTAAATGGTATATTAAATGGTAACAGGGCTGAGTGGTAACAGTGTTGAATGGTAACAGGACTGAATAGCAACAGTATTAAAGGGTAACAGTATTAAATGATAACAGTATTGCATGGTAACAGTATTGAACGGTAACAGGAGTGAATGGTAACAGTACTGAACGGTAACAGTTTTAAATGGTAACAATACTGAATGGTAACAGTATTGAACGGTAACAGAGCGGAATGGTAACAGTAATGAACAGTAACAGTTTTAAATTGTAACAATATTGAATGGTAACAGTATTAAATGGTAACAGTACTGAACAATAACAGTATTAAATGGTAACAGTATTAAATGGTAACAGTGTTGAACGGTAACAGGGCTGAATGGTAACAGTATTGAAGGGTTAAAGGAACCATATCTCCATCCTCTGCATCAGTATTGTATCATCGGTTACCAGGCAGAATCATTTCAAAATGTATCTTTGGGCTTAGAAAGGCATAGAAAACCCATTGACTCAAAAGACACTTACAATAGAAGTCAATGGACAGTCGCTTCAGCATCTTCCCATTCGCTTCTATTGTAAGTTCGTTTCGGGTTGACGGGTTTTTCTGTTCTTTTTAGCTGGCACCCAGAAGTCACCTCACTAAATCAGTTGGGTCAGTGGGAAGGTGACAGAAAAAAAATGTTGTTGTTTTCCCCTCCTTTCAGTTTCATTTGCATTCTCAAACGCCTATTGTGTAATTGTATTGAGAAATGGCCACTGGGTAATGTAATGTACTCACATATTTATCACTTTTAGTCTCTTTGTGACTCTGGCTCACTTTATCTGTTCTAGTTTTGTTTCATTTCTCTCTTCTCATGTTATTAGGCCATCCAC
This sequence comes from Phenacogrammus interruptus, assembly GCA_037974425.1. Classification (NCBI taxonomy): domain Eukaryota; kingdom Metazoa; phylum Chordata; class Actinopteri; order Characiformes; family Alestidae; genus Phenacogrammus; species Phenacogrammus interruptus. The sequence continues at coordinate 6,191,674 of JBBPCW010000084.1, read as the reverse complement.
GTGTGAATATAAGTTAACAGTCTCACACTCTTGCCTGATCCGCGCTGTATGTTATACATGCGCCCAGATCTCTTGTACGTGTTACATGCTTTGGGGTAATAAATCAGGTTCTGCTTCAGCGGTCTAAAATACCGAATGCGACGGGCTGGGTAAGTTAATAGCGGACCACCAATGTGTGAATTCTCTCAGGTTGCGCGAGGGCCCCGACAGAATAGCGCTTCGCGGCAGAAATATTTGATTGAATGGCCCGTGGCCACGGAGATGCTCGCTGTCTGCTGAAGTGCTGGACTTGTGGAGGAGAGCGCTTGACAGAACGCCCACTCTTCTAAGCGCTTTTCCTGGGTGTGAAGACTGACTTAGAGGAATCCATGTGTTTGTGGTTTTGTTTCTCAATAGAACCGGTGGCGGAGATAAACCAGGCCCGACTCCCCTTCTGGTTTTTTCTCGTTTTGTGCAATCGCGCTGCATGAGTGGTGGCGGTGTGACCTCACTGCTGCCTTAATCTTGTGATTCGGTCATGAACTGACCTTGACCTTTGATCGGGAAAGCTTTCTTTCGAGAGAAAAACAAACCAAATTCTCAAAATGGACTTAATCAATCTTTTCTTCACCAGACTTCAAAATACATGCCTGGTTGAGGAGAGCCTAAAGGCTGAACTGACTACAGTACAAGCTCTGCAAAGTGTTAAAGGGTGGGGGGGATGGGGTGTGTGTGTGTGCTCTAGACCACATACTACAATAAGGGGAACCAAGGTTCAAGTGAAGCCCCATTCTCCAGAGAGACCAGTCATTTAGCTTTTTTTTTAGCATGATGAGGCTAGTCCTTGTGGTTCCAGCACTATAGGGGAGTACTATCATCTGCATGCGATATGCATATTAGCCATTCATTCGAGTACTGAAGAACCTGATACGACTGGTGATACGTTACGGAGTAACCGAGTGAGTCAAGGTGTGATTCACCCCGCATGTTGTGTTGCCATGCTATCTGTGGTTGGGGCACAAAGAGTCAGGCGCCTTTGTTTCTTTATTTATGGCCCTGGGGGATATGGTGGTGGGAGGTCTTCCACACTTCTTTATGATATAAAATGCATTTTGTCTCTTAAAGACTAAAGTGCAGAAATTGGTAATAGTAGGTGACTAAAATGTCTGCTATTCCAATTTCCACAAATGATCTTGGATGATTCATACTGGTTTGAAGACGATTTTAAAGCATCTACCCTGGATGTTAGCCTTGGGGTTACTAAAACTCAGCAACACGGGGCGTCATATTTACATTAGTGGACACAAAACTTGGGTCTGCTGCGTAATGGTGCATTCAAAATATTAGGAGGACATACCTGGAACTCCATGAATTCACGTGTCCTCTGGGCTTTTTAATGACATTTCAGAGGACAATCAGAGGACATTTGTCCGTGTAAATACCAGGGTGGTACTGGTTCCAGCATGATATGGCAACAGAGACATTCAGAGCAGAATGACAGACCTCTGACGTCCACGTGTGACATTTGTGTAGTTTAATTGACCAAAAGCTGTCTTAATTCATTTCTACATGACCATTTTACAAGCTTACTCCATTATTTAGAATTAGACAGGCTCTTTTTTTGTGACATTGCATAAATGCAGAATCCAGAACTTAATTCCATGACATGGATTGTTCGAACCGAGGAGTAAGCGACGCTTCAAAACTTTAAATGCGTTTACAGTATAGTTTTTTTGTGATAATTTGTTGGTTCGCAACAAATCAACAAATTAATGAATACATTTGTGAAGTACTAAATAGTGTATAATATCATTATATCATTATAAATGCACTGATGCAATACATATATATATAAGCAATGGTCCAAAGTGTCAGTATTGGGACCATATTAGAGGAAAATGCTGGGCGGGTCGAATCAAATCTTATGACAAATCTACACTAAAATAGCATGCAGACGCACTGGGTATTCACTGGGTATTATTTCCTGTGTGATAGAAGAGCATTTGAGCAGTTTGCGCATGATAATTTACTTTTAGATGCTCAAGCTACAGGTAAAACCAGAATCCGAATTGTGTTTATTGACCAGCAACAATATTTAAAGACACAATGAACAATATACTGAATAAAATAATATAATACAGTAATAATCTACAGTATGAATATGCAAAATGGATTTATACTTCAGTTTACTATGATAACATGAGGATCCGTGTGAGGAGGAACAAAATAATGTCCTTGAGTCAAAGGAGATTATGTTGTTAACTCTGCCTATGATTGTTAACAGTGATTTGGGTGAAGTAGAGCTGTGCCCCCCTCTTCACTATTAACTTTTTTTGTGCTCCCTTCGACTAATGAATCCTGCCTGCCTGGGTCAGTGCCTCCCTCCGATCCGCTGGTGTTGGAGTGCAGTCCGTTCGCCTTCAGCCTCTTCCAGACTGAAGACTGTGTGGTAATGAGCTCTCTCTCTCTGTCAGAGGCACATTTGTGGCGAGGATTAAGAAAGAAAAAAAAACAACAACACTTAATTTGATTAGTCGCACCATGCCGCTGTCTTCCAGGCATGCACATTTCAAATTAAAATAAAAAGGCGTAGAGAAAAAAAAGGGAAGGAAGTTTGTACGAAGCTCAGTCGAGAAACTGGGAAGATGCGACGGGCCTTTACTGGAGCTGTGACGCGTTCCCCTACGTCGCCCGGCGTGTAGGCTGCCATAAGGGTGATGACTGGTCTGGAGTGGCCACTAAGTCATGCTGTATTTATTCTAGGAAAGGTTAATGAATAGTTGTTTGCTCTCTCGTTTTTCTCTCTCCCCCCAATCTTTTCCTCTCTTTCCTCTTTTTGACAGACGTGCATCATCATGAGCAGACTCGTAATCACAGTGTACACTCATCATAGCTTTGTCTGCTCTTGCCTGGGATAACGGCTTGTTATCACGGAGTGAAAAATATGTGCTGCAATACCTGCAGTGTCCCAGGAGGAGAATTTACCGTCTGAGACCTCATTACCTTCTACATAATACAGTCATCCCACATAATGATTTGCGTCTATTTACAGTCCAAAGTGGTGAAAACATACATTAACTGGCTAAACGTGAGGACATTTCGAACAAAAGACCAGGCTTTTTACACTCTGGGGCCTTTTTTTTTTTAGCCTTCACATGGAATACGTTGCAAACGATTGTCTTCTTAAAGGAGAATTCTACTAATTGTTTTTAAAAATTCTGTATAATTAATAACTAAGATGGAAATGAAGTCACTCTGAGTAGTTTGATATGAAGTCTAGGTTCAATTATTAAAGCTAGACCACATATAGTTATTATTAGAATTGGTAACACATACTTGAGACATCTGAGACATTGTTTTGCAATCGTTTTGAGACCTTGCATTGTTTTTCAATAGGTTTTGGCCTAAAAAATATTTTCAGGCCAGAGAGGATGTTGTATGGCAAAGTAATTCCCAAAGAAAACACATATTTAAAAGTCTTCTATTATTATACCATTATCTAAATATACAAACATGTAGGTTCACCAGTGGTTTTGGATAGTACATAAAATGGCAATATTTGAGGTAACTTGCAAGGCAACACTTGAGTGGAAAACAAAAAGGATAAATATGGATTTAATCTGAAATCAAAGTCAACAAAATTGATACAAACAAAAAAATGAAAAAAAAAATGCATACAAACAAAAGGAGAGCAAAAGTGATTTTTTTATGGCATCACATACAGTTCTGGTAGTCATTTTTATGTGTTTATGTTGAAATGCCCCTCCTGGCTTTCAGCAGCCAGGAAGGTCTCAGCGTGTGTGGATCTTCTTCAAGCTCGTCCCAGGTGGCTCCTCATAAAGCTGCAGGAGAGAATGCAGAGAGTGTGTGAAGCTGTGTCAAGGCAAAGGGGGGTTACTCTGAGGAATCTGAAATAAAAGGTAGTCTTGATGTAACACAGCACAATTCCATATGTGTTGTTTTATAGTTGTGATGACTTCACTAAGCTATTAAGCATTTAAACAAAGTAAATCCTTCTGTGTGTGTTCAAACATTTGATTGGTAATCCTACTATTATATATAACATAATATCTTCTACATTTTATCAGATGAGCTCAAATGTAATGCTAGGTCGTGTAACTTTCCAACCACCAATGCAATGTAAAAAGCGACAGGTGTATAAAAAAAAACAAATGAAAGTAAACATTGAGTTAAAGCCCCAAATCCTACATTGTATTATCCTTTCAGTTTTTTCATTCATTAGGATTCATGAGGTTTATGGGGTTTTATGCCCCAAAACCAATCATTTTGATTTATATTTCACAGCACCTTGATTTTACATTAGAGTAGTTCAATGTAATTAGAGTATATATATATATACATATATATATATATATATATATATATATATGTATGTATGTATATATTAGAGCTGGGCCGTTAACGGCGTTAACGTGCATTAACGCGTGAGATTCTTATCACGCAATAAAAAAATTATCGCTGGTATTTTAGCGCGGATTTACTCTCTTTCTCTGTCTGTTTCTCTCTGTCTCTCTCTCTTTCTCTCTCTCTCTCTCTGTCTCTCTCTCATTCGTGACTTTTGCGGATCGCGCCCGTTTTAAACCTATCTCTGTTGCTCTCTCTGTCGCTCTCTCTCGCGCGCGCTCTCTCTCTGTGCGTCTCTCTCTCTCTTGCTCTCTCTTACTCTCTCTCTCGCTCTCTTTTACTCTCTCTCTCGCTCTCTTACTCTCTCTGTCTCTCTCTCGTTCCTGACTTTTCCGTATTTAAACCTCGGGTACAGAAATACATCAGGTACATTTTCTTTAAGGGTAATGTATTAAACTGAGTTCAAAATGAAATTAAAGTTATCTAGGAGAACATTTCAAGGCATATTTATGGTTTACACTATAAAAACAGGCATTGGTATCATTTTTGGGGGGGGGGGTGCTTTAGACCTTTGGCAGAATTCAAATGAGCCATTTTAATCTAGATTATCTAGATTTAATCTAGATTTAATCTAGATATATACATATACAAATACTGAAACAACTCTAATATATTTTTAAATGACCTCATTTTTGATTGTGGCCGCTCTGTCCAGACTGAAACACTCCTTATAACTTCATTGAAATTTATGTGGACAAACTGCTGTAGGCTGAATAGGATAGTAGATGTAAACCTATTGGTTTTTGTGACATGCCACAGCCTATTTTCCTTCTAAGGATTGTATATTGTGGCAAGGATACAGTAATATATTTCGAAACTGTATTTTCCTACTACAGTGAACTATTTTATTTAAGAAAAAACAACAAAAATAGCGTTTTCCTGCGATATAACTGCGATGATCAGCATTTTTACTCTCCTTAATTCTGAGTCCTGCTCCTCACTTTGTCCTGTGGAACTGTGCATAGATATGAAGAGGTATTTCTGTTTCCTTCTGAAGACAGGAGGATGTGTCAGGGCACCTGGGGGAACATTTTTGAGGTCGGAGAAATTGAAGTGGTGGGTGGAACTGTAAGGTTCCTCCTCGTGAATCGCTCTTAGTTTGTTTCCCTCCGTTCAACGCCTTTATTCCCAATCACTATTGTTTCCCCACCCCCCGAAGTCAAAGCACCATACGCCAACATGAATCGATCTGTCGGCCTGTGCCTGTGGGCGAGCTTGTGTGAAAGCAATATTGTGCTGAACCAGAGAACTGTCCTCTTTTAAAACACGTCTTTCATGGAAATGAAAAAAACCCCAAAAAAACAGCGCAGCTCAGTCCCTTATTCAAGACCGGAGGAAGTCGGTGAGCTTTAATAAGCCAGTTAATATAACCGCATAATTCACACTGTAAAACTAGTGCTCTGTGGATCTGGTCCTGAGACAGATCATACTGCCCTGTGCTGGATTACAACTGTGCTGCTATTAAAGCTGGTATGGTGATTTGTTTGTTTTAAGGTTCAGTTATAAAATCTCATTGGTGATGCACACATACACAAATGACCAGGCGGGAAATAATAATAATAATAATAATAATAATAATAATAATAATAATAATAATAATAATAATGATACATTTTATTTCTAATGCACTTTCCATTAAAAAACAATCTCAAAGTGATTAAATGATTAAAAACAAGATCATTGTCAAGATTGACCAAGATTCTAGTTCAAAGATGATTTATTATGGAATCTTTGACCAATATGTTAACTGACAATCATGACAAACTACATAATCAGAAGAGTTTATTTGTCTTTAATCAGTAAGACTTATTAGGTTATATTAGTTACAGTTACTTTGTTTCAACCCTAAAGAAGCACGCCTGCGGCTGAGCTTCAGCCTGCACGACTGCAGATGCTTTAAGGAGTCAAACAGATAAATTGTTACACATTTTTAACATTTTGACATCCTTATTAATAACATCAAAGTAGTTCTTGGATATGGCGTGTTTTATCATACTGTATTTGTTACCAATTTAGAAAAATTACAAACCACTAGAGGTTTTGGCTGGTATTGCCCGGTATGACACACAACCGTCATTTCTCGCCCACAAATAAACTCTTTTGTGGTTCCTGCTGTGAGTTTGCACAATGGCTTAAGTGCCATTGACCAAATGAGATGTGTCATTTACAGAGGAAAAATATTTGGCATTTTGCGAGCTCCAGATGTTTTAATAGCACATATTTTGAAGGGTTTTAAAGAGTGCTTTCTACATTTGAAATAGCACCTTCTACATTTTGAATGGACTCTTCTAATTCTTTAATAGACAGTTTAGAACAGCGTGCTCAAAATGTTTGTCTTGACCATTTCTTGACAGTGCGCTATAAGTTTTGCCTCACAATAGATGTGAGGGGAGGAATTTGTGGGAGGAACAATGATGAGTCCATTGAATGTGCACTGAAAGTGCAAGACTTTGAGAACCATAATGTGTGGGATTACTAGTGAGGGAGATTGTCAGTCTCTACAGTAATGACCTTTTTGAGAACTAACAAGGTGTTTTTTGGCTTTACATCCCTCCTGCCTGGACTCATACCCTCTTGCGCACACACACTCACACACACACACACACACACACACACACACACACACACACACACACACACACACACACACACACAC
>JBBPCW010000084.1:6166056-6176111 GCA_037974425.1 Phenacogrammus interruptus | reverse complement strand
CATGTCAGGTCTGGGTCACTGATTAATGAATATTTTTGTGGGTTGAAGTGGCTCTTATAATGTGTTGGGCAAGTGTCGGTCATATAAAACTATGACCTTCACACCCTGATTGCTTTTCTAAAAAAAAAGGATGGTAGTTCTGCAGAGAAGTCCTCTAAATGTATGCACATTCTAGGAAAATCTTCATTAAGTGGAGTTTCTTTTAGGGCTTAAAAGTGGTTGAAAAAGGGGCGAAGTTCATATCTACTCACTTGCTTGGACTCCCACATTCACAAAATGCTACAAACACTGGGAGAGTGAATGTGAAGGTACCTCCCAAGCTTTGTTACATTAGCTATCAGATGCCTGGCTAGCACTTAGCACTGAGTGATGGGGGGAGAGGGAGGGCCATTGTAACTACCCAGAGACAACAAGGTCAACAAATATGCTCTTCTCGATTAATTTTTGAGGATTATAGGACCAAAAACATAGACATTTAACATTTCATTGCTGTCCAAAAAAGAGAATCTCCCAAAATGCTAACTTTAGATTTCTATTGATAGATTCATCAAGAAAGTTTCGCACAATGTGAAGGAGAGTTGCTGCATTCAAATATGGACTCCCCAAAAGCTGTTGGGGAAACTGATGAAAGTCATAGCAATTGACATAAGGCCCAAAAACTGGTCATTCTCTCTAAACTAACCCCACGCTTTTTCAACTCTCATTAGATCATGACTTCTTACTGTGTGCCTAATGTGAGAGCTGACAACTTCTTCTTTTCCTTTTTTCCCTTGCTCTCTGGTTTTTGCCTGTGACTTGAAGTGTCACTGTTATTTCAGCCTTCAGGCAACAAGGCTAGAACGCAGCGTGGAGCGTCTGTGCACAGAGCTTGAGCGCCAAACCATCCTTGCACGGCTTTGACAGTGTGCGAGAAACGGCTTTAGTTCACAATGTGAGGTTGTATGTAATCCATAATCTTCTCATTTTGGAGAAGGGGGGCAGCTAAGAATATGTCATTTAGCAATTTACCTAGGTCTACGTGCCAAAAGATATAAGTGGGTCGATTATACAAAGTCCTGTGGGTCGATTATACAAATCTATTTAGAAATGAGCGTTTTCAAGCATTACAAGCAGTGAACTGATAAAAAACTTCCTTTTTTTGGCAGTCTGTGCTGCTGTTAAGAAGCATTCAAATAAGGCACTGGCTTCATGTGCAACACATGAAGATGACGATAAGCTTTGTAAACATAAAGGGACTGAGACTTTAGCCTTGTGGAACACCCCTGTTATCTGAGAGAATTCAGTCTTTCTTGGAAGTCAGCCGAGAGTCATATCTGTCAAGGGTGATGTGGACTCTAAAATAAACCGATGAGAGCGTCGAAGCTCCACAGCAATCATTATGTTTGCCTCTTTTGTTTTTATGCATCATTTGCTTACTGCAAATGAATGCAAACAAGGTCAGCAAACAATCCACACACTGTTGAACATATTATTAACTGCTTTCACTGTACCACTGTCCGTTTAGCACAACAGCTTTGAACACAAGGGGCATGGGTGGGGAAATACCTGAAGGCTGAGATCATGATTTCATCCTGCACTTACAGTAAAATTTGTGTGTTACTGAGGGTATTCCTTCCTTATTAATACTGCTACTACTCTTCTGTCTCTAAGCTTCACCTGATTGGTTTGATTCATTTGAATTCCCATGTGTGGAATGTAAGTCATGATGCAGTTTCCTTCCACGAGTGGCCATGGTTCATTAGATCCTTCTGCCAGTAGAGACGCCGCACGTCAAGGCTACAATAGTTGCCAGGGCGATGTAGGAAGTGTTCACCTGAAATAGCTGCATGAGCAGATCGCTGTACTTGGGTTTGTGTGCTCCTCATTCCACTCATCTTTTATTAAAGGGCTCTTGTGTTCGGGCCAGCATTGTTAGTGTACACACACACACATACACACACACACACACACACACACACAAGGAGTGGGTGTGACTCTCCTCCCACTCATGTGTCGCAATCTTGATTACACACCCAAACCCTCCCAAGACAAATAGTTCAGGACGATGAAAATCCCACCCTTACCCGCCCTACACACACATTTCTTGTTCTCTTCCTTCCCCAGTATGCACCTATGCTCTCTCTCTCTCTCTTTCTGTCTCTCTCTCTCTCTCTTACTCTCTTTCTCTCTCGCTTCCCTACTTACTTCCTCTTAAGGCAGAACGTTGAATTAATGCAAGATGTAAATGAAGTTAGCCTTGACATGTTCGCCGCCTGGTATTGATACATCTCTGGCATGCTTAAAAAATGCCCTTAATTGCTTTCTGGAATGCACCTGCTTCCTGTTAGCCAACCACAAACATGACTGGGCAGAAACTACACATGCACACGATATGCCTAAGTCCCAAGGAACTTTATTCTGTATTCACAAGCAAGGAAGGAAAAGCTTGACACACTATCAGAAAAAAAAACCCAGATCTGAAGCTGATTTCCTCAGAAAAAACAAACCCGAGGTTTTTTTCTTAAACTACGTGCTTAAAATAAAGGTTCTTTCATGTTTCTTGGCTCGGATGGTTGTTTCAGTTTTTAATCTAAACATTTATTAGCCATAAATACGAGATTATTGAGGGGTATGTCACAAAAAAGCCTTTCATAAGTGACATAAGTCTATGTAGGCATGAGTCAGTTGTCATAAGACTTACTGGTATAATGACCTCAAAACTGGTTGCTGACATCAACATTAGCCGAGGCAGCCTGTATGGCCATGTATGTTTGGAAAAAGCCTTTATGTATGTTTATGTAGGTTAATGTCAGTTATAATAAGAGGCTTATGTAGGTGTCGTGAAGTCTTGCACTGGTGTGGTACCTTTCAAATTCTTGTGGCGGTGCATCTTCAGTACCCTTAAGTTAAGATTCTGAGATTTGTATTTATTTTTTCGATTTCAAATCCTGGGAGGATACTTCTGAAGCTAATTCTCAAATGGGCCTAAAGACTAAGAGTCTGTAAAGGTTCTTCAGACTTGCACATCCCCTTTTACGAAAAGAGAAATGTCAACTGAAAGATTCTTTAGGGAGGTAAAAGCAGTTCTTCTTTGACATTGTTCCAGAGAACCCTTGATTTCTCAAAGCGTATCTGCAGTCCGGTTCCTGTGCGCCGGTGTGGTCCACCTCAAGGGTGACCGAGAGCTTCTCGAGTAGGTCAGTCTCCGAGAAGCAGGAACGAACTGGAGTCTTTGGAGGGAGAACGGACGCAACTCGTTGACCCACAATTCCTTTTTTTTCCTGCTTGCATGTGGGCAGCTAAGGTGGGCGGAAGTGGAGAGTTAGTCATTCTCGAATGAGAGCACATCCGCACGGCTCAGAGGAAGACAAGGACCTTTAGACACACACTCATGCACGCACACACACACACACACACACACACACACCAGCAGGCTCGGGTAAAATATGCGAGCGCCTGATTTTTGGGACTCGAATCCAAGGATAAACAAGACACAAAACACAGTCGGCGAGGACGAGGAAAGAAAAAGTCTTGTGAGGAAATCAGGTCATCTGCGCAAATTCTCCAATTCTTCATCGCGACAAGACTCTTTGCACATTTCCGAATCGAGAGTGGGCGGCCACAGGCCGAACGAGGCCCGTGCTGTAAAATCAAGACGCGCGATTGATGAAGGTGTACTATTTAAAGAGGTTTCTATTCACGTTCATTCTCCTTCTGGCGAAACCTCGTCTCGAAGCAAACACACCCACATGAGAGTAGACAGGCAGTCAACCTGTCAATGGGTCAGCAGGATGTGAAAACACAAAACAACACAAATAAAAAAACTATTTCCTATCAATGAGGCATTTTTAGCTCCTGTTCTCGGTCTGAATTCAGTGCAGCAGTCAGACAGATTCCCCCGTCCAACTCCCCAGCGAGCTGCATCCTCAGCTGTGACTTTTACTTTCACAATGACCCATGCGCCAATTCCATGTGCTTTACTGGAAGGCCTAGCCTTATGGGAAAGGCCTCAGACACAGGGTGGGTGGCAGTGCAAAGTATGACTGTGCTCCTAGACACCACTATACTGCTCAAACACAGGGCCACTTGCTGTACATGTGCTTGTGACAGCTGTTGCTGCTTTTTTGAAGCGCCCGAGCGAGTCGCACTAATTACGTGGCTAAACCTCAGCGAGGACAGATCGCTTCCAAACGCCCGATGATGTAAATTTGTGATTTTTCTAGCCGCCCGTGTGTGATGTTACTTCTTTCTTTTGTACTTTCGCACTTTCCAAAGCCCTGACTGAGGCCACTGTTCCGGGTTACTGCATGCAGCCCATTGTCCCAACAGTCGTCTGCTACACTGCAGCTGTTTCTCCAGAACAGACTGCGTTTCTTTTCCTTTTTGGAATAAAGTTTCTGTTTTGCTTTCAGGCCGACTTGTGTTCCAGGTTTTTTTTTTTTCATTTTTCAAACACTTTTTTTTTCGACTTCAAAACCTCACAGGCATTCTGATAAATGATGCTGTTTAATGGTGTGACTTTGGTGTCACTTTCCACCAGTTCTACCAAATAAAAAAGTCAAACTGGCCATTAAAAGTTAAAAAACTAAATGAGCAGCCTCAAAGGGATACTTAAACCATGTAAGCTAATGACGTAACAATAAATAGAAGTGAAAAGTCACGGGTTAGCCCACCACAAAGCTAAATTGTGCCTATTGACTTTCATTTATTGTTATCACATTAGCATTAGCATTACTAGAACTAATATTTAATTGAAAATTTGTTTACAGATTGTTAAACACAGATTGTTGTTGTTTTGTTAATTATAAGTTTGATGAACTCGATGTTAAACCAGTACAGTTGACAACTTTAAAAGTTAAAATCCCAATGTCTTCAGTCCGACAGTAAAAGTTGAACAATACTAAACAAAAGCAAGTACAAATGCTGTTTTTCTACCTTTTTTTTCAGTTTCTGAGGAAGTTCCAATGGAATAGAAACTTCAGGAGAGCGGATGTAAAGTGGAAGGGAAAATTCAGGCTTTCCAGTGAACAGGGCTGTAAATCGTGAACAGGGTTGGGCTGGACATTTGACTTCCACAAAGTTGTTTGTAAGACGTTCAGGCTTTCAGGTAGTGGGATCTCCTTTTAACTGCCAAAGTTTGAGATTCTTAAAACAGTTTTCCATCAATTTAAAAGCACATTTTTTAGCTTCTTCTGAAATTAGAGCTCACACAAGAAGAGCTGTTGTTTAGAAACCTACAGCTTTATTGATTAAAAAACATGGAAACAGTGAACAATATTCAAGACCGCATATTGTTTAGAACCAAATAAAACAACCATTAAACAAAGCAAGGCAAGTCGCCTCTAAGTCGCGTGACGCTGTAGATATTGCGGTTTGCACATACACTACAGGTCCCTTCGGTCTTTGACTGACACAGGCAGGGCAAGAGGAAGAGGAAGGTCAAAACCTGATAGGAAATTCCTCCATTCCACTCCTACAAAATGGTTCACAAACACTGTCATCCAGTAATTTAATAGGACTTTTCCGCTTTTTTTTTTTTCTCGTTTAGAGACTCATAGCGAGCTAATACTGCTTTATGAAACTGTTGGGGAGTGCTCAATGATCCGTGCTCTACTTTGCATGGAATATCTTTGGCTTGAGGGTGGGTCAGGGAGCTCATTACTTAGTTCAAATGATTGCTAGCGTCATCTTTGCTGCCTCACACTCCTTACATCAGTGTGTCTATGTGCATATTCACACATTTGGAGGAGCTGTCTCACAGCTTTACCAAATCAGTTCAGTTTAGTGTATGCGAGTCTCTCTAAGAGCACGGAGGATATCATTCCTGGAGTGCTAAACACAACCATAAGCAGCAGATCATATACAGCCCCGCCCTAACAGATTCCGGCATGTTCGCCATAATGGTGCGGCAGGATTCAAGTACAACTCTTGTAGTCTAAAAGTGCCAGTTCAGGCCAGGGAACACAAAAGATACTGCCATACACAAACACAGCACACTGTAGAAAAAAAAGGGTGCCTTCCAGGACCGCACGCCTTCGTTACGTGGATTAACTTTTAGCTAACAAACTTGGTAGTAAACATAAGACGGTTTCTTAAGTCGCACTGTTGAGGTCTCGCAGGATTTCCCGCAAACAACCAAGGCTCACAAGAGACAGAAATGTGTGAAGCATAGTCATAAAACAATGTCTAACTTTGTTCTTTTTTTTTTTAATATACCCTCAATAAATAAAGTCTTTCTGGAATGATAAAAGTTATACCAACCAATACAGTATGCACTTTTCTCACTCTTCATAATAATCATCCAAAACAAAAAAACCCCAAAAAGTTTTGTACAAAAATAGAAGTTTGTGACATCCAAAACCTTATTCAAGTTTCAAAAAAATAAATATTTCCTTGACGCTCAAAGGTTATTTGACAGCTAGAACACCTGTCTTCAGTACCCCTATCAAATCTATTCAGCTTGATATGAATATAGACGTATATGTATATATATAGGATAATCTACATATGTGTTTTATCGGAAAGGCATTTGACAGCAATTCAGTGCACCAACAATGTTTAGATGTTTAGGAATCTCTCTCTGTGTAAGCATTCATTACGGGGGGGTGGGGCAAGCTGTCCGAACTCTCAATTAAACACAAGGTAAAGTATTTTCCTTTACTGTGGTATTATTTTAAACAATATACTTCCGCTAACATGAAGTAGAGTACGTCTCGACCCATTTTTGATACTGTACCAACAATCACAACTTTTATTTTTTGGATTCCACTAAAAACAAGAGGCAAAAAAATAATAAAATAACTCAAAACTGTTATGCTGTACACAGAGGATAAATATTAGACATCATTTACTGTTCTGATTCATGTGCAATTACGTAGTCCCCCCCAAAGGGTGCCAACAGGGCACCAGTATTCCAACCTGTACAGTTCTTTTACACAAATAACATAAATACCATAGATAAAGTTTTGCATAAATAAATTGCTTCAGAGTCCTTACAAAAAAAAACAAACAAAAAAAACAAACAAAAATAAAGGAAAACCAAAACTGAAATGCAAAATACTATGAATCAAAAAGCCCTTTGCTGTCCATCTCTGTTTACAGCAGAGTCTTTATGCTAAGCTGATCCCGTGCATTCGTGTGGAAACTCGTCCCTTTTGCGAAAGCCTAACAAATGTGTCGGATGACCGTGGCCACGGTTTAAATTAAGAAGCAGCCATGGCTTCGGATGTGGCCAGGCCACACTGCTGTTCCAAGGTTAACACAGCATTAATACACAACGTTAGGGCACATAACACCAGCATCACCCCACTGTTAAAAATGTATCTCCCAAGCAAATAAGAATCACCAGAGAAAATACAGTGCAAAAGGTCTTGGAATGCTCGAGAATCTTTCAGTTGAGTTCAGGCTCAAAACTAGTAAAGAGGTACCTTTAAAAAGTGCCATTCGTCGCACCGGTACCGCAAACCTCACTCATAGATGTAGATTTCTGTGTATACTCTTCAACGTCTCAAATATTAAACACCGTAAATTAATACTTGTAAAAAAGCTGAAACTCTCAGTTTTGTAGAAAGGTTTTTGTTTTTCTCCCGTATTCACAAATTGCACGATATCAAACAAACCAACAAACGTACAAACAATAGGCTTCAATGTATTACTGAGACACGGTGACCGGACTTCAACGAAATTCTCACTTGTATAACTACGTTACAACACAGTTGACATATCAATATCTGGGGCTATTTCATGTTTCAAATATGTGAAGCTTCAGTTTCAGACGACTTCAAACGGAAACAGCACAAAAAAGGTTGGTTTTTTTTTTTACCCATATGTGACCACATCACTGGCCCATTTATAAATGTTCAGAGTTGTATAATAGTGCATGTTATTAAACAATAAGAAAGATCTAACAGCAAAGGATACCCTGCAGCTGACTATGACGCTGATAACATGAAAAAAAAGGAACAAGGAAACGTATTCCCATCTCCTTGAAGTGGAAAATCGCCTTTTTAGTCATAAGCTGGGTTGATAGTCTTCCTTGGGAAGGTGGGGGAGGAGTAGGGATAAAATCTTTTTTTTTAAGTGCAGGAATCCCAGCAGTGAGTCAACATTTGCGTCCTAAACTCATTCCATGTTTGCCTGTGTTTTGGTGTATTGTTGTTCCCTTACTAAGTCATCCCCTTTTGCAGGGGTTTGGTTAGTATTGCTGTGTCCCAGTCCATAGTTTCCCTACCGTCCCGATCAGGATCGAGTTCAAAAGTGCAGTCAAAAGAAGAACACACCATTTCAAGGTGAGCAAGATGAGGTGTGTTCCTGATTGTTTTCTCTGTAAATCACAGTCTGTGGGCACGAAGAACATTGTTTTAGAGTGACGCTCTGTGCCGCTCAGAGATCAGAGCCGAGCTGCAGCCGGCTGCGGCCTCCGTGCAGAGCCTGTGGGTGGTGTGTTGTTAGTGGAGATTTCTCTCTTCTCGCTTTCGTGCTCTCTCCATTTCTGGAAGTGTCCGTGTCAGTTGGGATGGGGTTTCCGCTCTCTTGGTCCATCTCCACTCTAAGCTGCCCATCTCACGTTGCCTCGTCATTTCTGCGTGACCCACGCAGTGACAGCAAAAAAAAGTGAGGCAGGATCGCAGAGCAGAGATCGAGAGTTCAAAGTGAGGGAGAGAGAGCGAGAGAAGGAGTGTGAGAAAGAGGAAAGAACCCTTTTTTGCATCTCCCTTTGTTTCAGCAGCTGGTGCTCTCCCCACTTTTGGCCATGGTGGCTGAGCTAACTGCTATCTGGCAGCCATTGGTCACATGATTCATGACTTTCTGTTTGAGCTGCGCCACCTGCTCCCGCAGGATGCTGGCCGTGGACGCCAGGTCCGAGTTCTGCGTCTTCAGCACCTTCACCTTCTCCTCCAGCCGCGAGATCCGCTCAAGCTTCCTCTTGCGGCACTTGGAAGCTGCGATACGGTTCCGCAGCTTCTTCCTCTCCGCCTTGATCCTCTCCTGGGTCTCCAGATCAATGGGTGAGAGGGACGGCGGGGAGCTGTTGGGGTCTCCCCCTGGCGGGTGAGGAACTTCCGGGACGGTCTGAGGAGCATCCAGGCCGCGGCCATGTGTGTGGTGACCCTGACCCTGGCTGGAATGGGCTGCAGCATGTGCTGCTGCATGGGCTGCAGCGCTATAGGGGATCTGTCCTCCAGGGTAGGAGGAGGAGACTGAGAGCTGATTAGGGTTGTAGCTGCTTAGGTTGGTGTAGATGGGCATCTCCCCACTTGACATGAGGTTCCTCTGGTACGGACCCTGGATTGAGGAGGACGGGGACATGGGGGCCCCGACCAGCTGGTTCTGCTTGTGCAGGTCTGCTAAAGCTTTGACAAAGCCATCCGCAAAGCCTTCCTGCTCATTCGTAGCCTGGTTCCTGTACAGGAAAGGGTTGCCAGACGAACTAGGAGCAGGGCTTGTCGTAACCAGCCCCTGGTTAGACTGGATGATCAAGTGCTCCAAATCAGGAGACGAGAGCTTTAGGAGGTTCATGTCAGACGAGGACATCAGGGAGTTGTTGGGGTTGCCGTTAATGCCCAGGCTGTTCGGGTTGATGTTGCCGTTGCTCCCAGCCTGGCCCTGTAACAGCTTCAGGCCAGAGGTGCTTCCCAGCGCACCGGGGAAAGTATGCACAGGCATGTTTTTCTTGCTCATCATCTTGTGGCTTTGATATCGATCGTAATCTGGAATCTGTCCAAAGTTTGGAACGCTCGGTGTGTCATCGTGATAGAAGGGTGTTTCCATCTTACCCGTCATTGACACAGCAATATGAAATCTTCATAATCTGATTAGGAAGGATTCAGAACTGTGACACTTTCCACATGAACATAGTCCAACAAAGGAAAAAGTGTTCTGATTTTTGCTAAAAAGTTAGTGGGGGGGGCCTGGTATCAGCAAGTCTTCAGTATCAATCAGTATCAGCCCTGTAAAAGAGAGACAGCAAAGGTAAGTATAAATGTATGTATATGTATGTATATTATCTATCTATCTATCTATCTATCTATCTATCTATCTATCTATCTATCTATCTATCTATCTATCTATCTATC
>JBBPCW010000084.1:6016069-6030438 GCA_037974425.1 Phenacogrammus interruptus | reverse complement strand
CCTTATGGGCGGGCCTTGTCCAAAGAAAGCAGCTATGAATTCCAGACCTTCAGCCGTCAGTCTGAAGGTCTGGCTACGCGAGACTAACGTGCACCAGGCTCGTGCCGAACTATATGTACATATACAATACATGGACAAAAGTACTGGGACTGTTCTAACGGATTTGGACTCGTCCCCTTACATCCAGTGAACGGCACTCGTAATGCTTCAGCATACAAAGACATTTTGGACAACGCCACACATCCAACTTTGTAGACACACTTTGGGAAACAACCTTTTCTATTCTAGCATGAATGTGCCCCAGTGCACAAAGCAAGGTCAATAAAGACATGGTTGGATGAGTCCAGTGTGGAAGAACATGGCTGGCCTGCACAGAGCCCTGACCTCAACCCCATCCAACACCTTTAGAATGAACTTGAACGGAGATTCTAAGCCAGACCTTTTCGTCCAACATCCTGACCTCATAAATGCTCTACAGAATGAATAGGCACAAATTTCAGAGAAACTCTCCACAATCTTGTTTTAACTTGTCTTTATTTTGTATGCTTTCTATTTATCTTTGAGGTGTTTTCAGCTGTTCTTAGAAGTACACATGACTAAACGGGACTGGATCACAACAAACTTATTGCAGTTACTGATTTTCTGGTTAGTCTGTGCATCAGCTGTTACTCAAGGCCACACACTGATGTCATCTGTTAATGTGTCACATGCGTTAATCACACCTCAGATCTTTCAATAATATGGGGATTGTCTTTATTAATGGCATTATGAATAGGACATAAATAGAAAGTAGCTCACCCTGAACTACCTGAGCAGCTTCTTTTTACTGATGCCCTCCCCGGTTTTATACTCCACTCTGTCAATCACATTATCTCTCCTGTTCATAGCAAGAACACGAGCACAATTCAAAATGCAAGACATGTGAAAATGGAAATGAAAAAACTTGTTTATAACCATAATAACCTACAGCTCCTCTGCAGAGCCAAAAAAGATAAGATTAATGGATAATGAAAAACAGAGCACAAAGACAGTTTCGATTTGCAATTTAAGGGTCATGGGCATGCTATGACACCATCAAGAGTGGTCTTTTCCTACACCAAACTGAAATTCCATTCCTCTGTTATTCGCGTTGATTCATGATTAAGAGTGAAAGGGACGGTGGTCTGTGCAGATATGCAGAGAAAAGTGACATCATGACCCACTTTGGGCGGTACAGAAAGGGACAGTGTTGGGGTTTTTTTTGTTGTTTTTTTTTTTAAGATGGTTTCTCATGTCTGTTTTGCACAGGCTCTTCAGGTATGAGAGTGTGTGTGTGTGTGTGTGTGTGTGTGTAGGTCAGGCTTATTATAATAATGATGTTCATGTTTTTATTCCAACACTGATATTGAACACCAGAAACAAATCCATTGCTGAGCCCTCTGATAGGAGTGAACAATGTAGTTTAAAGAAACTGCCACAGATCAATTCTGTGGGTGGGCGACCATTCCAGTCATATACTCGGATCTGGAAACTGTTTTGCATTTAAACAAATGCTCATGGAGAGAGTTTTCTGGTGGTAAATGCAATCCCTTGAACTGGAAAAGCTGGGGGACCTTCAAAAGGTGCAAAACTCCCTCCATTATGGAAACATTTACTAACCTCTGAAAGGACAGCTAATATCAGCCCTCACTGCTCTGTTGGGCCCCGCAAATAAACCAGTAGGGGTTTCCCCACATGACTCATGTGTTGTATTTTGATAATTGATCCTTATGGAAGAGTGCAGAGCTGTTGATAAGATCTTCTTTTTTTTTTGCTTTTTAATAACATTTCAAATCCCAGGACTGCCAGAGGCACCACTGAGGTACCGTCCCCACACACTGACCACTGCTTCCCTTGGGTGAACAGGTTAAATGCAGAGAAGAAATTCACACTGTGTGCTGGGCTGGGTTGTGTTATGATATATTGTGTTGTGTTTATGTGTGACAAATGGTTCACTTCACTGAAGGAACCAGCATGCTCTGGAGGCTTGTACAGGAAAATTAAAGCGGAAGCACGTAGCTGAAGACTTTTTACCTCAGTTGCAGAAACATAGCCCACACATACGCACACACTAATATCAGCGCCTGGAAAAAACTCAATATGTCTGTGACGTGTTCCATTTCCATATTGAAACAGCGACATCTAAACTTTTCTGACCAGTCCTCATTTTGGCCTTGGTGACCTTTTCAACTTGGCCTACAACCAGTGCACATGACTGATGCATGCGGTGAGCATGTGAGGGTATTTACTGTAGAACTGCCAGCACCAGTGTTGATGCGCTGTGGTTGTGTGGTACGCTGCTAAGACCATGCTGAGTTTATCATGTTCCTTCCTATAAATGGTTTGATTTTTAGTCACTTTGTCCCAGTGATATAGTCATACGAGGATTCGGTGTGGCCTACCCATCGTGGAAACTCTCAGTGTACATTTTTTGATGCTTGTCATGATGCTCTTTAATTTGATCCCTAAAAATTGCTTCCAGCCTCGTCATGATGGTTTGTGTGAAATTAAAATTGGGGCTTTATCATGGGTTTTAAATGCTAGTGTTAACGGTGCACTTTCCACTCATGCACCCCCTCAGTGTTTAATAAAGATGCGATGAATCATCTATTTCGCTTTACCCTGGGTTGTTCGAGGATTTGACAGCAAGAGGAAGATGAACTAAGGAAGAGCTTAGTCAGAAGTTTGTCTCAGCCCAGATTGGTTTCATAATGTTACATTAACACGGAGACAGAGTCTTGATTAGTTTCATAATCATTGGCCTGTTTGAGCACGTCGCCTATGCCTTAATTCCCGCTCTCACCCCCAAATGTCTATTTTTTTTAGCTTTATTCTGACACAGGTTCCCAAATACACCTGACCAGAATCCTAAAATCAACCAAGAGCCCAGCTGCCACTGAGAGAAAGAATTCTTAATTAAAGGCACATATAAATCATGAACTGTTGAAAATATGAGCTTATATATTTTTTTTATATTTTATTCTTTGAATATTAATGCTGACTCCAGTCTTATTTAGGATGATGGACACACAGGGAAAAAATGCCATGTGGGCGAACAAGGGTGTGAACTGTATGGTCTCATTAACATCATAACCACTAGAGGGCAGAAAGCTCCCAAATACAGCAGCTAAAAGGTCACAAGTTCAGCACAAAAATTGTTCAGCATGTTTTGCAACAGATTGCTTATGCAGGCTTTTCCCACAGCTCAGTTCTTTACAGTTATTTGTGCTCAGTAAAGCTTTTCTTCTATAGAAAGGACACGTTTTCCATTGAACAGAAATATAATGGACTCCAACCGTAAGTAATGCAAATCCTCCTAATATTAGGACCTCACTCATTTACATTTACGGCATTTAGCTGACGCTCTTATCCAGAGCGACGTACAACAGTGCTTAAGAATTCCACAACTGTTTCTTACTTGATAAACAGCTTAAATTCATGTCAACTATTTAACCAAGATACTGTAGTCAGAGCATCTATACAACAACTGTCACATAACTAGCCAACACCTAACCCAACAGTACATAATAGAGAAGTGTTGCATCACTCCTAATGCAACACTTCGTTAACACCATTAACAGTAACCTGGGAAAACCCCTCAAATGATTCTGATTAATATACTTCCCTACTATAACCTCCGCATCCTTTAGCACTCTGACTGAAACAATTGCAGAATGAATGTATCGTCTTGCAAAACGTTTGGCACTCCCAGTCAACTGACCTTTATCTGATTTATAAATAAACAAAACGAACACCTTTTTTCAGAGTGGGTGACTGCAGGTTTTCAGGCTTTTAATAAATTGTTTAACACTCGCAGATAACGAGATACTAGCAAAAGAAAATTACAGAGAACTTTGACCAGGAGTGCCCAAACCTTAGAATGCGTTAATGTGCCGATATGCTGATGTAATATCAACTCGTAACTTCTCTATTTACAAATTATTGACAGTTGTATATTTTATATGCTCTATGTTTTCAGTTCGTTATTTCTCTAATAATTTAGGTCCTTTTCTGACCCATAAACATATCCATGAAGATACTACAATCAGGTCAGGGTATACATTCTTAACCCTAGAGCTAAAAAGAGTTAATAAGGACTAAGACCTAAATGAAGACGCATGGATGTTAAATAAGACAATGTCTACACCAGCAACATCCACCAGAGTAAAGCTATCACAATCTCACGTTTTCATCATCTGTGAAGGCCATCTGCCTCCTTCTTACTTTCAAACTGAAGAAGAGAAGGTGGCACTGGATGACCAAATACTATAGAATCATATATTACTTACTTGAATCTGTGTTATAGTTTCTGATGTGGATTCAAAAACTACTTCTGGCATGAGCCACACTGAAACAAATGCTGTATAAACTGTAATACAGAGAACAGCATGCACATTAATAGCTAGAACGTATCACAGAGAGAGTGAACAACTCTGATAACCTGCTAAAAAGTGAAGGAGACTACGGTGCCTTTGTGATGAGGAACTGATTGAAGTCCCAATTCAAAAACTAAATGAACATAATGTAAAAAAAAAAAGTAAGATTTTGATTTGATAAGAGGCTTATCTGAAGCCACCATCATCGTGTGGTATAAATTCTCAAATCAGTCTCCCAGGCAGTATTTGAACTGATCTGAATTGATTTGAACTATATCTTTCCTATAAATGTTTTTTTTTTTTTTTTTGTACTGTCCGTTTGTACACTGAAACAATAAAACGTATCAGAATCTTCCACCCAGTCTAAAGGTTAGAATGGGTCTTGTTGAAAGCAACATAATGGAATCTCCACAGACTCCCTTGAAGCACCTCTTTAAAAACCAAAAATAAATCGTTTTGAGTTTTGTACCATGAGATTGTCACCTTTAAAATGAGAACCAATACCTTTCAATGATCCTATTTGAAAACGAACTCACCTCTTAAATGGAAAAATCTGTCAAACCTTCACCAAAGGGCTGAGAAACACTCTGAATCAAATCAGCACACACACAAGTAGGAAAATGTGAAAATATATTTATCAAAACACATTAAAAGGAATCAGTGTAGTCTACAGTATAGCCCTAGATGAATAAAAGATCGGAACCTCTGTCTGGGACGTCAGTTTTGTTTGTAGACATTTTCATATCTACACCAGCATCTCTGCACAACATGACTCACATGATGCGGTTATCTCACATTCAAAATGAATACAAACATAAAATACAGTCAAATCACACAGAGCAATGAGTTGCATTGTAAAATGAGACAATTTGCAAAAACTTGCCCCTCTCTTAGAAAAAGGTTAAAAACATTCCTTCTTTTTCTCACACATACACATACACATATATATATATATTTACACATATTTACAAAACAGACAAACTCAATATTTATAGGATGGCATATAATATAAAAAATCATGATCCAGAACACATGCAGTGTGGCTGGACAAATGCTGACCATTCTGCTTTTGCTTTTACATCTGTGAGACATCATTTATGGACTCCTTTTCCTTTGAAGACTTCTTTTTCTAAATGTTTTAAAAAAGAGCAAAAAAGGTTTATTAAAGTTTGTTTAGTGTTAAATTAGACTTAACTGCAGAGCAGATACCAAACACACCATCCTATTAAATCTTATGAGCTTTTAAATGACATGAATAAAGGTATATTTCAGCTCTTTCACGAAAACACCTGATAATAATGTAATGATTGGAGACCAAATATTGCTTCTGTAGATCAGCATTGCTGTAAAGCTAATGTTGTTAGTGATGCAAGTCAATAGTCACTCAAAAATACATTCCCATCCTTTAAAAATACATTTCCAAAATGTCAACTAGCTCAAAGCATCCAGCTCTTCATTAAGGTGGTGGAAGACTTGTTTACATTTACAGCATTTATCAGACGCTTTTATCCAAGGCGACTTACATTCCCTAACTACAGGTGGCAGCCTCTCCCTGGAGCAACTTGGGGTTAAGGGTTTTGCTCAGGAACCGAGTGGTGGTGTAAAGGCAGGATTCGAACCCATGACCTCTTGGTCCAGAGGCAAGTATCCTACCCACTACACCATTAGAGATGTTTTGTTGACTTTCTATAAAATTCAACAAAACATCTCTAAAGAAGAGCAATTTCAGAAGACAACAGAGCTCGTATTCACAAAGCAGTATTTATTTTTTTATATTTGCAAAGAAAATTTTTTATGAAATAAAGCTTTATATTAAAGAAAATTAGTTTTGTATTTGATGTAGAGCTGCCACTATCATATGTGACTATTATAAAAGTAAACGGGGAAAGTAACTACGACGTTACATTAAAAATGTTGAAACCCATTTTTTTGTGTCTTTGTCGTCAACTATATGCAGCAGCTCTAATTTTCTGTTATCTGGGGAAAAATCGGTATCAGAAAAATCGGTATCGTCCAATCACACTTACAAAAATGTCTGTAATCGGAATCGGCCAAGAAAATTGCAATCGGTGCATCCCTAGTTCACACTGTGTGCTGTGGTGTGTTCACGTATGACCAGATTGTCACTTTCACTAATAAATGTTCACCTACACGAGTGTTCACACTTTCAGACTAAGGCTACCTTAAAGAAGAATTGAATTGAGAAACATTTAGGGGATGTATTTAAGGAAAAGATTTGTGTGACCACTGACTTTTGTTGATTAGCACTGCAAGTTTCAGCGCTAAACTGAAGCCTGGGCTCCATACTTAGTGTATATGAACATCTAAATATTACAACAAGGGATTAATACGAAAGTCGCCAGGACCAGGACCGGGGTTGGGTCGGGCACCCCAGAATTTAGAAATCTCCACTACACATAAGAAATGTCAAATCTGGGAATTATATGAAGAATTTGTTTTCCTAAGTACTACTAGAAAGAGTCAACATTCTGTGATTCATAACAGGAAACTATTTATACGGCTTTACCTTTTTGGGGATTTCTTCCTCAGCACTTTGAGACACATGTGGGCTCTCCTCCTCTCTCTCTTTCTTTTTTTTCTTTTCTGCACATTGTTTCCCAACCAGACGCAAAGACAAACACAAATAAGAGACAAACAGGTTTCATTAGCAGGTTATTGGATCGTCTTCTTACATCATAACTAGAAAAAAAAGGCTTACTTTTCTTCTCTGGACTGATTTCCAGAGTATCTGTTAACTCCTCTGACAGAGGTGCTGCTGGTACTTCTTCGATCACATTTTCATCTCTCGCTTTCTTCTTTTTCCTTTTCTTTTTTGACTCCACAGGACCTTCCTCCTGTGCTAAATTACATGTACTGTCTTCATCTTTGTGTTTTCTTTTCTTTTCGCCCCGTTGATGTGGGGTACTCAGGCACCCAGTTTCTTCTGATTCAATATTCTGGTTCGTTAACAGAACTCCGTCTGCGTCTGTTATTGTTTCACTGCTTTTACTGCTGTCAGATTTCTTGCTTTTGCTCTTTTTGGAGGGGCGCATTGTTTGATCAACTCCACCATCATCCAGACAAGCCTCGTTAGAAGGAGACTCTGCCTCATCTTTCTCAAGGCTTTTCTTGTTTTTAGACTTTTTAGGTGGGGTCTCTGAGACAGGAGCTTCTGAGAGGCTGTTCGCTGTCTGACCTTTAGCCTTTTTAGCAGGTGGCTCGGAATGAAGTTCTTCTGAGTTGGCATTAGATGGAGTTTCAGTCTCACTTAGCTCTGAAATGCTTTTGGTTTTCTTAACTTTTCCTTTCTTAGAGAGTTTCTTGCTTGGATCAGGCTCCTGAACACTTTTCTCTTTCTCAGATGTTGGTTTCTTTGACAGAGAATCTGAACGACTGAGTTCTGGGTCATTTACATCCTGACCTTCTTCAGGTGGACTGTTCACATCTACAGCTTCTGGAGGCTCTCTAGTTTTCTTAGCTTTGGTTTTCTTAGAGGGCGTCTCAACTTGCGTAGTACTTAAAATATCATCAGACTTCTTAGCCTTGTCTTTTGTCAGAGTCTCAGACTTATCAGATGTTCCATGCCTACTGCCAACCTCTGCATCAGCTTTTGAAGATTTCTTTGATTTACTTTTCTTAGAAGTAGTCTCAGCCAGTTCAGGGTGAGATAGTTTATTGTTTATTTCAGACTGATCACCCTCAGCTTCTGCAGAGGAGGTATTCACACCCACAGTTTCTGTAAAATGAACAGATTTTTTAACCTTCTTTGAGGGAGTCTTAACCAGCTTAGGATCTGAAAGCTCATCGTTGTTTTCGGACCGGTCAAACTGTAAATCCCTACCGGCAACCTCAGTGCCAGCTGTTTTGGGAGGCGTGTTCACATCTACAGGTTCTGGTTGTTCCACAGATTTCTTAGATTTGGCTTTTTTCTCCCTGGGCTTACGGTCTGTTCTTTTTGGTTCTTCAGATGTTAAAAGGGTACTGGCAGCCTCAGTGTCAGTTTTTAAGGGAGTGTTCGTATCTGTGGGCTCTAGAGGTTTATTTTTAACTTTAGACTTAGTTTTCTTGGGGGGTGTCTCAATCTGTTTAAGTTCTGACAGATTATCTAGTTTCTGAGCAGCAACAGATTTGGTTGGAGTTCCAGTGTTGGAGTCTGACTGGTTGGCCTTCTTTTTGTTTTTAATCTTTTTCAATGGCAAGTCATTTTTTGGAAGATTGTTAGTCATTTTGTTTACAGGGACCTCAGCAGCTTGAGGTTCTGAATGGCTGCTTTTATCTTTCATTTTCGTGGCCGTTTTCTTGATAGCAGATTTTAAAGGTTTCTCAGTTTTGCTGATCTTTGTGGGACTGACGGATATTTTAGCTCTGACTTTCCTGGCAGACGGCTTGGCCTTTGTATTCTTCCCTCCATCTACTTTGACTTGTGCTGGCGTTCTCCTTTTCGGAGATTTCAAGACATCCATCTTCGCGATGTCAGCATCTGTAAAATATGATAATAATAAACAGATCTTTAATATTTTTAACACTTTTACCAAGGAGCAGTTACACAATTATGTATATAAATACACACACACAAACGTATAGAATAGTGTATAGCAGGGGTATAAATACATGTATGTCTGCTGATATGTATGTTCTCTCATTTACTAAATAAAAGTCGGGCTGCATTTCAAAATGAGTGAAAATAACTGATAATTCGAGAAAATGTGAAAATTGTGCATTTTTAAATAAAGTGCTGAACTTCACAGAAATAATGTGAGGAAAGCTTGAATTTCCCCATTTCTGTGTCATATTTTATTTTCTCAAACAATTTTACAGAAAATCTGAACAGTTGAACAGCTTTAGAGGCTTACTTTCTTCCCCTCTTATGTACCCCCACATTTTTGATCAGAGCTCTAGCTTGTCCTGCCAGAGTCAGGGCCATTCTCTTACACATGTAGAGGGGCTCATTCGTGAGCCTGGAACGATATTTAGTTTTAATTATGTTCATTGTAGGGAAAGCTGCCTCACAGTTGTGGGTAGAGCCAAACATGGTCAAGATGTATAGGGCTATTTTGCTCAGACCTGGGAAAGCTGTCAGAGCCAGAAAGTGGTCAGATATTACAAATTGCTCTTTCCGGGCCACATCTCTTTGGAGATCGACAAATCACATCTGCAGAGGCCCAGCATTTCCCCATTTAAAATGCTGTGTGACTTCCTTTAAGAACCCCCTGACATCAGTGATGAAAAACTGATTCTAAAGGAACATGATGAACTGCTGCCCAAAGCTGAATCTGTCAAAACAGTTGCTGAAGTTTACAATCAACTTATCAATAAAATCAACAAAAGAAACACTGCTGCACTGCTGGGACGTTTGTGAAGTCTCCCTGCATGTCTTCCTTGAACAACTCAAGTTTCCTCTGAAAGGAGCGGGCAGCTGTCATCACGTCACAAATTGAATTGTCCCTGTAGCCTCAAATTCAGTTCATGCAGATGTGAAGTGATATCAACCAAAAAGGCCACATTGTGCATCTGTTTCTCATTTTCTAAAAAGAGAGAAAACTGTGTTGCCTTCTGGCTTCTTAGTTCTGCCAAAAAATATGCTACTTCCCTCCTGATGGACCAAAAGCATGCCAACACCCTGCCTTTGCTGAGCCATCTCGTACTTTTGTGCAGCAAAAGATCATCAGCATTGGCATCAACTTCTCTGAGGAATTCCCTAAGCATGCAATGCTAGTAGGAAGAGAATGCCCTGAGAAAATTCATCATTGTATTCATCACCTTTCATCTGACAGGGAGGCGCAGAAGACAGATTGATGAATGATGCTATGAGCTCAGGATTGTCCTCTTTCAGTCTCGCTACAGCGCCATTCTCACACCCTATCATAGCAGGGGCTCCAGCTGCACTTTAACAGTTCCTTCATGGTCAAGTAAATGTCTTCTCCTCTTGTACTGGCCTGAAGGTGAGTGAGACCTTAAAGGTCTTCACAAAATGCTTTCTGGTCTGTGCTTGAAAAACCTGATATACACTAACAGCTGAGCATTGTCATCCACAGCTAAATCTACATATGGTGCCTTACGCCTGGCTTCATCTAGCTGAGTTAGCACATCCTGAGTCTATAATTCACTTTTCTTTGTGGCAGATGATGCTGACAAGGGTATTTCCCTCAAGTGGTGTTTCAGCTACTGCACTCATGCATTCTTTGACAACCCCTCCATCAGTAAAGCTCTTTTTGTGTTGACCCCAAATCCAAGAAACTCTGAGGGAACACTCGAGAGAACGTTGTTGGGCAGTGTATGTGTGGCGCAGGATCCTGGTGGACTGGTCATATTGGGCTCTGAGACTACCTATTTTCTGTGATCTCACTTCAGATTTGAGTGGGTAGGTCTCTTCGAAACAGAACAAAGCATCATCTGGGTAAATACAAGCATACACTGTACTTTCTGTCTCACCTGACAACTCCAAAGCTAGTTTCTTCCACTTCTCAATGTCAAGACTGGAATCTGAGTCTGAATCATCTCCGGCCGTTGAACTTATGGAGGCAGGTTCTGCCTTGTTCCCCTTCCTTTTCCTCTTTCGATTACCTGCTTCAGCTGTTGTCTAGACACAGGACGAAGTTAATCATATACTTGAGATATCAGATACTTTTGTGGGAAATGTTTAAACATTGTATGAGTTTTTCATACCTGTAGTTTGTCTTTCTTTCTGGAGTTACTAATGTTTCCAGTTTTCCTGGGCCTTTTACTTTTAGATACTGCATGGAGGCAAAAAATCATTTTTGTCAAAAGGATATAAGGAGCAGAAGGGGATTACCATCCTACTAATGCAACTATATATATAGTCATTGTGAAACTGAGGTAAAAGGTTAGGTAACCGTCATGTCTAAATGAGTAGCCACACATGAGTCTAAGGTCATCATGCCCAATGCCATGTGTTGGCTTGTAAGTTCCCAGCACAAAGGCCCCCAACACCGGACTGTGGAGAAGTGGAACTACATTCTCTACGGTGATGGAGCTCCATCCAGTTCCTTTGGGATGAGTTAGAGTGGCATTCGAGATCCAGAACTAATCGTATAACATCAGCATCTGGTCCCACTAAAGCTCTTGCAGTCAAATTCATACTGCAATGTTCCATTAAAGCCTTATTAGAAGAGTAGAGGCTGTTACATCA
This sequence comes from Phenacogrammus interruptus, assembly GCA_037974425.1. Taxonomy (NCBI): domain Eukaryota; kingdom Metazoa; phylum Chordata; class Actinopteri; order Characiformes; family Alestidae; genus Phenacogrammus; species Phenacogrammus interruptus. The sequence goes on along the minus strand of JBBPCW010000084.1, from coordinate 6,018,894 downwards.
TGGAATATCATGTTACAGGGTGGAGGTAGCTCAGTGGGTAGGATACTTGCCTCTGGACCAAGAGGTCATGGGTTCAAATCCTACCTTCAGCAGACCACCACTGGGTCCCTGAGCAAGACCCTTAACCCTAAGTTGCTCCCGGGAGAGACTGCCCCCTGTAGTTAGGGAATGGAAGTCGCTTTGGATAAAAGCGTTTGCTAAATGCCATAAAATGTAAATGTAAAATGAAACAGCAGAGGGTTGAATAAATAAAACCTGTAAAGCTAAATAAATACAGAAGTTTGACACGACAGTTTATAAAGTAATATATGCAGGGGTTGCATTCCAAGTGAGCAGAGTGGTGCTTCACCATCCCAACATGGGCTTTCTTTGTATTCTCTCGACAGTACCAAAAAAATTATAGTTATATTTTATATGGAAATGTAGCTGAATTTACGTACATTTTTCTGTTACAAAATTAGCAATTTAATTTTTTCTTAACACTAAAATGCATGAAAAGTTATATATTACCAAAAAAGCAAATCAGTGTGTGTATGTATGTGTGTATGTACAGGTGATCCAATTTACCTGAACTTTTAGAACCACTGACTGACTGTTTTTCTCCAGCACATCCCCCTTGTGGATCCCCTCCTTTGTTGCTCGTATTTTCCCTTTCACAAGAGAAAATTTAGGTTTTAATGAAACACACCAATCAGTAAAGATCTAGGTTTCATTCTCCAGCATTCAGCTCCACCTCAGACACTCCTGTGCTGCTGTTTTCCTCACACAACTTTTCTGACAGCAACACTGCTGATCCTCAGCTTACCTGCTGAACGAACCCAATAAGTAAGGAAAACGAGACCACAAGAGCAGTGAAAGGGAGACTGAGACACTGACAGGAGGCTGAACAACACTTCCTCCAAAAGAAATACATACCTAACCCATTTCTGATATATATCACTCAGCGACACTTTCACACCGACAGGTTTGACCTACAAAACAAGCAGACGACAGGATTTAAGTAAATCTCCTTCTGCAGCTTTGATCAAAGCAGTAACTGTATTTGTCCCTAAAAATTATGAACATAAAGCGGGAGTGAGAGTCAGCAATCCTTTGACTTAAGTAAAATTAGAGTAAAGTGGCCCCTTATAGTCACTTGTCAACACATTACACCACGACACACAGTGTGAACAATATGAAATTATTTATCTGCATTTAGTCCATTCACTAAGTGAAGTAGTGGGCAGCCATTAACGCAGGGAGCAGTGTATGTGAATGGCATCTTTTTGAAGGGCAAATCAGTGGTGCCACTGGCAGACCTGGGATTCAAACCCACGGCCTTGAAATTGCAGGTGCAGATCTCTAACCACGTGGCCATAGTCTGAAGTTAACTAGAATTATTATTATTCCTGGATTTCTTGATATTCTACTTTTTGAAAAAGAATATCTAATAGACGAATCTGTGCTCGGTGCCAGCATGCAGATAGATCAGTAACATCGCGGGGTGCTGCATGTGTTTGTGCCACAAGGGACTCCTGCCAGGGGGCGCTCACGCCCGCCGCTAGCTGAACACACACTCCCACCCACACCTCAGCCTTCAGAGAGCTGCTTTCGAGACTAGAAACCTACTAACGTGTACAGCACTTAAAGAAATGGCCACTGAAAGAGAGGGGCTGTAGAGACAACCCACGTGTTCAGTTGTGGGGGAGGGCAATTCTCAGGACCACGCTCGTCCTGCTAAACTTCCTACAGCAACTAATGCATCAGTTTCATCCCCAAGCCACACTGCAACTATAATTACATGCACAAAGTGTAAACACGGCGAGATATGGGCAAAGTTAAGGGAAACCTGGGGAGCATGCTTTTTGAGAACGTTGGCTGCTTTCTTGTGTCCCTTGTTCTTCAAATGCAGGTAAATCAGACTGATCAGGGCGCGCTCGCACACTTCGGAGTCACTCGATGTCATGTCTCGTAAAAAAAGTAAAAAACAAAGTTGATCAATACACTCCTCTGCAGCATGTGTGTGTCAGCAAGCTTCCCGGTCCACCATGCGTCCTCCCAGATACCTCTGAACCAGCCTTGGGCGCACTGCACTCTGGGAAGTGTAGTTTTGTTTAGAAGCACACGGCACGGCTGCTATGGCCTCGTGTTATCTGTTACACTGCGTGGACAAAAGTATTGGGACGCCGAATCATTACACCAATATTGATTTGAATAATATTGCATTAAAATACATGGAGCTGGTCTCCCTTTGCAGCTTTAACATCTTTATATTTACATTTATCTTCCACTACTCTTGGAAGGCTTTCCACAAAATGTTGAAGGCCTGACTCACAATCTTGGTTCCAGTTCATCCCAAAGGTGCTGGATGGGGTTGCGTTCAGGGCGCTGTGGGAGACTCATCCAGTCATGTGTTTATGGAGCTTGCTTTGTGCACTGGGGCACCATCATACTGGAATAGAAAAGGTTTTTCCCCAAACTGAGTCCCCAAAGTCGGAAGCATGGCATCGTCCTAAATGTCTTGGTATGCTGCAGAAGTACATTTGCCCCTCACTGGTCAGGTTCCACCTAAATTCAACAATTAAGAGGTGTGTCCCAGTACTTTTGTTCATATAGTGTTCCTCTGTGTGGGGTACCTTGACAGAAAATTCTGCAGTTTCACGTTTATGAACGCTATCTATTAGGTTTTCGCCCCCATAAAGCATACAGAAATGTAATTTCTGCCAAAATCCTTCTCCCAACACACTCAGAGTCTCTCCTCAGCATCACCCTCCCAACACACTCAGTCTCTCCTCAACATCCTTCTCCCAACACACTCAGTCTCTCCTCAACATCCTCCTCCCAAC
>JBBPCW010000084.1:5652303-5662849 GCA_037974425.1 Phenacogrammus interruptus | reverse complement strand
CTCTCTGTGCTCGACACGTCGGCAGAATAACGTAACATAACGGAGCGGGGTCACGTGACTCCACACGCGGTAGTGTTTTTAAAGGGAAAGTCATCGAAATAATAGAAAAAATTTGATCGATTATAGGTTCTGAGTGTCGATTTCGATTACTTTTCGATTAATCGCCCAGCCCTACTATGTGCCCTCTTTTGTAGCCAGATGTACTCAAGAGGTTCTCCTATGCTTTCTTTGTCGTAGCCGTTCCAAGGCGACAATTACTGCGACGCCATGAACAACAGAGCCTACTGCAACTACGACGGAGGAGACTGCTGCCACTCCACTGTCAAGACTAAAAAGGTATGGGTCACCACCTTTAAAGTGTTTGTCTCTTGCATGTGTTGAAAAATGTAAAACTCTCAGTGGACTCGATTCAAACGTGTACATCGATGCATAAAATATATAACGTCAACACAGTCGCTGCCAGAAGTAATTCAAAGGCAAAGCTGTGCTGTACTCATGTGGAAATGATGTAAACGTTTGAACGCATTGCTTTTTTCGGCCAGTATGATTTCACCGAAACCTTTAAAGCAACAGCCCAGACATGTTCGGTCCTCGTAAGAGTTGCGAACCATTAGCAGTAGCCCAAGTGTCTAATAATGAGACATTATCCAGTTCCCCCCTGCTCCTTCCGTTCCCTTGCTGGAGCGGCAGGCAATTCTGGTCAATTCGAACAAATGTTGGAAGAAGGCCCCGGTTGGGGCTGAAAAGGGCAGATAAATGAAGTCATGAATGTGGGGCGAAGCCGCAGACCCTTGCTTTTCCTCGGTTGCGTCATCTTGGCCGCCCCACCTCGTGCCCTCTCCAGACGACTGCTGTTTGTTGGGCAATTACTGGAACCCTCCGGGGGATGGCAGGCTTTTTCATAAGAGACTGATGTATGAGGAAGTCTTTTCGTGAACCCTGCTGTGGTGTATGGCCTTTAAAACCTGTAGGAAGAATGGGCCTTCTCCTAGATAACTGGCACTTTTTACTGCCTCACACTTCCAGATGGAGAGCTGGGACGTCTCATTATTTCACATCGATTTTCTCTGATTTCTGAAACCAGAGCACCAAGCTTCTCAGTCGTCAGTAAACGATGCTAAAGTGCCTTGTTGAAGAATCAGAGTCCCCAAAACAGTTCTAACCCATTCAGGCATGGACTCCCCAAGACCTCTGAAGTTGCTGTAATATCTGCATCAGCACAAGATCCTAAGTTGGGGCCTCTATAGACCGGACTAGTCTGTCCATCACATCCCACTGATTCTTAATGGGATTAAGATCTGGGGCAATTTTGACCTCCTTGAACTTTTAGTGAAAACATGAACTAAGTTTGTGGTGTAGCAGGGTGTGTTATGTGGGGAGGTGATGAGCTAGTGGTAGGATACTTGCCTGTATACCAAGAGGTCATGGGTTCGTATCCTACCTTCAGCACACCACCACCCTGAGCAAGACCCTTAACCCCAAGTTGCTCCAGGGAGAGACTGCCCCCTGTAGGTAGGGAATGGAAGTCGCTTTGGGTAAAAGCGTCTGATAAATGCCATAAATGTAAATGTTATACTGTATTGAAAAAGGTTTGTGGGGCCACAGTGTGTATTAATGGACACCTTCTTCCCTCAAAACTCCCACCATCATTGCTCTTCCTCAGCGGTCCCCGTCTACGCTGGGGTAGGTGGTCATCCTCAACCATGGCCTCTCATTAAGAGCTCTTTAAAGCCCACGGTGGGCTTTACAGTTACTGCTGACACACTCTTCGCTCCTTCGGGCTACCCACCCCCCCCCCTACTCCCTCTTTGCTCCCTCGCCTTCTTCTTTAACTCATGGGAGTTTTGAAACAGTTGGCAGCGTCTAGGCGAGTGAGGACACAGACGGTGATGATTCATTAAACCCAGACCTATTAGAGGATGCTTTTTGGAGGGCTCGCTATGTCCAGCCAACGTCATCGAGCAGACACAGATCTCAGCGAGAGTTGAGCACACGCCAGACGAGCTCGCCAGTGTTGACGGAAGGTTAAATTGCTCTGCAGCTATTAGCCAGGCTTCTGGTGCCCCCCCCTCCTCAATAATGCGTCATGTAGTTACCCTAGGAAGGCCTAGAGGATGGCAATGGAGCCATATTTCATTGAGATAGCAACATAGCTACGTTTTTTTCTTCAGGTGCAGAGTTTTTCCACTTGAATGGCCACAGTTATTACTGAACTTGTATTAAATTGGATTAAACGTGGAATTATTTGTGCAATTAAAGTGTTTATTTAATTTCAATAGCATTTTAAAATATTCCCTGCAAATTATTACAACATTTTTAATATGTATGTAAAATTCACTCTACATTTTAGGTCATTTTATGAAGAAAAAAAAAAAAAGTGGAACATTTTGTGTCATTTTTTTTACACTATGGGTCACATTTAGACCAGTTCATTAATAATTTAGGAATTCAATTCATGATCAAACTATTGTTGGCCCTAGACTGAAAGTTTTGAATCTCGATAATAAGCTCATTTTTATAAGTGTGGATAACTCTTGATATGAAGGGTTACATTGAAGGCTTAACATTTTTAATGGCAACTCTGCAACTTTGCTTAGTATGTTACTTCGTTTTTCTTTTGTCGGACATTTTTTGGGTCCAAAGTTCCCACAGACTTCTTCTTGAAGGAGGGGAAAGAAATGTATTTAGAAGTCCAAGCCTAGCGAAAAATTCACTTCCTCAAAGCCAGGCCAGGGCTTTTCCGACATCAAAGAGCTAATGCCTGTGCTCCTGTGGTAACACCCCGGACAAAGTTCATTGTGGAAAACAGTCCTTAAGTCTAGAAAAATAACCTGCTGCCGATAGTGGGAGGGCTGAGCTGCCACTTTCTCTGAGTCTGCATCTGATCTTCGGGAAAGCTGTCTCTCAGAGCCGCAATGATAAGCGGATCACCTGGCATCCCAGCCCAAAGCCCCATTCGGCAGCCAGGCATCCAATCCTGGCAGGCCTTGAAGCAAATATTTCAGTCGGATTTTTGCGAAAAAAGAAAAAAAAAACCCTGTCCCTCGTAATAAACAGGATTTGGGGAAAAGATACCGAAAATTGCCCAGAAAGAACCAATCATAAATCGATTGATGGACTGCCAGGGTGGAATGTCAGCAAAGGTTACCCGAGCAGATGAAGGAGACGGGATGAAGGAAGACGGATGGACAGCATATGAGCGAAAATGAAGGGGAGACTATAAAGACCTTTGCAACTGATTGGAGCAATTATTGTATTTGGCCGTTGCAGAATTAGTCAAAGGGCTATTATCGTGTTCCTGTTGTGTTCTGCAGCTTTATCTGAGCTCTATGAATTTCCCCATTTCATTCATACATTGCTCAGTGGAAGCCCACAAACACGTTTTCTTTTCTTCAGACCAGTGAAGGCCATGCATTATTGCAAAGATAAGGGCCAGCCTGACTTGCTATGATCTATTGACTTTGAATTGCACTTAACCTCTCCTCGCCATTCCTTAAGTGTTTTGCTGAGATAGACGGCCCAGATACTATATGACTGTTTGTTATTCTTTGCCGCTCGCACTCAAGGCAATCGCACCGAAAGAACTTTTATTCGAAACAGGCGGGAACTCCCCACCTGATCTCAATCCATCTGAGAACAGATGCATGCTTCACGTACGGCACGGAGCAACAACAACAACAACAACAACAATAAATGTGCAACGGTTGATGAGAAACACTGTCTCTTTGACCCTGTATCATCTGATGGTTGTTGGGAAGCTAAATATTTGATTCCAGATAGTTTCCATATGCGTTCATAATCATTTACTTATGCAAAGAAAAGAAGCACACAGACAGGGCATTGTGGGATTGAGTAATAGTGAAGTGGGATCTCTAATGATCTTACTAGCTGCCTGTTGTTCTGCTCTGCTTTAGCGAGGGAAAAATTGTGTGTGGAGGAGCAAAAACTTACTAGAATGGGAAGGATCTCGCTGGTAGAACTTCACCCTTTCATAAAACATCTAACATCTGGATTGCACCATTCACTTCAAATGGTGTGCAATTTGCAGATGTGAAATGTCACATTGTAGGGATACACCTTTCAACTTGTTATAGAGTGGCTAGTTGCCTTTCTACAGACAAATGCATCTCTGTGGGATCTCACCTATGCCCTCAGGTGACCCTGTTGTCTCAAGTTAATTTATATACTGCCTTCCTTAAACTCAGAGACGCTTTACAAACAGTAGCAAAGAGTAGCTCAAATGTCTGACTTGGGAATACTCCCAGAGGCAACCAGCCTCACAGCCACGATTCACTCTGCTAGATGGACTGTGAATCCTTGTAGCCATTATGTACCCAGGTGGGTTGTATAATATGATAACCAGTGGGTTAGCACCATAGCATCACACAACAGGTCAAAAACAAAAAATGATTTTGCACCAAATTACTTACACTACAACCGGATTTCTCAAACCACTGGGCCGCGGACCACTGATGGGCTATGGAAGGTTTTGATTGGGCCACGAATCTAAAATCAAGACAGGCCATTGGTCTGCAATTGGTAATTTAATATCATCTAGTGTGGGCAAGTTGGCAACATGCTGTGGTCCTTAATGTTGAGCATCATTGCACTACAGCATACACACACAGAGAAATATCAGGAACATAACAACAGATAATGGGGTCAAAAACCAGAGATGGGGACTGAGACTCGGACTTGAGTCGCACTTAAGTCGCATAAACAAAGACTTGTGACTTGACTTTAGACTTCCCTCAGCGACTCGAGACTTGACTCGGACTCGGTGCTGTGACTCGTGATTCAAAACTCGTAAACCGTGTTCATTTCATGGAATTATATATTTATATCTCGCACTCTTTCCAACGGCCCGAAAACCGCTCACCCCACCCCGGTGTCCAATTACTTTTGTCCGAGGTGAGCAGTTTTCAGCTAATAACGGTTTTCGAGGGTCGTTGGAAAGCGGTCACCGAGCTCCATCTAACTGTGGAGTTCACATTTAGAGAGAGAGAGATATTTTTCATATTTAACATTTAGATTTAAGATCATTTAAGGCAGATCCTCCATGTTGGTGAGGGCATAGCCTACTAAACATTTAGAGCTCAATATTTACAGCTCAAACATCCCACATTTAGAGTCGCCTTTTGTAAATATTGCCACTCAAAGACTTAAGATTTAACTTGGACTCGAGCACAAAGACCAGTATGGCACAATAAGAAAATGCAGGCAGAATATAGAAATGCCTGTTGTAACTCAGATGCTTTCCAAGAATACCTGCTTATGGATGTCAAATGTTTTGCTTGTAGCTCTTCTACTGGGAATGACTCAGCTTGTGACATGCCACACGCAAAAGAAAGTGCTTCCAAAAACCTGGCCGATAAAATCAGAACAGCCTGCAGCCCCCCAAACCCACCTCCTTCTCCAGGGTGAACCCCTTTGCCGCGTTTTGCTCTCCTCCAGTGTGATAACCCTGGAGTGAGGGAAGCAAAAACACTTCCCGCCGCCCGTCTGTTTGTTTTCCTTCCTTATCTCCACCCCCCATCCCCCTCCCCTCTTCCATCTTCTGCTGGAGATTTGCGTATTAAGGAGTTCTGGATGACTGGCTGTGTATTATTCCTCTCCGGGACTTTGAAGGTGCGAGGCTGGCTGCACGTAAGGTCAATGCAGGATCCAGCACTAATGACTGCAAGCTGTTGGCTGGGCACTCACTGGCGAGTTGAATGGATGGATGAATGGATGGATGGATGGATGAATGGGTAGATGAAGGTGGCGGCAGGGGTATGGGGCTGCCCCCCAGCCCGTTTGTCCTCAAGTCCCAGCTCCCCATTAGAAGGAATTCTATGGAATTGGCAAGGCATTTGTGTTAAAGTTTTTTATTTTGTGTCTATGGGAATCTTGAGACAATGTACGCTCCACTATAGACTTTTGTGCTGAAGATGGGGATGTGCAGGTCCCACTGATGCATAATAATATTAATTCCAGGTGTGTATATATTATAAAGACTGCAGTTTATACCACTTAAGGTTGTTCTTCCACCAGTTTTGATCATAAAATGACATGAGGTTATTTTTGCTTGTTATTGTGATTTCTCAGAATTAAGTGTGACAGATGGTCAGTGCAAAAGTTAGGAAGTGAAAATAATATTTTATTTAGTTATGAATTTGACTCAGGTCTCCTCTCAGGACCGGTTCGGCGGCCCCCTTTATTTTGCGATGCACTTTGCCTGGCTGTTTTCTTAATGTCGTTTCTGCTGTGGCTGTATTTACGGTGAAAAGCCAAAGGGTACAGAAGACTTCAAAACATTCAGACTTTGAAGCGTAAAGAAAATGTTAGCACACTAATTTAAAGGGAGGAAAAGGCTAAACAAATATGCGGGCTTGGGTAAATATCAATATGAGAATGTTTGCGTGGAATTTCACAGCTGCCTTTCTGACAAATTAACACTGACGCAGTGTGGGTCTCTGGTACGTTACGTTACCGATCTGAAAACATAACACCTCTTGGAAAGAGTGGTGGGGCGAACGTGCTGGTTAACATGAAGAAAGTAGGCGAGTGGTCACCGACCTTGCTCCTGAAGGTCTACCGTTCTGTTCAACTGGTGGTCTAGTGATTAAGGCGTTCGCCCTGCAATCAGGAACTTTTGGACCGCTAAGCACATCTGATACCCCTTTTTCACTACACTGGTGCTGGTGATCGGCAGGTGTTGAACAGGGAACCAGCCGAGAACCGGCCCGCATTTACACCAGACAGGTGCTCAGTGGGAGCCGCATGAGAATACGCCACAGGCCACGCCCACTAAACAGAAACAAACATGGCCGAACTCAGCTCCTGCTTGCTGGTTATTCTCCAAACTTTGAGGATTTATTTCAGTGTCCAAAATGCGGCTTATTCTGCGGGTTATTACCGTTAAAGAGATTGACATAGACAACGATTACGTGCAAGACTCCGCCCACCGCTCGTGACATCACGGGTCCTTGCTACGAGACCAGGCGTCGATTCTGTGCTTGTTTACACAACTAAAATAAGCTTTGAGGTCTCGCCAACCAAATTTACCCCAAATTTACCAGGTTAAATTGCACATCTTCTCTTTGACTGCAATTATACAACCTCAAAGCTTAACATCCAGTGAGTTTCAGTTCACATCCACTTACATCTCACTGTATTATTCAAATGTTGCATTTTTAACGAAGGCTTAACTCAGACGCTCTTGCGGCATGTCAATTATTATTGAAAAACTGTAGAATTTACCTTATAATAAGAAGGGAATTCCTCATGAAAAGACACCCCCCCCCCCCACCAATGAGGTCTTGCCTTAAGTAAAAGAGGATCAAAGACCACAGATCACAGAATTATGGAAGTGTCAATATCTGCATAGGGCATTTACGCACACAACCAGCCCGGTCGATAGAATCGACCTCGTAAATTAGCAAACGAGACAAGCGCATGAACTGCCTCAGCAGCCATCGCCCCAAAGATGTCTGAGGTGCAGAACTTTTTCTTTTTTTGCTTGTGGTTCCTTACACCCAAGACCCTGCCAAGGCAGTAAATCGGAGGGGGGAAGCATCTCCGGGGGCCAGCCGGTGAAGCTTTGCAGTTTCGGCGGCAGCGAGCGTGCCTCTAGTACCTTTTTATAAGACTTAATTATCAACGTATGTCGGAGTTGCCACGCAATGTTTACAGCTATAAAAACCCCATCGCCAAATGAGCTGTTCAGCTGGCCAAATTCTTTCCTTTAATCCCCCCTTCCCTTGAGACGGCAGAGCAGAGCTGGCAGGATGGGGGCGAGGTAAGGGGGAAGGCACGGGGCCTCGGCCCAAATTACCAGGGCTGGAGAGTTTCTAAGAGTTTCACAACAAGGTTTCCCCCACCGCTGAGGCTGCAAGTCCCCCGTGACTCCACTCCCCACAGATTTAATGGCTTGCCTGTTTATTCGTGCCCAGTGCAGGAGTGCTGATGTTAACTAAGGCTGCACACTTCTCTGTTATGCTGAGCGGGAATGAACCGAGTGTTCAGATTCCTTAGGAAATATTCTTTAACTTTTTTTTTTAAATGGATCAAATGTTAATTTTAAACATCCCGGTCAACTTTGGATGATCATTCTGGGATGTAACAGTGTTGGTTCAGTCCATATAAGTTGAAGCTCACACTGGTTGAAACAAACAGGGTCATTCTGATGAAATGGGTAAATCTGATAAAACGTCATTACTGGCCTAGAGCTTCAAAATGCAAAAAGAAGAATCAGGATCAAAAGATGAAAACTAGAGAGGAAGCAATTTATTGAGAAAATTGCATTTAAATTCAAAAAGCCTGTTCATCAGCTGATCAAAAGTTTAAGATCAGAGCCCAAAGAAACTCAAAAACAGAACTAAAAGTGTCAAAAAAGGACTCAGTAGTGAGTAGCCCCACTGTTTCAAAAATTTGTTTAGGCATGCTTGAGTGTTTCCAGGACTCTGGTGGGAATGTTGCTCCATGTGCTTCATGAAGGTCATCCATGGTCTGGAACTGACTGGAACGTCCGTTTTTGTAAACTTCCCTTGCCATCTATCCCTAAATGTTCCCAATGGGATTTAGATCAGGGGAACATTCAGGATGATCCAGAAGAGCAACGTTAGTCTCCTGGCAGAAGTCCTTGGTCAGGCGGGCATTGTGAGTTGAACAATTGTGAACAATAAGGACCCAGTCATTACCGCACAGACGAGGTCCGCACAGATGGAGCCTCTTCCACTGTGCTGTGTAGAAAACATCTCCAGTGGGATCTCCTCGTCATGCCAGTAACATTGGAAACCATCAAGACCGCCCACGTAAATTTTTTCTCATCAGAGAATAAAACTTTCTTTCACCTTTCGATGTCCCGTGATTGGTGCTCCCTTGCAAAGCCCAATGGGAGGAGATGTGGCCTCCAAAGACGTTTTTTGTTCTTTAAACCCTTCTTTTGCAGATGCTGTCTTATGGTTATTGGGCTGCAATTAACACCAGAAAGGGCTTTAATTTGGGTCGAAGGTCCGCCTGTGTCTTCAGGAACAGTCAGAACCTCCGGCTCAGTGCAGGTGAAATTTTTTGGGATCTACAACTTGACTTTTTGGTCCCATGACACTCAGGATCTTTTAAGAATGAATGTCTTACTGCGTCCAACCTCGGCGGCGATGGCACATTTGTGCAGTTCAACAATCCTTACACGTTCAAAGACAGAAAGCCGTTTTGCCTTTGCCATCAGAAGGTCATGACAGTGTGAATGTCTGACAGAAAATGACATGAAAGCTAGATTTTTGCACAGATTCTGCCTTTTAAACGCTGATAAACGGCCTGTTTGTGTTTAAATGCAGTTTTCAATCAATTGCTTACTCTCTAGTCCTTTGGTCCCATTTCTTATTTTTGCATTTTGAAGCTCTACTTATACCCTGGTTATGAACCACCAGTGCAAAATGTGAATGCTTGTAATTCAATAAGATTCAGTTCAGGACTGTATATATTTATACATACATATATATTATATACAGAGAGAGAGAAAGAGCCAGGCATCATGTTGCAAGTTTGGTTTTGTCGGAATGTAACTTCTAATACTCTGAAGTCATTTTAAGAGAAGCGGAACCATGGTTTCCTAAGGGAACAGTCTTGCATAGATAGCATAGCCCCAGGATCTGGAACTCTCAGTGTGTTCTCCTGTCTCCAGCCCCCTGACTCCATTCCCCTTTAACTTTAACTGCCCGCTGACACGTAGATGCGTAAGCCTGCCGCTCCTGGGAAGTGTGCCTAGTGGGCTGAGGACATACATAGCCTGTCAAAGAACTGTTTTGTGCATGTGTGTGTGGATATATGTGTTCGAGAATGGCCTCAGCCCCATGCGGACGTTCCCAGGCCCCCCTCCGGGTGCCCCCGATCAGGGCCAGATGTGGCAGCTGGTCCGCCACCCTAAGGTCAAGGTCAGAGGAAACCATGTCAAATTTGCCACCCACCAACGCAGGGTGATGGAGAGATAAAGAGGCAGAGTTTGAGGGAGTTCAGCAAAAACTCAGAGAGAAGATTGAGGGAAATAAAAGTCGAGCCTGAAATGTTTTGCCAAACTTGATAGGCACTGAACATTCATTGGGGGTCTGGAGTTTCTTAAATATTTGTCTAGTTCAGGCCAGTGTTGACCTGTATTAGATCCTATTTCTGAGCTTTTCCCAATCACTCAGTTTCCACTAGCTGGGTTTGACATGGTCCACAAATTAATATATTTTGGGGGTGTTGTTTAAAGTTGACAGAATTTTGTCAGGATCAGACACATTTATGTTGGGCTACAGTGGGATCAGACACATTTGTGTTGGGCTACAGATGGAATCAGACACATTTGTGTTGGGCTACAGTTGGATTGGACACATTTGTGTTAGGCTACAGTGGGATCAGACACATTTGTGTTGGGCTACAGATGGAATCAGACACATTTGTGTTGGGCTACAGTTGGATTGGACACATTTGTGTTAGGCTACAGTGGAATCAGACACATTTGTGTTGGGCTACAGTGGGATCGGACACATTTGTGTTGGGCTACAGTGGGATCAGACACATTTGT
>JBBPCW010000084.1:5157555-5177327 GCA_037974425.1 Phenacogrammus interruptus | reverse complement strand
ACAAAGGCAACTATTCATTTTTGAGTGATAAACATTGAAAGGGGTCAAATTGACCCCAAGGAGAATAGGAGGGTTAATGCTTTCACTTTAACAGTAACGACCCCAGCCTTGTTCCCTAAAGCAAGACAGGAAGGAGGTCCTCCTAAAAGCTCTGCAATTTTCTTCACTCAGACCTGTACATCATTTCCATACGAATGCGATATTTGTATTGGTGTAATACATTTTATTGATGTGGAAACGTTGTACATATTTAAATCAAGTATATTCTGTGCACTTAGTTTTTTTAGCCTGGACTGCCATTTGAATCAGCCAGTCAGAGCAGAGGTCATTTGCATATGTTAAATAGTTGCAAAATGTTTATGAAAAAAGTAGGGATGCACCGATTGATCAGCCAGTGATCAGAAACGGACGATTTTTGGCCTGATCGGTGATCGGCCGATCACTCACTCGTATTGCCGATTTCAAACCAATCTTTTTTGGGGGGGTTTATTTATTTGTTTATGTATTACATTTTATTTTTGTTATAAAAAATTCTTATAAAAAATTAGATTTTTGTTTGTATTTGCTGTAGAGCTGCCACTACCATATGTCACTATTATAAAAGTAAACAGGGAAAGTAACGTTACATTAAAAAAGCTGAAACCCATTTTTTGTGTCGTCATCGACTACATGCAGCAGCTGTAATTTTCTGTTATCTGGGGAAAAAATCGGCATCGGGAAAAATCGGTATCGGCTGATCACACTTACAAAAAAATCGGTAATCAGAATCGGCCAAGAAAATTGCAATCGGTGCATTCCTAGAAGTTACATTCTGACTTTTTTATACATAAAGTCACATCAATATCCTAAGTGGGAATTAAGTACAAGAAATAAGAATGTTGGCCCTTTAAAGGAGTAGAAAAATCAAAGTTGCACAGTTTATTTACTCCAAATTATGTCAATCAAGACTTTGCTTGGTTAGATTGGAGCTGGAGCTACGAGGCTAGTGTAAGGAACAATAGAATTCAGTAATCATCCAATTAACCCAAATAATCTCAAACCGCGTCCAGCTCCAAAAGTCATTTCTGAGTCCTAAACCACATCTACCAGTCTGCACCATCTTAATGAGGAGCTGGATGCCATTTGAGATGATTTGGGCTGTTAATAATTTGTTGGTTTTTTTTTTTTACATTAGCCTTGTAGCTCCAAGTCTAAACTAAACAAGGAAATATTGAATCCAGATCTTGGCTGATTGACTTTATCTGGAGTAAATAAAAGAGCCAGATGTGGTTTGAACAGGTTGAGAGACATTTTCAGAATGTTCTGTTACTGAAAAGATTAACCGTTGACTTCTAGTGTTAGTTAGCAACATTAGGCTGAACGAACTGTTTGGGTTCAATGACTACATCTGGGCTTAAAAAAAGTTAAAAATTGTGCAAATCATACTTTTTTACTGAACTTTTCTTTTAAGTTTATCTTACATTGTAGTAATGCTTTTGAGAACCAGGCCAGAGAGAGATAAGCTCTTCTACAAAGACTTAGCTTGACACATGCAATCGTGATAGATCTAATGAATGTAATTAGTCCACATTTGTTGTGAATATGTCCAGCTGGTCTCAGTAGTTGAGCCTGTAGTTGTAGACCAAAGGATATTCAGCGGGGAATCATAATTAGTAATGTAATGCAGAGCCCAACTTGAATTAATTAGCGTCTAAAAAAAAGCCTTTAAAATTTCTGATCAGAAGTTTCCCCCCAGTGTAAACAACACTTTCGCATCCAGTTGCGTACGAGTGTGTGAACGGTCTTCGATCGGTGGCCATGACAACTGAGTGAATTGTTGAAAAAAAAAAGAAAAAGTGTCTCGATGTCTCATTTGAGGGTTCGCAGTTTGTTAGGTATAAACGTGTCTGGGGGATTTATGAAGGGTGTGCTGGGCACATGTTTGAAGCTGTGCTATTTTTTTTTCTTCGTTCTTTCTGTTTTCATCAACAGGGCCCAGAGGGTGTGCCATCCTCCGAAGAAATGAAAACACACATCATCCTCTTCTGTGAAGTACAGGAAAGTACTAGTTTTTATTCCTTCATATTCAAACTTCACAAACAGCGTGAACTTGTACAATACCTCAGAGAGTGAAAATTACAAAAAAAGTGCTGGTAACATTTACAAAAAATCATCCTTACTTTGCAACAATCAGTTATTCTTCCACTCCTTTTTTTAGTCTTTTGTATTAAGGCTTAATACTTCTGTATAAAGTATATGCAAGATAAGTCTTCACAGTTTTTCGAAAAAAGTCACAATATTATGTAACATAATGAAGCTTTTACGGCTATTTTCTGTATAATAACAAATACACATCACTGGTAAATATACGTGAAATACAGGGCTTACTGTAAAATGGCAGGTAATGATACTGTTTGCTGAAATAAATTGTTTTTGTCTTTTTTTTTTCCTTAAACACATTTATAGGAAAGGTTACATGACATACCATCGTAATAACTGAAGGAGAAGAGAAATAAAAGAATAAGCATAAAAACTAGGGAGATCGCCTCCAAACTTTGGCACATCCCTTTGAACATTTTCACAAAATATATAAGGTTTATTTTTTGTATTATTATTTCAAATCATATGCAATGGAAGTATAGCAAAACTGGCATAAAGTGAAATCATGCTGTGTAGTAAGGTGCTAAATTAGAGATATTACAAGGCCCGTCTGTTCGTTTCAGTCAGGCAAGAATAAGGTGCATTTGTAAGACTCAAAGCATGTAGGCCTTTTTTGATTTCAAGAAACAATAATAATAATAATAATAATAATAATAATTTACAAAATAAACACAAACTTAGTAAAAACAACCCAAATATAATATGACCAATAGTCTCGAGGCGACCTCATGGATTCATGCAACCCCATTGATTCAGAGAAATGCGTGACTATCTCTTCCACAGACAAATGTTAAAAAATACTCTATTGTGGCGTGGTGAAGTATTCATCTGTTTATGCTCGTCTCTTTTATTCTTTTTTTTTTTCATTTTCTTTTCAGAATATATATGCATCGTTGTGTATACATAGATATATATTCAGTGTGGAATATGTCACTGCAAGACGTGATGAAGGAATGGGATGGGTCCAACCAAATACGACACAGAACGAAGCGGAGATATTATTCTTCTTCTTTTTTCTTTTTTTTTCTTTTCTTTTCCCGGGGAAAATTTCCTAAGCTGCACTAGTTTACAGATCAGCATATGAGAGCTCTAGCCCTAGGACTTACCAAAGTTATCACCCTCATGCACACGTTTAAAGTGACGCAACAAGCTTGCTTAAATAACCTACATCACGAAAGCAATTTTGGTTTTTAGTGCAAACACAATTGGCTGGCTTCAGCTTCAGCTTCTCAAGAATAACAAGCTCACCAAGAAGATAACATGAAGGCACATACTTATGCTTCCTCTAACACGCAACAATTTTAGACATACTGCAACACCTTTCAATAACACCACGAAGCGGTTTATAACAGGAAAGCCACTATTTCCAAAACTCAAAAGTCGTCACTATTCATGATTGCTATCGTTTGCTTATTGTGGATCTCGTGTAATTAACCATGAAGGAAATCGGCTTTCCTCCGCGGGTGATTACGGCTGTATACGTGTGGACTGTAATCTTTTACGTTTAACCAGCGTCACACACTATTCGTAGGCGTCAAACACCAGTAAAGTCACGCCGTTGGGTGACTCACGGCAAAAAAAAACGTTAGCCACATCCCAGAAACATGTCACCATTTCTTTTCGACTGCTTTATTGTTTGAAAAAGTGACGGCAGCAGCGATGACAAACAAGAAGAAAAATTCTTCCATTCCAGCATAAGTGAGCCTTAAGAACTTGTGAAAGATTAGGTGGCTCCGCATTTCTGGGATGTTCCTGCCCATCTCCACTGCTTCGTTCCCCCCTCGTTCAAGCGAAGGTG
Organism: Phenacogrammus interruptus; assembly: GCA_037974425.1. Lineage (NCBI taxonomy): Eukaryota > Metazoa > Chordata > Actinopteri > Characiformes > Alestidae > Phenacogrammus > Phenacogrammus interruptus. Next base: position 5,173,390 of record JBBPCW010000084.1, on the reverse strand, counting down.
GGGGGCTCATGTTAGAGCAGTTTCCAATTCGTCCAAAACAATCACGCGAGGAAACAGGAAGTACAAATTTTTTATGCGCCTCAAACTCGGACGTTTCCGCTTACGTCAGCATTTACGTACGTCTCCAAGTCCACCGTGCGAGCCTTGAGGGCTCCGCCCGGCTTCCACTCTGTACCTTTAATACACAAATGATTAAGAAACCCTCCTCGGATATCTCGTCTCTTTATAAACACAGCATCTCGCTATATTGATAGTGCACACAGCTCAAATAGTTTGATAAACTGTTTTTTTTTTAAGAATACAACAGGTTGTTCTATATCAGACACTATTGCTGTTTATCAAATGGCGTTTTTTCCCCACTGGGTGACGCGGTACGGTCAGAGATTTGCTTTGTCCCCATTTCCACTGGAGAGTGAACCCGTGCTGAGTTTAATTACCCTTCTTGCCATGGTATCAAGCCTACCAAACTGGGACCCATGGATAGAGCTAGACATAGTGCAGATCAATTGATTGGTCAAACGCAGTTGTCACATTGTCGTCAAGCCATTTTAAATAAAAATAAACAAAACAAAACAAAAAAGCTAGCTGGAATTGCTGCCTTTGACTCTTCACATAAGACCAAAACTATAAAACCGAACTCGAAGCTCATTATAGCAGCCGTTGTTTGTGTTTACTGTTAGCAACAACCTCGATTCGAGAGAGGAAATCATGTGATCTCCAGAGAGCGTCATCTGCACTAGTGTAAACCTGGAATAAGGTCCTTGAAGGACTTCAAGATACATTTTAGGGGCCTTGAGAGCCCTTTCAACATAATAAAGTAAATATAGGAACTTTTTAAAATTTATAGGAGCTTCTGACCTTCTCACAGTTTTCCTTAGAATCACCCTTTTTTAAACAGCTCCTGGGGGGTCTCTAAAGGGATACACTGTGAGAAGCTTGGGTGATATTGAGTAACCAGAGTACTTTAACTGTTCTGTTATGTAATGGGAAACAGACACGGGATTGGTTCAAGTTCTGGGTATTGGAAAAGCAACCTCGCCATACCGTACCCCGCAGCCCAGTGGAAGAATGCCTGAAGAAGACCGAAAATTATTTTAGTGCAAATCTCTTTTCTAGTTTGAGATGTGGTAGTTGGATTTAAGTCAAAAGGTTCAACCACGTTATCTGGCTGAAAGAGTGAGACAGTTTTACGCTTAGTGGTTTTTTCAATCGTTAGTTAAGTGGTTTCCCTTTTGTTGTCACAAATCTCACCGTTTCTGATTTATTATGTAGGAATTTACGAGGGTGTGTTCAGATCGTTTTGTTGTATTGTTCTCAAATTGCTGTGTACTGTGCTGCTTGTTCGTGTCTCACCAAGGATAACTCTGATATATATACGAAGACTCATTTTAGTCCAGTGTTTGACAAGTCAAAGTATAAAACGGCCTTGTACACACATTAAAAAAACCCTTATATACCCTACCTCAAAACAGCAGTCATCACAAAGCAAACAAACTCTTTTTTTAAACAGTAATAAAAAAAGACAAACCAACTTAGAGCACTAAAGAACACCGTACAAAAAGAAAACGTTACTGCAGCATATAATTTAGGGTTGCTTAGTTACTGAAAGATGTCAAATATACCTTTACTACAACAGCTCCACTTCTGCCCAGTTTTCTACAGTTATTGTATATCGCAATATAAACCTTTAGTATGAACTCCATCAGGGCGATTATGAAAAAAGGTGAAAATAAATTATGTATAAGTGCTTTATATGTGTTTAAGAAGGTATTTGCCCACAAGAATGTGTAAGATATGGCTATAAATAGCATAATGTCTCAGAAAGTAAGAGAAAAGCATGATTTTTTTAAATTTTTTTTTTTGTTTTTTTTTTACATGAACTAGCCTAATCTTGAAAGCGGACATCCATAGGTCTCCAGTTTTACAGTACTAAAATGTACATCATAGAACAGGGAAATGATGATGATGATGATGATTCTAAGTGACCCACAGTAGGTTTAGATGTCCTGCAATTGTATAGAAATATATATATATATATATATTTATATGTATGTATATATGCTGACAAATACCTAACCCAAGTAAGCTAAATTAATCCTAAATGAGCTCATGCTTCACCATAATATTGCCTTTCTAATTACCAAGGGGTTACATTCTACTTGGATATGAAGGTTTCCATCCAGATATTTACACTATATATGAATAGTTATTATATGATCGTGAACTACGCCACCAAAAATAGGGAATTTGGTCCTTTAGTTTGAAATGATGACACAAATTCATTGACAAGTAAATGTTTGTTGTGTGGTTTTTACATGCTTCCTTCAATAAGACTGAGTGAATTCTCTGCTGGAAGGATTAAACAGGCACTAGAATTTGTTACAAAGGTGTTTTTTTTCTCTCTCATGGCATTTGAAAAAAATTTGAATTAATGAATCTGATCTGTGTCACGGTACGTCGGGGAGCCGCTAGTCTCCTCGTTTTACGGACGCCATCAACACATTGCAAAACTACTGTGTGCAAACACAACAAACATACAGTTGGTCCGTTTTTGATTTATCAACAAAGAAAAATAAGGAAAAAATAAAATCCTTTCCACCACTAGGGACGGGAAGGTCTGAACCCATAATTTGTTTGTTTGTTTACAGTAACATACAGGGGGAAATACAAATTCCACATGAATTTAGTTGCTATCCTCCACCAGTCCAGTGCATTTGATTAAGTCATTTCCTTTCTGAGAAAGTCCTCATCACTAAATCAAAACATTAAATGTACGGACAAATTCATCAAACAGAGCAGGTTTGACTAAAATGAATACTTAAGAATGACTCAGGATGCAATACTTGCAAAATGTCGTACAGAACTTCAGTACTGCATGTATTGTACATAAACTGCTCCACCACTTTTTGATGGACTGAGTCAGATTTTTTGTTGAAAACTAAAATTTTGGTCTACAGTAAGTATGTGAACCTTCTACCCATGGCGCGTTTACGATTCAGAACTTGTTGGAACACCAGCACGTTTCAGCCAAAATATATTTTGTTACTCTCTTTTTCATGTTGTAAATCACACTAATGTGTCGTCTTGGAATTTTAAAAAGGAGATATAGATGCTCTTTGGTGTTTACAGGAATAACGATTACATTTATTAAATGTTAGATGATGTCTGTCATGCTCGAACACGAAAAGGGGAAACCAAAGGAGTTTCCGAATGCCTCTGCAAACATGAAAGCACAACGTGCTCGAATGGAAGCTCAGCACGTCCAAACTAATTCTGTGACCTCGGAGGCCTTAGCCTTGCCGAGCTTAGCATTAGCATGCCTAGCATAGATTTAGCGTGTACAGCGCACATGTACAAGCAAACAAACCAAATCCCAAAGAGTTACCACGGAAACAAAGGTCTCCCAAAGGATCGCACAGTGAATGTTACTCTGTTTGACTTTAGACATAGATGTTATTTGGAGGACAAGTGAGCGGCTTCGACCGAGGCCTGCTCAAAAGACCTGAAGGCAATCTATTGTCATGGGTTTTTCAGCATTGCTACATTGAAAGCTTGGCTGGCGGTCACCTTTGAGATTCGATGTGTGACGGCACCACTGACTAAACCGAATCTCAGATCAAGGAACTGCATATTGTGTAAATTTGTACATGCTGACAGACCACAAATATGGTAAACAAAAAAAAATTGAAAAAATACCATTATTCAAAAAATCAAGATGATGTGGAGTTTTTAGAAGCCTTGTAGAATATTAAAGGGTATTGAAGGCATTCCTTTCTGAAATGATTGAATTTTTTGACTTCGCCGCAGCTTTGTTGGCAAATCTGGCAAAAAAATTCTACCTGAAATCTGAGCGCTGGATTCGTTTTTGCAGAATGTTAATGGCTCAGCATGGTTATTAGGAAAGCATGTCAGAATGTATGCCAAAAATATGTTTGTAAAATTCATTAAAAAAAATACTTTGATATATTTAGATGTTTAGTCACAAATGCAGCAATAGGATGCTTTCAGCGGCCTAATATTGTTTCAGGCTTTGTGGAATGCATATTTTTTGACATCTGAAATATTTCACACACTGATTTTGCCTGACTGTATGTGTAATGGTTTACCAAATAAAAATTCTTGTGAAAAGAAAACGCCAACTTTTGGGATGGATAGGCAGAAATTGGACTAGAAAATGGAGGAATGGAGGGAGTTGGGTGGGTGGGGTGTGAATTATGATTGATATTTAGTTAGAACGATGTTTCTTTCATGCTTGTGTGGTGTTTTTGCAAGGCTAAGGTGGGAAACTAAAGCTAATGCAACTAACCCTGTGTACAAACCGACATGGCTGCAATAAAACCACCACTATAGGTTACAATACTGATGCCCAAATAAAAACCTAAGGACACTCCTAGAGAAACAAGGACATTTTGATTCGCAATGACAGTAGTAATAATTCTAATAATACTTCAATCACATACAGGGTAATTACAGGTGTTTGACAGCTGCATGACATCAAAGTTCAGGAAAATGGCAGAAGATGTGAGAAGTAAAAGAGGGTTCAAAATAGTGCAAGGACATTTAATCAGAATGAGAAACACTCTTTAATAAGGAGCATATGTGGGAAGGATATTGACATCAACATGTGATGCCATATCCTATGTGGTACGACTTAGTACCATAAACGCTGAACTGCCATGTTACAACGAACGGCCTGTAGACTTTCACTAACATGCAGAAAGTAGGATGTGGTGGAAATAACGGAGAAGTCAAATCGTTGTGCGTATCTTCGAGAGAATAACAAAGTCGTTTAGATAGCAAAAAAAAAAAGACGTGTGCGTAGGTGTTAGGTTAGAGCCTAGAGTTAAAGTTCTAACAGGCACTGTTAGCTGGAAGCTGCCCTTCTCGTTTAAAAAACTTCAGTCCACGTTCTGTACAGCTTAGACATCCACAGTTTTATCTACTGAAGGAAAATAAAACAGGGCCCTTACAAGCCTTTTTAGTCATTCGTCAGCATCATTTTTCTGAAGGAAAAAAAAATGATTTCAGTTTTTCGTTCACCATTTAGTGTGCCTGTGTGGCAGAAAAAACAAATAAAGGGAAAAAAATAACATTTCTATCCAATATTTTCTTGCCTTTCTTGTGCTCTAACACTTCCAGGCATCCGTATTATCAATTTGTCATGCGTATTTTCTTGGCATATCAATTGTCCCAGCACTTTGATTTCCCTCACACTTTTTTGTGCACTCGCGCTGTGAAGAATAGGGAGGCGAGCTGGTCTGTTGCACTGAATTTGAATGATTTGATTTTGTTCCATCAGTCCAGTGGCGAGCGCTTAGCCCAAGCAAATTGCCCACTACTTTCAGTCAGGCACTGTGGGGGGTTGGTGGATGGTGGAGGGGAGGGGTTGAGGGAACAATGTTTTTAATGAAATTGTTCACCGATGAACATAACCAGTATTGTTCAAATAAAAGGGACCTTTTCCCCGTTCTAGTCAGCAGATGGTAGGATGTTAAACAGTAATATTTCGCCTTAATAAAGAGAAGCATCAGGCAAACAGTGCAAAGTGAAAAGCCCAGAGAGAACAATTCATTCCTTTCTTTTTTGCTAGGTAAACTGTGGGAGAGACGAGAGATGCGCGAGAGGGTGGAGAGGGTGGGAGAAAGCATGGCTTCACCTCCACTCGCAGCAGAGCGAGCACAAGGACAGCCATCTGTCATCCTAACACTCCAAACTACTTCACAAGCCCTCAAAATACAATCTTTCCACTCGGTGCCTTTCGGCAAACGGCATTATCCCTGCTGCTGATCTCTGACGACACCCCAAATCCAAATCCTCACATTAAACCGGCCCAGCATTAAACGGGCTGCCTTCCACCGGTTCTACTGCAAAGATTACGAGGGTTACATGTTTGTTTCAGGCATTCATGAAGTCCTACTGCACTGCTGTCACCAGTTGGAAACGAGTGAAGAATAATCTGTATCTGTATCTGCATTCCAGCTTCCATAAACTTCTGTATGTAAATGTTAAGAAATCTCTATCTGTATAAACTGTAGAATATGCGTCTTATAATGCCTCTAAAAACCTTCAGCGGTCATAAATAGAGTGTGTGTTTCTCGTCTTTGGATTTGCAGGAGAATAGCATATCGTCCAGTGGTGTTACAGAAAAGAACGGAAAACAATGGAAGTGGACCGAATGTCTGAAGAAGAAGAAGTCCAGCTGAAAAAAAACCCCAAAGTAAATGTACCAGAGACACCAGGTATGTTTTTCTGACGGCAGCTCCGCACTTTCACAACTAAACACTCTCTCTCACTCTTTCTCTTTCTCTCTCTCTCTCGTGAAAATGGGAACAGCACTGAAGAATTATAGTAGTACGCCAGGACAGCTTGTCAGCAATATCCATCCCATAATGCTCTGTTTATAAATGTAATCCAGCACGCACACCTCAAAGCCAACACTCCACATTTGCTCAGAGGACAAAAGTTGATTCGGACACGACAGGACAACTATCGAGAAACTTAACCCAAAAAAAAGTATCGTCAGACAGCTAGACTGTTTCAGGTCGTGATCGAAAATGCAAACGCTTGAAATAGAAGGCCATGTCATTTAGAAAATACGCTCCCATCATTAGATGGGGTTAGAAAACATCACATGGAAGTTATAAAACGCCTTTTTTGTGTGACTTTTAGGGTTGGGGCACTTTGGACACTTTTTTTAATACAAAAGAGGCTTCATTTTGGTGATTTCAGGGGTTTCTAAGCCACCACCCTTACTTATGGTCCTTAAATGATACAAGGCAAAGCCTGGCTTTTTTTTTCTAATTGAACTGTAGTTATTGCTGGTAATCTTCAAACTTCGCTCACAGACAGATGGCGGTAAATTTATGAATGTGATTAATTTTAGGCAGTGATTGTTTGCAAGTAAGGATGTTATGTGGTTAGGATACTGTACAATTATTATAATTAATTGTATTATTATTGGCATATGCTTTAATAATGGATACAAACGGACACATTTTGTGTGTTGTCGTGCTTGGAGCTATACAAAGAGGCACTTTGTTATTAAACTTTTTTTTTTTGGACAATATTCTTCCAAGGAGGGCAGGAAGAAGCTCAGTGTACAACGTCAGAACAGTATTTATGCTATAGCTGTTGACGAGCATTTTAGCATTTTTTTTTTTTGTTTGTTTAGTTTTTTTTTTTTTTACAGTTTTATGACCAGTGGTGAATGGATCGAACCTCTGTTGGAAAGAAAACTGCCGCAGATGAAACACTTGCAAAAATAAGTCTCTTGCAGGTAAAGCCAGAATCGCCAATCTGGTGTGGTGTTGTTATGAATAACGTCTTCTTCGATTGTGCAAGGAAAGTGAAAGACCAGCTATTTTGAAAACATTTCTAGAGGAGAGAGAAAAAAACAGGTTCCTCGTTGTTTCTTCAACTCACCGAAATGACGGTATATGTGATTCTATCTTGTTTTCTGTGCCCCCCAAAAATCTACCAGCTAAACGTAAAAGAACGTATAATGTATAAATGAAGAAGAAACTGACAAAAAATGTGGAGAAAATAGACAAAATGCGATGAAATCATATGAAATAAACTAGGAAAGCAAAGAGGATCCTGTATCCGTACTGTACACCGAGAACGAAATCGCCATAATAAAACAGAAACAAAAGCAAATACCTAACGCTTATGCCGAAGAGCTGCAAGTATATGTGAATAAGGAAAAAAATGTACTGACACTGTACTAACTGAATCTATATAGAATGATTTTTTTCTTTATTTTTTTTTCTTATTTTTCATCAATATGAACAGGTTACGAAAATTCGAGCATCTGAACTGTGTCTTAGATTTGTGTCGACGTTAAGCTGTAAAAAAAAAAAAGAAGCACAAAAGCTACAGGATTTTGGCTTAACAAAGAACAGGTGGGGAGATTTTTTAATGTATTTTTTTTCTCTCTTTTTTTTAAACACATGAACACTGTCACACTGATTTTGGCTTTGAAGCCTTTCAGAACACTTAAACACAGACGGAAATATAACACAGCAATTATATATGATATCTGACACTAAACAGCGCCGTGTAGAAACGCGGGTTGGTATATAGAGCGGTGCTGAAAGAAGCCAGAGCAGCGCGAGGCGCCAGAGCATGGGGCTGAAGATGCAAAGCAATTCAGGGTTTGTGGTTTAAATCATGGCCAAGTGAGTTGTTTTTTTGTTTTTTTACATTTAGTTTTTTTTGTGTGTGTGTGTGTGTGTGTGTGTGTGTATGAACCAACAGGCAGAGAATGACACCCCTCTGCAAGACAAAGCTGTATTGCATTGCATTGGTCTTCTCTCTTCCTTACAAATATGTGCACACACACACACACACACACATACACACACACACACACACACACACACACACACACACATGCTCTCTCACACACACACACACACACACACACACACACGCACGCTGGCATCCTCTGCCGTGGTATGAAAGGTTTTGTGAAAGTCGGCTAAGCACCTTTATAGTCAATAGTGCATTTGGTTGCGTTATTTAAATGTTATTAAGGCTGTTTATAAGGACACAGACATGATGGCCAATATAATGCATTGGTTTTTCTTTGCTTTTTCGTGATAGATTTTGTTTGTTTTAAACAGTGTACCTCATTTAATCGTCCGTTTGGAAGCGGTATTGATTTTTCTGCGCTGGTTGATTTTGCTGCGCTCACCTGCTCCGACCCGGCCCCTCCACTTGGGGACATGATGTTTAATCGCACCGTCTTTTTTGCATATTTCCCCAATATGTTTGGAAATAAATTTCTCTTTCAATGACCTTTTAATTTGCCTATGGAGTTTCGTTGTTTCAAGACAACCAAGTTCGTTTTGATTTTCTGCAACAGAGAAAGCATCTCGTGCGTAATTAGCTACTCAAGGACAGGTCGGAGGCAGGGGCTTGGCAGCCTGCGTACTACACTGCATTAAAAAATCTGCAAAACAAAAAGGGTCCAAAGTCATTCTTTTCCCGAGTAATACCCCCTTCGCCCCCCCCAATCCAATAACAACAGCCATCTGAAGTTTCCTTAAGCGAAGATCAAGGGCGACTTTTTTCAGGGCTGAATATGACAGCTCGTTGCTCCGTTACCAGGCAGAAGAAGCGCCTGAGTGGCAGTTTCGTGGCACAGACTCAGCGGTAACTCGGCACACCAAAGCAGCTTCACCAGCGCAGCACCCACAGCCTGACAGAACCCCCGTGACTGAAAGCCTGGAGGAAACAGCCGCAACATTGCGGATCTCAAAAGCTTCCAGCACGAGTACAACCACCGGTAAACACACGTCCTGTTATCAGGAGAGCGGGGCCTTCCAGCACCCAAACAATGTCCTTTAGACAAAAACCTTAAAGGAACACTCCAGCAACATCTTCAGCATCACCCACATCTGCCACAGACTCCATAAAGTACAAAAAAACCTCGAAACACACTTACAGTAGAAGTCAAAGGGCAGTCGCTGAATTAAATCTGCAAACTTTTCTTTTTTTTTTTTTCTTACACACTCCTGTGTTTGTAAATTAGGGTGCAAATGTGTATAATTGGGGACTGGTCTACGGTTAGTAGTACAGAGTTTCACATACTCTAATCGCCATGGATACCAGAAAACTTTTTTTGTGTATTTGTTTGAAAGTCAGGTGAAACTTCCTAAGAAGGTTTTATCTCACAGTTTGGTGGAAAGCGACATGCAAAGTGGTTTCCTTAGTTTTGTACTAGTGTGTTCATTTTCATGTCATGTGGCAAAAACCAACTGGTACTTTCCCATAATCATTGTTTAATGCAACAACAAAATTGATCATTTTTAAAATTATCTAAAAAAAAAAATTTTTTTTAAATCAGAATTAGGTATTGATGATGGGCTGTTTGACCAGTCGACACACCAGGTTGATGGTGTTCTTCAAAACATTTAGCATAAAGCGGAGGAAAACGTTAATTATAAATACAGAGGCGGTGATGTATGAAACAGCCGGTCTGTTTCCTTGGCCAAAAAACCATTTGGTTTACAGGTAAACACACCATTACAACAACAGTCCACCACAGCTCTCTCTCGTCCTTTTTAAAGGTGAGGTGACGAGTCGTTCTGACTGATTTGCATGTTATGCCCAAAAACACACCTGTGAATAATCAGTAGAGTTGGGGCAGCCTTTGTGCACGATCAAAAATGTTACACTTAGATCACCAAAATTGCACCTGGAGTGTTTTCCGCTCATGTCTCAATACAGGAAAACATGGAAATGTTGGTCTGTGATGACTAAAGACACACTACAGATGTGCTGGAGTCTGGAGTCTGGAGTATTCCTTTAACCAAATGCTATATAACCAAAATGACCAACTCTCTGACAACGAGTTTGATGCACAAGAAGCCCTGAAGTAGATTTCAGAGCAGAAAACCTCTCCTTCAGAGACAGGCCAAGCTTAGACCAATCAAGAGGGGAACATCATTCAGCTCTTTTCTTGTCTGGATGAGTGGGAGTGTGTGAGAGTGTGTGGTGGGGGTTCTCTACTTTTTAACCATTTTTTGTAAATTTGATCTAATTTTTCTTGTGAATGTTGCTGTGCGTCCAGAAAATGCGCTCACAAGCCACCAAGAAAACACATGCGTCTACTGCTGCTCCACAAAAGTACCTGCACTGCATATTGCAAAGGAAGCCCCGCAATTTAGGCGTCACTAACCATACGACACCAAAAGGGGAATACACACTCACACACACACACACACACACACGCACACACGCACACACACAGTCTCTAGGATAGCACAGAAAGGAAAGCCACACACAACCACCCTGCCATAGAAACCAGTTTTCTAAAACACACGTATTGTTACGTTCACACACACACACACACACACACACACTAGAAAACTTTTTTTTTGTGTTGTTTTGGATTTTTTTTTTGGTATGAACGCTTTACGTACGGGAAGAAAAACGCGAGAATCTGTCATTCTCAACGTATGCAATGCAGCAAGAAACCGCTGGTGGGGAGAAGGGGAGGGATTCAGTGGTGAAAAGAAAATACAGTAAAATAAGATGAGAAAAAAATAAACATAACATAATAAACAAAGGGACAAGCTCACACAATGGTTCGGATTTAAATAGGAAGAAAAAAAACAAAGACAAAAGCAAACAAGTGCTCGCACAATAACACAGCACATTAAAACACATACATCAGCAAGCGATAATAATAACAAAAGCCGAGAAACCTTTAATCATCTCATCATAAAAAAAGGAACGAAGCTACTCGAACACAAGTGAACTCTAGAACCAAACATTAGATAAAAAAAAAATTCCTCTAAAAACTAGAACATCTCTGGTAACAGTAGTGCACTTATCGGTTTATGCAGTGCAACATATATGCAAGAAAACAATGCAGTCCTCTTATCAAGCTTTTAAGAAAGATATTTCCTTTAAAACCAACGAAAGTAAAAGAAGAAAAAAAAATAGAATTTCATTTCTTAAGTAAAACGATTTCATATTAAGCACAGGCATTCGAAGTAAGTGTGCAAAGTAGCACTGTTGTTATTGTTGGTGTTGTTGTTGTTTTCCTCTTTCTACTATGTAGTATTATTTTTTTTGGACTGTACTCCAGGAAAAAAAAAAAAAAAACCAACTAATTATGATCGCTTTTCTTTCTCAAAATCCTAACTACTGAAAAAAAATCCTTGAAGGAGTGAAAAAAAAAATCTCCAGATTGCAGTTGCAGGCGGATGGTTGTGGAACAATGCGAGAACGACAAAGCCAGAATACGAGCGCAGAGCTTTTTTTTTTTTTTTTTTGAGTGACATGACACTTAAATTACAACCTCTTCTCGTCTCGCATCTTGGAAAAAAATCGACTCAACACACACGACGTCTGGTTATCCGTGAAATTTGGGAATGTATCTTATTGTCTGGAGAGCCTGTCTTGTTAAGCTGTGGTATATTAAAAAAAAATGAAATTGACCGGGGTTTATTATTTTGCTGTGGTTCGGTGTTGTATCTCTCTTTTTCTGTCTTTCTCTCTCTCTCTCTCTCTCTCTCTCTCTCTCGTTTGTCCTTTCTTTCTCTCTGTTTTCTGTGTCTGTCCCTCTTTTTTCTGTCTATAATTCCTGTCAGGCAAAAGAAAACAAAAAAAAACCCACACACACAAATAAAAAACAAATGCATGGTTGGGCCATTTGAGCCACTAGGTGGGGCTTAAAGATCAGAAGTAGTGCATTTTATTTGCCCCACCCGCCCAAGCGGCTGAGTCACGGTTAGACATCGCCAACAGGAAACACAGAATGGGGTTTTTTTTTGTTGTTGTTGTGTTTTTTGTGGGGGAGGGTGGTTTGGGGGGGTGTGTGTGTTTGGGGGTGAGGGGTTTGGGGTAATGGAGGGGGCCTTTAGGAGGCCATTTCTGTCCAGTTCACTAAATCGCCCTCTGTCTAATCCAGCTTACGGCTCTCATCAGCAAACCTTGACTAGCCGAACGTGGCCACGGTGAGAAGAGTCACGGAAAAAGGTCGGAAATTTGCAGCTGATAACAGTCTGGAAGTGAGAGCATGTGGATCGGATCGCGGGCCTGTTTGCATCACCCAAGCCAAGACATGTGGCGTGAACGAGACCGATGACTCAGTTAAAGCCAAAAGAGTTAAAAAAGAACTGTTGGTGGTGTTTTTTTTTATATCTCACGTTGTTTTTGTTTTTTTTTAAAGTGGAAGAGGTCAAATAACAGTCTTCTTAGTGGCAGTGTATGCAAAACAACATCGTTTTTGCTCAAATACTGTCATTTTTATGTATATATATATATGTATCTATATATATAAACAAACTCTTCGTAAACTCGACTTCAGCCATCAGGAAAAAGTTGTGGGATTAGAAACCAAACAAACAAACAAATATAAAAAAAGATTATCTTTCTTCAGCTCACTCACAGGAAGTTACGTTTCAGTACAATTATTGAAGTCGACTTGTACCTTTTGATAACAGCTGCATCATCATCTTCCCTCAGGAACCATAAATAAATAAAGACCAGTGTCAGCGCTCCATTTCTCAGCCTACACAAAAAAAAGGCAAACTCGTGACCATCACTACTTTCACAACGAACCGAGAGCCCAAGCCAGATGCTCATTTTTTCTTTTTTTTTGTCAAAAAGGTATACCACAGTAAGCTTGGACGCCTAAAGTGTCCAAAACGGTCTACAATGGGAAAACATCTATGTTTTCAAAAAAAAAAAAAAAAAACAATTTCACGGCAATGTTTATCTCACACACACACACGTGCGTGAGCACAGCCATATACACACATACACACACGAATAACTCTGTCATATGCAAGTGTGTGGGTCATCTGTGCTTCTGTGTGTGTGTGTGTGTGTGTGAGTGTGTGTGTGTGTGTGTGTGTCTGTTTCTAATGTGTTTTTTTATCTGTATCTGTATGTGTGTATCTTTCGCAGGCCTTCCGGTAGTGTTCAACACATAAATCAGTATTTGAGGAAATCATACATTTAGAGGCCAGTAGTATGGATCCAACCAGTGGATCATTATCCAACTACACAGCCTTAAGGCCACCATCTTTTTTTTATTCTTTAAGAATAACAACGACGAGAAAAAAAACACAAAAAAAGGAAACAAAAACAAAACGCCTCTTTTTTTTTCTGGGAAACTCAATGTGCCAGTGTCTATACTTATTTTACTCTTCATGCCCCAATAGCAGGGAAAAAAATCTAGTGCCATTTTATTTTCATTCTTTTTTTGTTGTTGTTTAAAAGAAGTTTGTTTTTTTAGGATTTGTACTTATCCGTCGGAGACATGCTTGCGCATGTGGTCGTTGAAGTGCTCGATTTGGTCGAACTTGACAGGGCACACGGAGCACATGTAGGTGGTCCCTTCCTGGCAGCTTGCTTCAGCGGCCACTCCCACCCCAGTGGCCACACCCACTCCAGTGCTGCCGACTCCTCCTCCGGCTCCACCTCCACCGACTGGCATAGCCAAAGCCACCACGCCCGGCCCGGGCTCCGGCACGGCCATGGGGACCGGGATGGAGGCGGGGCCTCCGGCCACTGCTCCGCTCGTTACCCCTGTAACCCCAGTGACCCCGGCGACACCTGCCACCCCGGTTACCCCAGCCACCCCGGCGACACCTGCCACACTGGTGACCCCGTGGGCAGTGCTGTGCAGGGCCATGTGGCGTTCCAGCAGGGTCTTGTGAGAGAACTTCTTCTTGCAGATGTAGCACTCGTAGGACTTCTCGCCGCGGTGCAGCCGCATGTGGACGTTGAGCGAGCTCTTCTGGGTGAAGCGCTTGTTGCAAATGCTGCACTGGTAGGCACGGACGCCCGTGTGTGTGACCATGTGTTTGATAAGGTAATCCTTCAGGGAGAACGAGCGCCAGCAGATGCTGCACTGGTGGGGTTTCTCACCTGTGAAAAACAGAAGCCAAGACTTGTTAATGAGAGGCAGTTTGACACAAATACACCTTTGAATTCACCACCAGCTTAAAGCAAAAGACCAGTTTCGGTGGCCAGTCTTCCTAAATCATAAAATGAATGGTGTCCTACAGCCTGGAGAAAACGCTACTACACACAGAAACAGTCACCTGCTGGTTCACCTACTCTGGAACAGCAGGACAGACCTCGTTTTAGCTCAGAGTTCAGGCTGAACGGAAAGTGCAGCTGCTAATCTCAGGGACAGGGTGAATGTAGTAGGGTGTAATATAATGTCATGTCATCAACTTTTTTTTACATTACTTTAGTAGGGCTGCATGAAAGGGCTGATCTGTATTCCGATGTTACTGTTACATATCCCGATTATGAGGCCTTTCAGTATATACAGTAATCTCCCAGATTTATGCGGATCAGGAGTCACGGATTTAGTCACCGAACTCATAGCTTTACTTGAAAATTCCCACAATAACGCGAAACCTGCAAATACCCTCAGCCCTTTATTGCTGTTTTTGTGTTAATAAATAAATTTTTCCTGGATGTTTTCACAGAAGGGACTGTAGCCGACCTGGAAGCACTTTTTTCGAAGCACGATTTCTCCGCGGTGCAAGCACACAAATACTTCAAACTCCACAGTGCTCTTGGAACGTAATCCCAGCGAAAAGCGGGGGATTACTGTATAGGCCTGTTTCACCACTTTTCTGGAGTTGAAAAGGCTTAAAGTATGTAAATATTCGCTGCCCAGTCCACGCAGTCCATATATGGAAACTAAGCTGTTTTCAAAATTGAACAGCCTGTTTATAATTGAAAAATGGTGATGTAAGAATTAAGTATGTTTTTGGTATACAATCCTATTAAACATCAGGGAAAAATTAAAGGAAAAGAACATTCAGAATACAGGCCCTTTAAAAGCATCTCTGCCAGGCGTGTGTACCATTACACAGTAGTGTTTAATGCCGAAACCTTTAAAAGTATCCTTTCACAATCCGATTACTACTTGCATAAGGCTAATGTCCATTAGCACCTTTGTGGCAATTTGAAGCGTTTGTACATGTTATCCATCTGCTGACCTGGTCATCCTTCTCTAGTGAGGGCAGAATGGTGTCCATTTACAGAGAATGTAAAATGTAAATTGGTTAATAAGAGCCTGCTAACAGCAACCAGTTTCACTAGCAGCTTTGTGGCTTTTCATGAAATACATGGGGCCCTGGAGGACCATGTTGGGAGGCGTGGCCCAAACTCTGGATGGGACAATGCAACTCAGAGGGCACCGTAACCTCTGTCAGTCAGATGCATTTGGGTCATTCCGTGAAATCGGTACATTTTGCGTCCCACAGAAATAATCCGTCATAAAATCACTATAATACCAGATACATGCATAATTTGAAAACATAACATTAGCATGTCTTCTATCATCAATACT
>JBBPCW010000084.1:5114341-5125228 GCA_037974425.1 Phenacogrammus interruptus | reverse complement strand
ACCAGCAAGATTCTAACAGAGGAGCTTGTATGTCTCTCTGCCAAATTGTCTGGGCAACAACAATTGTCCTTGCAACAGGTCCGCGCACCTCTGCTTGCGGTGTTCAAGGCCCCCCCCACACCCTCCCTCTCTCTCTCTCTCTCTCTCTCTCTCTCCGAAATGAAACACAACAAAATGTCTCCCGCAGCTGGGCTCCCTTAAGCCCGGCCCGCTCCGTTTGTACGCGCTCATAAAGTGCCAGTGTCCTTTTCCGGCGCGACGCGCCCACATGTAAACAACACCTGGACCGAGCCGATCCTCTCATAACGAACCTTTTCTGGCCGCTGCAAAAAATACCACCCCGCCCCCCCCAAAAAAAAAAACAACGCTGAACGTCCTCATTCTGCAATAAGGACACTTTGCACGTGTTGTCATGCCGTTTGGTTTGCTTAGCGTCCCGGGCCAGAACATCAGGAAGGTGACGACTCCAGACGCTGTAATCCGGACGAAAGCCAGACAGTAGCGCCGGACACGCCAACGAAACAACTTTATCTGCTCTTTTATCCATTTTACAGAGGTTTTAGCTTTCATCAGCGCTTGCTTGTCCTCGATAAATGTTTGTTTATTTATTTTTGATTTAAAAAATGACACTCCAATTTTCAGGACATACAGTCATTAGCCCCTCTTTTCTCCATTTTTACAGAAAAAAAGACTCAAAACACTCAATCAGTGTAGCAGCAAGATCACTAAAAGGAAGAGTTTAGTCTCACAAAATGAGAATTCACATAATTTTCACAAATTTGAACCTCCAGATGCAGGATGGCTGCCACCACCGTGTTGCTTTTAAAAGCACGTATGTCCATTTTTAAGTGTGAGATATATTTGGCAACAAAAAAGAGATTTTACAATTTAGTTTCACATTTGTTTTTTTAAATTTTCACTTTTAAATTTCAGGACGGCCGTCAGCACAGTTAAGGTCATTTCACAAGGCCACACAAATAAACAAAGCATATATCAGGGACAAACTGAACGCAATATTCACGTCAAACACGATGCAATTTTGTGAACATGAGTTGACAAATGATGATGTGCAGGTGCATCGACAAAATAAATGACAAAAATGGAAAGTATAGGAATTCCTGACCTGAACCAGGAGTTCAGTTTGAGCATATGCTGGAGGTGCAGGTTCCGCACTTAGAGAAGCTGAGGGCTAATTTCAGGGAGCCAATCAACCTTTTTAGGTTTTGCTGTACAGGCCACTCCACCCTGTTTACAGGTTTGGATGTTCATCTGTGGTGGGATGCTTTGCCCTGATTGGCCAAATGCAGAAAAATTGAGGCTGTTGTGAAAAAACTGTTGTTGTTTATTCGCACACAAACACTCATCTTTGATGTGAAAGTGCCCATTCCAGGACAGTCACTGGTTGTTGCATTATAAAGACATAAGGATGAAAACATGTTGCCCATACTTCAGTCCAGGGTTGTTGCTACAGTGTCGTAAAGTGTCAGAAACCACTCAAGCAAGTCTATTAAAGATGAACTGAACAGCTCCACTGACCCTCAGACCATTTTGTTATGTGGTTAGCATCATGCTAACTGGTGAGAAATATGCTTATTTGGCTGCCACTTTAAAATTATAATAATAATAATGCATTTTATTTATAGGTGCCTTCCAAGGTACTCAAGAACACCTTACTATACACAATACAATCAGATACACATTAGTGTGCACTTGTTAGCCACATTAGCCTCGTAGCTCCCATGCTAAAGCTACAGGCGCAACCTTCAGACAACGAACAACAGCCATAAAGACTTTTAAAGGAATAGTTTAGTGACAAAAAAATAATTTAGTTCGCTTTCAGCAATGTGCACTTCCAGATTCTAGCAATTCCAGCGTTTAGCGTCACTTTTGGACTTTTTGTCCAGTTTTACAGGTCTGGCAGACGGTATTTGGGGTAAAGGGGGGCAAATGGTGGTCCCCAAACTATGGCTTTAATGGGACTATATTTGGTTTGGTAGTAAGAACCCAATCCTTAAGGTCTGGTGCAGCAGTGTGTGTGTTTGTGTGTATATGTGTGTGTGTGTGTTTGATAACAGGCTAGCAAAAGTATGTGAAAAGGCAAGGTCCAAACTACCCACCACCCCCCCACCAGCCGGGGTGGATCCAGGGCGTGCGAAAGAAAACACACGCCGTACCTGATTCAGCCATCGAGCACCGGGGCGGATTAAACAGGGTTCTGTCCGCACAGCGACCGCAATAAAGACCTGTTAACTGCTGCAGAAAGGCTTTAAACACCGGCCAGCCGTCCTGGGCCACCCTTTTTCTTTATCCACCCCCCACCCCTCCTTTTCCTTTTTCTTTTTTTTTTCTCCTCCCGTTCCTTATTGCTGCGCGCCTGTAAATTCTTCCTGGAGCTCCTCTTCGGGAGAGAGAGAGAGAGAGAGAGAGAGAGAGAGAGGAGTGAGAGAGAAAGAGAAAAAGAGAGAGAGAGCACGTTTCAGTCCGCCCCGTCCCTTCTCCAAAATGGAGGACATTCTATCTCTTTGTGCACAAGCCTTTCCAGCGGCGCACTTCCCTCCTCGGAGCGACCCCGGGCCGCTCCGCTCGGGCCGGCCTGTAAACAAATAAGAGGCGAACTTAGGCCCAGGAGAGAGGGGGGAAAAAAGGGCGAGAGAATTCTCAAACTACCTCTTTTTTGTCTCTCTCTCTTTCTCTCTCTCTCTCTCTCTCTCTCTCTCTCTCTCTCTCTCTCTCTCTCTGTTTTTTCTCTTTTAACAAACCATTTCCAGATATTTTTCCCTTTAGAAGCGGCAGTGATCTCACACGGACTCGCTGAACACCATATGGGTGCCGGGGTTAGCTGAGGACACGCATGCACCTTGGCAAACGTACAACTTCCCTATTAGAATCCAAGATACATTTTTCACATCAGTGAAATGCCTGTGTGCGTCGTGTGTGTATTTAAAGGGACATGCTTGAGAAACGAACTTTTTTTCTTTTTTTCTTTTGTCGGTTTTTAACGTTGCCCCTGTCTTTTGCCTAAACAAAATATGTTTGGGCAAAGACATTTGGTTATTAACCATTAACTGCCTGACAGGTTTTATCTATGTGTACATACAAAAACGCTGCTGGCAGCTTGTCCGTGCCATCTGTCCGCCTCGGAGAAAAATAAGCCCCAGTGTTTAGGCCAAAGCGGTGCAACCGACCAACCTGTTTATACTCGACACTTATATACTTCGGCAAGAAAGGGCTCATTCAGGTCCCGCTCCCCTGCGCCGAGCGAAAGGATTCACCGGGCGAAACTCCTGGCAGCTCCAGACCAGGGATGATTACATATGCAAAACGTAGCCAGCTGATTGGTTGGCACTTCGTTGGTATGGAAAATCCCCACTATGCCCATACGATTCGCTTCTCTCTAAGGTAAAAGTTCCCACCGCGGCAGATGAGATCTAAGCGCACAAGTGGTTTCCTGGTATGGGTGTGTGTGTGTGTGTGTGTGTGCATGTGTGTGTGTATGTGTGTGTGTGTGTGTGTGGCAGATAGCAACAGCACATGTCTCTGCCCCTATACGAGTCATCTGAGGTGAACAATATACGCTCCCCTGGAGCTGCGGCCAAGTCCTGACGCACACAGTGACATTAACAAACACACACAGGAGGGCCGTGCACGGGGTCAAACTCTCTCTCTCTCTCTCTCTCTCTCTCTCTCTCTTCCTCACACACACACACAGACACACATCAAAAGTTTGAGGACAGCTGGCTTCACTGAACAATGGAGTGTCAGTTTAGGAGAACGTTACTGAGCAGCTTCATTCTGAGGAAAACAATTGATCAGAACAACACTGTTTCGGGAACAGTGCCACAAAGTCAAACATTTTACGCCCTTGTGATGTCAACGCTCATCAAAACTTAAACCTTCCAGGCGTTAAAACCTCCAACGGGTTCAGTATTTGCTTTTAAACAACAGGTTGGAGAAGAAATGTCTAAATAAAACACCTACTCTTCACAAACACACGAAGAACCCTGAAGATAAATATGCGTATAGAAACATCAGCGCACCCCCCGCCCCCTTAAACTACAGACTTAAACATGACCATAATGTGGGGAATGCATGTCCACATTTATTTTTAAATCATAGAAAGGCCACAGACTAATTATCTCATTATCTCAAAGTTATGGCCACAACATAAGTATCTCACTCTCACACCTAATGAAGTGACAGAAAACCTTCACTTGCACAATTTAATTATCTCATTCTTACAACCAGGTCATGACCACAAGTGAATCATCTGATTCTTACAAAGTCTTATCTTAACTATCTCATTCACACAGTCATAGAAGGCCTTCATGACCACAATCCAGTTATCTCATTCTCACATCTTACTATGTTGAAGCCACAGCTTAACTGTAACTTAACTGTCTCATTTTTACTTTACAAAGTCGTGTGTACAATTTCATTATCTATTAGATCGAGGTCACAACTTAACCATCTAATTCCTACACCTTACTAAGCCATGGCTACAAATAAATGGTCTCGTTCTCACGTTTTACTAAGGCCACAATTAACTATCACGACTTTTATCTCATTTTTACACCTTACTAAGTCATTGCAGTGAAATCAAGTTCTTTATTTTCATAACGAAGACCTAAAATATGACATACTTCTTGGTTTTATTGAGGAAAATTTTATTTATTTATTTAGCAAGAAATCTAAAAAGTGCTTGTGCAGATGCTACATGTTATGAATTGGGTTGAATTGGGTTTTTAAACAGAAGTGTCTCTGTTGAGGATGTCAACATATTTAGATAAACACATGTAATTTGGGGAGCCCAGACATTTGCATACCACTGTATAGCCGTTCCACTCCAGCTAAACATTTGCATCGAAATGTTTCTTCAAAATTGAGGCCTACGCTGGAAAGCAAAACAACTTTTACTGACCATAGAATGAAGTCCTGCCATCGGCCAGAGCCTCAGCTGTTGCTGGACGGCACGTTGTAGAAAGGCAGACAAAAGGGGTGCAGCCTTATCTAGCAGGCAGAGCCTATATTAAGCTGTCTCATGTAAGGCCCCTGCCATATCGCACACAGCGTTCCTAACTAAACACCCCCCCACCCAGCCCAGCCGCGGCCAGCGAGAAGAACCACACACCACCACACACTGCTGACCAATTCACAGGAACATCACAGGAACAGCGCTGTCAAAAAAAACAAAACAAAACAAAAAAAAAAACAAGGAATTGTGTGGGTAGGAACAATAGTGCGCAACTTGGATTCCTATCAAATGCGAAATACGCCAAATCTGACGGAGTCACACGTTCAGACTCGAGACATTTGGTGCATCACCATTTCTCGAAACCCAGCTTGAGAAAATGGCCTACGGTATATGATTTAGGCGCTTCCAATAGGACGTTACAAGCTCAATTAAGATGATTCACATGCGACTGTCGCTGCAAACCTTGCGAACAATTAATTGGAAGGTTCTCTCTGAAAGCAAAACAAAGGATCAACTGTCGCTGGAGGGTTACGCAAGAATCCAGTGCAGGAAAAAGTCAGACGTCTCGCAACAACAGGTAACTTACACCCAGGCTGGAGCACAAAGTGGCCTTTCAGGCTGATCTGAGATCAGATGCCTTGGCTCAAATCCTCACCGTCTGTACTGTAACCGAGAGTGCCGACGTTCACCAGCTTTAACATTGTGAGATTTTTTCCAATCGAACAAGGGTACGATTGGAATAAAAGCTTTTAAACGAGTGATTTTTTCCAGTCACATGCTCTTAAAAGCACTTAAAATGTGCAGAACATTTGTGAAGTTCAAAGAACCTTCAAATAAGGTAAAGCTTTTTGAGAGTTCTTCCTGCAACTTTTACACCACGCGGAAGTTCTTTAGACTATAAAAGGGTTCTACGCTCCTCAGGTTCTTTTAAGAGCGTGTGATTGGAAAAGTCGCCAATTTAAAAGATTTTATACCAGTTTAAGGCGTCTTCCTGGAAACCTTTTATAGTTTAAAGTAACGGTCCCCAACCTTTTTTGCACCACAGACCAATTAAATTTAAAACAATATTTTTTAACTGACTGGCATAGATACAACTAAAAACAAGTGTGTAAAAATACAAAGAAGCTCCCCAAAGACGTTTGTTTTTTTATTCATTTTTGTTAGCTTGTGAGCTGAATTTTTAATGTATCGTCTCACTTGACAGAAACGAGCATTTCAGACTCTGGTAAACAATTAAAAAAAAATTTTTTTGTCTTTCTGTGCCAAATGACTCCCAGGCCCATACAGCTCTGGTGGTTAAAAAACCTCCGCATAGTGTAAAAGTTCCAAGAGGAACCCTTAAATTAGTATAAAAGCTTTTAAATTTGCGACTCTTCGGATCACATTTTCTTGAAAAGTACTTGATGTGTGAAAACTGAAAGATTTTTTATACCAATTTGATACATTTTTAATAAAACCATTTTCAAAGAGTTTTTTATGCACCAAAAACAGTCACTGTTAAATTGTATGTGCCTTATATGTAAATGAGCTATGTTGTAATTGGCTGTCGTGTTTTGTGCTTCGTTCAAAAAGGAGCCCAAGTTGAAACATGCCTTATAACCTTAGTGTGAATGGGTGGGGCTGAACTGAATAGAAGGATGTATATAAATGGGTTCGGTTTTGTAATGTGCTAAAAAAGGGAACATTGCTTTGTTTCCATATATTGACTGAATGGACTGGGGAGGTAAACTTTGTAGGTTTTCCTTTTGGTAAACTTACTTTTAATAAGAGTTTTCTTTAGCTGTAATAAGAACGGTATTTAAAAAAGGAAAGTTTCTTGTGAAAGTGCCCCAAACAAGATAAGGAAATGTCTGTTCTCTGAATTTGTCATCATTTATCTCATATGTGTCCCATTGACTCACATCAATGACTCTCAGACAATGTCAGTAAATATTCAACAAATATTCAGTCATTCAGGCCATCGGTTTAGCTGAGAAGCTCCAGAGCCTCTTGACTTGTTTTGAGGGCCTGAGGTTGCTTGTCTGCTAATATAACAGCTAACGGCTGATAGATAATTATAAGAGACTCCTTTCACTCTCTTATGTCCACCACTTCAGTCGCAAACTAGACCTCACAATACAGGTGTTTCGTTCAGGCACTGGGGTTCAGCCAGTGCTGGTATGGTTTGCTTAGCTTTTAGCGAATTTCTGTTAAAGAGACATCAACAATAAACCTTAAATAGGGGTTTAACCAAACAGAAGACCAAAAAAAACATAGTTTATGTTGAATTTGTATGGAAAATGTGAAGCACCCAGCAAAGGATCAGCAAAATCATTCATTAAAATCAATCAGTTCTGACAGTGGATCACCCAGCACTAAGCAGAGCTAGTTTAAGATCAGCCTGCGCTTACCTTTGGGTTTTGGATGGAGAAAGTGTTCCTCCACCTTGGCTTGGCTGCACAGATCACATTTGATGTCCCTCCGACGGCGGCGGCGGCGTCTTCTTCAGCCAATCCAAACCGATCGCTGAAAACATCACAACCTGTTATCAGATATGATTCATTCCACCCATTTTTAAACACATCTCCATAACTCAAGTGTTTCAGACAGTCATTCAGAGTTGGTTTACATTTACGGCATTTGGTTTGGTGTGAAACGGTTTATTGTAGTGACACAGATTTCTTTACAGTGGAAGTGAATGGGACCAGACATCTCCAACACAACTACAGTCGCTTTATCGACCTCCAGTGAAGCTCCATGAGGTGTTATATGAATGTTGATGAAGGTAAAATCTAAACTCAATCAGTTTCCACTGGGGACTATTTTGCCTCACAACATCCTGCATGTATCCCTCCGCCATGAATGGGCTTCGACTATGTTTTGAGAGGTTTTTCCACCACGGAAACCTTCTCAAAACTCTATAACTACATCTCAGGCGTCAGGAGGCACAACCAGAACCATTAAAAGGGATAACTTTTTTAAAGGGAGCTTTTAGAGGCAGACATCTGGTTCCATTGACTTCCACTGTGAACTCAAGGGGGTTTCTGTAGAGGCAGGAAACCAAATCTTTTACATTGCATTATGTTTTTTTTCCCCCTTAAGTTTATAATATTGAACTGAACACTGTGGTCTAGCATCAAAAGTTTGGGTATTTTCTAAACAACTGTACAACAAATACCACCATTTTCTCCTTTTGCGATAAACTGCCATGTTAAAGCATGGGCACGTTTATTCGGAGGGTGTGTAAACGTTGGGGACTGTTCTAGCTTGCCAATAAAGCCAAAGGCAGAAGCATTTGATCTGCTTGTTCCGACGGCGGCATTCAAACATTTTGGGTGTTTAAAGGACCCTCGAGGCCAACAAGATTTTCAACATGTGCTTTTAACAAGAAAACCGTCCAATTATTTAAAAGCTGCTTCAAGGAATATGGGGACAGCAGAGCATCACATGAATTGTAATAATAATACAAATTTTGGAGAAAAAGAGGGCAAGGTGTCCACAAGCTTGTGATGGGCAGTGCTCCGTTGACCTGAACTACAAGAGCTCATTGTGTGTGTGTGTGTGTGTGTGTGCGTGTGTGTGTGTGTGTGTGTGTGTGTGTGTGTGTGTGAGTGTGTATGTGTTTCCGAACTGCCGCGTTGTCACTCTGTGGGTTGAAAGTGTCTTTACCGCATTCTGTTTCAACGGCGTGCAAAAAAAAAAAAAGTTGTCCAAGTTATGTTTGAACAATGGCTAGTCACCGGCTGGTCACCGTTACCATGGTTTCCATCTGCCTTTGTCCTTGGTACGACGTGCACCACTTTCTTTAACTTTGTAAAATAACGCCCCACTAGCCGCCTGCTTGCAAAACAATGAACCGAGTGACCCCCACCTCCAAATAAACGTACCCTCCCCAGAAAAAGTGGCCACTGTTACACTACTGGACTGAACTCATGTTACAGTCAGGGTCCTGTCCCTCTCTGGTAGCAAGTATTACTCGATCCTTTCTTTCCAGCCGTTCATACACTTTTCATAAATTTCCAAGAACACAGACTGCTGAACTTTCCCTGGAAGACGACGAGAAGCTGCCATAAACAAAACTTGGGGGGAAAATGACCCCTCCTAATGGTGCACACAGGAACATCGGAGTAAACAAAGGCTCTTTCACACAAGAGCAAAGAAATGAAACTATAGAACTTCCTCATGATATGTTTTGATAATCGCCAGCGCTGATTGGAACGCAGATCCTGGGCCTGGGAGGACCAAAGCAGAGGCCCAAAACCGGACCCTCCAGCCGTATGAGAGACCTGGAGTGCCTGGTACTTCAATGCCATTTTGCATAAACAGTGACTCGCCAGAGCAGGCGTGAGGAGAGCACACCTCACATAAAGAGCACAGTCAGAAGTTCACGGGAGAGAGACTGGTTAAAAAAACACGCGCACAAAAAAACAAACTAAACATAATAACTGTGTCTTACAGGGTCCAACATCTTATCAGCCCACATTCCACAAACATCCAAGGAATCTGGAGCTCGATGTGAAGAACGTAGCAGCCTGATCAAACAAAATATGCACTTTTCAAACACTGATCTCTGCTCTGGACCAACTTTTCAAAGCAGGGATTACTTTTTCCCACTATCGGACCGTCTAACACACTCCTTATACACTTCTCACACACTCCTCACACACCACAGACTCTCCACGATCTCCCCGTCTATTCAAATTCAACTCTCCTCCAGTTATGGAGACTCCAGCCAAACTAATAAAGAGATGCAGGTTTGTGTTTGAATTACACCAGTTTAACTATAAACTAAATACTAAATAATTAATAGTTCATAATTCAAAGTAGACACTAAATAATTCATAGTAGGTACGGAAAAATTAATAGTCGATGATGAATGATTCAGAGTGGAAACCGAATAATTCATAGTAGGCACTGAATAGTTAAGTAAAGTGTATAATTTAATATAATAGGACCTAACCCTAACACTAACTGCGTAACTTTCAGGTAGATAATGCATTAAAAACTTTAATATTAATAATAACAACAGTCTTGCAGCTTTTAAATGTCCAACAAACCTCGGCTTCATTTTGTATGAGTTAAAATACATCATCCAGAGGAACGCAGCAAACTTTGAGCCTTTGAGACTTTTTTTTTAATCACAGTCCATTTTGAGTCACTGATGTAACCCTCCTCCCTTGGAGCGACACGAAGCACCAGATAAGTCAGCGCCACGTTTTCCTTAATACCTTCCAAAAACTTCCATCAGGGGATTTAAGTGGAGAATGAAATTAATATTTGATTATTAGCAGCCAAATTAGCGGTGTTAGGTGGAAATAGACTACTATTTCTAAGGGCTGTAAAATAGTACAGGCGGTTTCATCATCGCAAAGCCCTCCTCTGAGGCCCTGCTCAAATTTGGCCTTGACTTTCAATTAGACCGGTGAAGGTCATTGCTGTAACGGTGGCTGGAGTATCCCAGCATGCTCAGATCGCGCACGCCAGCACGGCAAGTGCATAGCAGGTACCCTGTTTTAGCGGCTAACGCGTGGCGTCCCTATAGATTCCGACCTGGCCCTGATTTCTCTGAATGCCATCCTGTCAGAGCGGGAGCTGGGAGAAATGGCAGATCTAATCAATTAAAAGCCAGATGACAGGCTCATTAATGCGCGCCTCGGCGTGACAGCGGCTTTGAAGCCTTCGGACACCTCCAAAATAAACACCCAGCGACTGCGGCCTTTAGATGTCCAATGCCAAATAATTTCAAAATTCCACAGAAATGTAATTTTTTTTCTCTTGTTGAATTTTTTCCCCTCTTATTTGATTCTGTTTTTCTAAAGTGGTCAAGGCCCAGAATGAGTGGCATGAAAAATGAAATTGGTGGCATTTATTGGATAATTACTGTATATATAGACATTTATTTGTTTTTGTTTGTATATACATGTATGTAAGTATAT
>JBBPCW010000084.1:5085885-5096194 GCA_037974425.1 Phenacogrammus interruptus | reverse complement strand
GTGTGTGGGGGTGTGTGTGTGTGTGTGTGTGTGTGTGTGTGTGTGTGTGTGTGTGTGTGTGTGTGTGTGTGTGTGTTATAAATTCTGGATATTATTTGCCTATTAATACATTTTGCTCAAATGCAATGTGGAAGCACATTTTTTTGTCTGTCTAGGTCCAGGAGAAGATTAGATCCCAGAAGGAGTCCAGCGTAAAAACTGAGGAATCTGAATAGGTTTCTCAGAAACTGGGCTTTGCAGCACACAATAAAAACATGCTCACCTCATATTTGCATGCTGGCATTTTTTTGTGTGAAAACCAGCAATATTTATTTTTATTAATTTTATATAACAGTGCATATTTGGTGTGCTTGCATGAGAACCGTGAGAAACTTCAAGCAAGGCCAAATTTATTTATTAGAGCACAATGACATACATTCAGGTCATTCAATGGGCTTTACAGGAATAGAATAAAAAATAAAATAAAACAATAATGGAAGAAATAAGAGTACATAGAAAATCAATGTAAGAAGTACAGAAGTGCAGATATTTAAAAGAAGGTGGAAGAGAATAGTGCAGTATTTAGCAGGTTTTTAAAGACACAGTTGAGCTGTGCATATAGTGGATAAACACCATTTCACTATGTTTAGTTTCAGCTCCTTTCACCACTACATGACCTGCCCCTGTACCGAAATGGCACTTGTTGCAGTAAGCCTTGCTATAAATACCAAGTATATACCATATATATATATATATATATAATTTCTTTTTTAAAGTTGCAGCACAAATGAATGGAGAAGAGCGGAAAATACATTTAAAGAAACTCTAAAATGAAGTTTACAGCATGACTGAGTTATTTTGTGTGTGTGTTTTATTGCAGAGCTTGGCTTCCAGGTGGACTATTCTGTCAGGAAGGTTGGGGGGCGGGGGCAGATTTCCATTCTCAGAGTATGATTAAAGTAGTTTGGCGGTAAAGAAACTGGCTGTACATTTGCCTTGAAAAGGAGAAAAAAAGCTGGCTCACGCACTGTATTCAAATTTGCATGAGGGGTTTTGGCTGCAAAAGTAAAGGAAGTCTTTGTTTGTAGTAGGTTCTTCTTTCAGTGTATCACTCTGGTCATCATCCTCGGCTTTGAAGCTGCATCTGCTGTTTCAGCTGTGACACATAAAGCCCGGTTAAGTACATCCTTTCTCTCTGATTTAAGGGGAGCCAAAAAACATGGGGCTAAAACAGAGACACGTCTGTCAGTCCTGGTGGATTAAGCAAGAACGAGAAATGCATTTTGGTGTGCGGGCTCTATTTTTCTTTCCACTCCGAATGGCAGTTTAACCAATTTGCTCGTAATTTATAAATGTTATACGTGTTAATAAACCCTAACGGTCACTGTCGATCAGCTCAGCTATATGAGTAGGATATAGCTAAATGAGTAGGATTTGGGGCTGAACTTTAATTATCTCGCTGTTTCGTCTCAGCGTAGCTCTGACTACTTAATTGAGTGCCAGAATGAATGTCCACTGGAGATTTACATTTGACTGATTTGGAAGTTTGCCTGTTTGTTTGTTTTTTTTTCTCTCATTGTCATTTCTCTGTTTGTTTGCAAAGCACCATTTGCATCTGCATAATCTGCTTTTTTTTACGCAGCATTAAAACACAAACAGAGAAACTAATCTCTCAACAAAAATATGTAAATGATCAAATCTGAACTTAATACAGTTCCAAGTAAACATGCTTGTCAGAATTTCTCCCTAAAAACAGGATTTTATAGCATGTCAAATGCTGGTTTATATCTTCATATTTGACACAGGTGCAAATTTAATACAGTACACTTTTTATTTAATTTTTTTACACGTTTTTTACAGTGTTTTTGTTGCTTTGATACATCGGATGCATATAATAAATCCACTTTGAGCGATACAAAAAAAATAGATTACAAAGTTAGTGTTCTTTGGTTACAGACAAAATACATTTCATTTCTTTGTCTCGGTACAAGAACATATATATAATGTACATTTTTCTTTCTGCAAAACATCTCGTTCTCTTCAACATTGCTCTTCCCACATTTTAGATAGTCAACGCTGCATCGTTCATCTTACCTTGATGTAAAAAGTGAAAGTTCAGCTCAGCTTGTGTATACAAGGTAACTTATTACACTGCATTCCCTGAATTACAAACTAGACTTAAACCAAATTTTCAGTTCTGTACCTCAGCAATAGTAACAATATAAAATGTGTTGTTCACTGTTTTTGCACTAGCTGGGACTCCATAACTTGGCATTTTCTTGTCTTGGGTTCTACTTGCAAGGGCATGGCTGGGAGTAGAATTCACAGCTTCCAGATGTCAGAGTGAGTGCTTGGATGGTTGCATCCAGTGTTACATGTTGCCCTTTAAGGCTAAAATAAAATTTTTACAGTGATGGACACGGAAATCTAAGTAACTTTAGGGCCTCCTGAGTGGTGCAACCATGCAAGCATTCAACCCAACAACAGACAACTGTAGCTTGATCCCCAGCAATGCCCCAGCCATCCATAAGTGGGAGCCTTAAAGAGGAGAAAAGGTCTAGTGGATGTGTGATGGAATACAATCCCAGCTAGTAGGGCTGGGATTGCAAAATCTTTGATTAATTGAACATTTTAGCTCGATTACGATTAATGAACTATTATTTTATTTATTTTTGAATTTTTTGCCCTCATAGTTCACTGACAAGTTGCTCAGTTGTCTCAGTGTTTAAGCTCTCCGTGCTCGACATGTCGGCAGAAAAACGTAACATAATGGAGCGGGGTCACGTGACTCCACACACGGTAGTGTTTTTAAAGGGAAAGTAATCGAAATAATTGACCTGGAAAAATTAGATTGATTATAGATTCTGAATGTCGATTTCGATGACTTTTCAATTAATTGCCCAGCCTTACCAGCTAGTCAGGAAAGTAAAACAAATTATAAAGTAAAATCAAACCATGTCAGTTTCCCAAACAAGGATTAAGCTTAATCTTGGACTACATTTCCCTAAAAATCAACAATCTCCAGTGAGAATGTCCAGGAGTACACTTGCTTGCTATTTTCTAACTGAGATGCAGAACTAAATATGAGCTTGGAAAACCTTTGATCAAACCAAGACGCAAGAAAACCAGTGTATCTTATAATCTTATGTTGAGCTGACTTTTCATTTTTTATAGAGCCCCTAAAACATCTGACAATACATCCAGACACCAGCTAACTCAAACCTAATATCTTAACACAGAAAAGCTGACTTAATTTCACATACTGCATTAAAGCCAGCTTTCTGTGGTCTACAGGGGCCAGGTGATACGGACCTCTATAGAAACGACTCAAACACCACTTATCGAAATGTACACTTTCGCTTGTAATGACAAATGAGTTGTTTTACACAACAGTACAAATTGTTTTCACAAGCTAACTGGCAATGTCTTTGGACATAAATTGCATAAATAAATATGTTGACTTTCCAGACATTTTTTGTACAATCAGATCATTATAGAGAATTTGGAATTGTACTTAAGTTAAAGCTCTGCTTTTAATACAAATTGAACATTCCAAGCTAAATGAAGCAGCGACAATAACAGTAAGCTGAATAATAAAAAGGAAATAACAAACGTAAAGTAATACAATTCAGGCTAGGTGACAGTCAGGTATTGAACAACTAAATTTTTTTATGTTTTCATAACACATGACTATTCAACACATTCAGTGCTATTGCCCGTTTCTTTTTAATAATACTGTATATTTGTTGATTTGGCACATATATACAACCAGAAGCAAAAAAAAGAGTTCATTTTTTGAGCTTAGCCAAAAAAAGAAAGAACTCTACACTAAATAACGTTGCAAATGGCTTTTAAAATTGTGTCCCCTTTGTTTCGTGCCATTTTTTCTCTTCTAAATCACAGATATGATAAAATACTATAGGAGGGTATGTTTTTGGCTTCCTTTTTTGCTTGCTTAGGCAAAGTTCATTATTCAAGTTAATAACCGACAAGGCCCATTTGTTCAAATATCATCCAACTGCATTTTGGCCCCCAGACAACAATCCCTGAAATGGATATGAAATGAAAATGAAAAACCCACATTGCAGGATTTAGAACTATCCAGACATCTGATCTGAAAACAAAAACAACCCCTGGGGATTATTTGTTTCAGGCAAAATTTCTGAGTATATGACTGAAATGGATTATCTTGGCCATCTCAGCTTCACAAGAGCCAAAAGATGTAAAGGAGTTTAATGTTTCTCCTAAAATCTTTTTCATTTTATTTTAAAGGAGAGTAGAAGTGGCCTCTTATGGCATTCCTTACCAGCAGCACCATTTTACACAAAAGCCTAATACATACATTTCTATATTTATTATGTCTAAAATTAAATGGCACCTTGCAATTCAAGAAGTTTAGTTAGTATGAATATAGTACAATAACCAAAATTTTAAAAATTACATTCAGCAACAAGGTCTCCATGGATCCCGGCCATGATGTGAATGTCACCATGAGTATAATGGACAGCTCACTCGATCTGCCGGTTGCTCCTGCTGTCAAAAATCATGGACCTCCTCTGGGGCTGGTAAAAGCAGCTTGTGGAGGTCTCCAGTCTTTGTCCGCTCTTGGGCAAAGTCATTTTATTTCGCAGGGTGACCCCCTCTGGTGTTTTAAGGTTGTCTGCCAGTTCTTTAGTGAAGACATCAAGAGGTGAGGTTTCAGTAGGACTCTTGATGGGTGACAGGACAAGTTTGCCATCTTCTCCTACTGGATGATAGTCCATGATAGGGAAGGGGGGGCTGAAGAGAATAAGGCTTTGAGGCCTTGGGCGATTTCGAAAAGAAGATCTTTGAAGCAAGGTGGATCGTTCTGGTCTCTGACAGTCCATGAAGGAGTCCCCGTTGGCAGACCGCTTTCTTCTAAGTACTGGAAGTTCAGGGGTAGGTGTTGTCTTACAAGTCTCTGTGGGTCTTTCTGTGGATACCTGCCTTTGGATCCTCGGGATTGGTTCGCAGTTTTCCCTTTCCTCTTTGCAGTCTTTTACCACCTGCAGAGGAGGGACAGGATCGGCTTTCTCTACCTTGATCTTCTCAGGTTCCCTTTCTGGTCTACTTACTTTTTCCTGCTCATGGCTGCCCTTCTCGAGGACTGGAGGGGGCACGTGGCTGTACTGAATCTTTGGAGGTATAACAGGCACAGCTTTTGCTTGACATGTCTTGATCATGAATGCCGTGCGCACGGAGGACACACTAACCGGCGCTGAGTTGCGTCTCATAGGTGCTTGTCGATCCTTGAGGAACATCTCCAATTCTAGAGACAATCCATCATGTCTTGGTCCTGATGGTGTTACGGCCCCCCTTTGTGAAAGTGTAGGCTCTGCAAGATCAAGGTTCTGTCGATTCGAGATGTCCCTGATGCACCGATGTCCCAGATCCAGGTTTAGGGAATATGGTCTGTGTTTTAGAGTGATGTTTTCCTCGTTCCTCTCCACAATGCAGGGCTCATGGGATATTTGTCTGTGAAATCTTTGGGAAGAGACAGAACTTTTCTGTTTGGGAGCCCCAATGTTTCTCTTTGGCATTCTGGTTGTCTCTTCCTGGTGAATGGTCATCTTGAACTGTGCAAGCTGTGGAGTTTCAGGTTTTGCCTCTGCTTTCTGCTCTTCGATTTCTTCAAAGTTTGAACCAAGTAAAATGTCTGTTATCTTTGCGAGACTACAGCCATCCACTTCCGCCTCTTTTGTTTCGGCAGAGGGCCCAATAGCCGCCTGGTCAGGTTCTCTGGAAATAGAACTATTTTCTTCAGAGGGACCTGTGATGCTCTTTGATTTAGGTTCTTCATTTACACCTTTCTTGTCTTTTTGCAACCCCTCAATATTACACTCAGCAGATGCTTTACTTTCAATCACTGAAGCTGACACTGATGTTTTCAGCAAGGGGAATAGATCTTCCAGTTTTGGTGAATGGAGTGGGCTTGTGACCCACTGTTTGGTAGCACTCAAGTCTTCCCAGGGTTCCACCTGATCCAGTCCAGCATAACGGCTCCCCCAGATGTTTTCATCATCATGATGTGACATTTCTTCAGGGAAATGTCTTTCATCTAAGCATTCCGAGAGCCTCTCCATACTTCCTTTTACTTTGGTTGTCAGATCAACAGTAATACTTCTGGTCTTCTCTTTGCCCTTTTCATGATCATCCTCCTTTGGTAAGTGCAAATTTATAAAAGAAGGGCTTTTATGGCATGGTTCAATGCCACCACTAGAACCAGAAGACTCTCCTGTAAGAACCACCTCATTTTTCTTTGTTGAATGAATACAAGTATCTTCACTGGAAGGCCATGGTTCGGTATCTTGGAGAATGTCTGTCTCCTTCAAATGAAAGAATGGTGAGAGTTGCAGCTTATTTGCCATTATGTCCAGTGCCTCAAAAGAATCCAAGGTCTCATGATCCTTTTTAACCTCAGAGCCGTCCATGTCATTCAAACCAGTCTCATTCTTCGATGATCTTTCAGTCAAATGCCTCGGGTTAAAAACAGTAGCACCTGCATGCTCTACCATCAGACCTTTTGTGATGTCGGCGAAGTGTCCCTTCAAAGATACTGGATGAGTAGGTAAACTGCTTCTTCTTTTAGCTTGAGCATTTAATTTGAGAGCTCCATCATTTCCAGTGATTTTGGTCATAGAGCCACTGGCTTTGAGATGATCTTCCAATATGTTCATTTTAGGCTCTGTGATCTGGAGCTCCTGATGCATATTAGGCCATGGCTCCTGATTGACTGACGCAATGTCCTGTACCATACAATAAAAGTGATGTTATTCAGGTGCTACAGTTCATATTGTATAAATCACAAATCATTCACCACTTTGAGTATTAGAACTGAACAGAATCGAATACATTATCCTTATATTCTGTGAAAAAATAATTAGCTGGTAGCTAATGATATTTGACAGGACAGTACTTCTATAATCATTCTTGGAAAGAATCTGGAAAGAGATGTGAAGTATGGCTATATTATATTCAGCATGCTAGATCTGTATAGAATGGGTATGCTAAAATAATAGAATAGGTTCTTTACAGGTTTCTTCAGGCTCAGCAGTCACTATCCTACTACACTGAACACTGAGGAACTGAAATAACCGTCTTTTCTCTGTGTTAATACGGATCTATTGTTATCACTCTTACCAGTTGGTCCAGCTTTTTGAGCTCACTGAGCTGTACTGGTGTGGTGTCCAGTTCTTTCCCAGAGGATTGACACATTTCATGTGTCTCTGTAGCTTTAGGCTGAGGTGACTTCAAGTTGTCAGGTGCTTCCACGTTCGCAAGTAGTTCTTTCACCTCTGCATCATTGCCTGAAGCAGCAGACAAAGAATGAGAACCAACTTATTCCAAATTAGAAATGAGCTCTGCATTCCCAATAGATCGACGAGAACACGAAGATTTATTTAAGGCTAACTGAACACTTATGCACTTGTTTGACTTGTATTTTTCTGCAAATGCTTTCAGCAAATGTTTTTGTAATCTTTGAAACAACAAATGTTGTTTACTGTAGATCCTCGTAGACAAAGAGACTTGCTGGAAGCTCATTACAGTGAAAGAAATCAATTTCCGAATAGGAATGAATGTTGTAAACATATCAGTAAAGGTGGGATTAGCAGCTAGCTGAGCCACTGTGCACATCTGCATGCATGCGCACACACACACTCACACACACACAATTCATCTTACTCTCTGCCACTTTGTCAGGGGGGACCTCCTTGGTGCCCCTCTCCACTGTTTGACTCTCCTCCTTCTCCATGGGGACAGAGCTGCTGTTGCTATAGATACTGTATCCACTGCTTCCACTGCTGTCACTGAGCGGGTACTCTCTGTACCCAATGCTGCCGGCGCTTCCCCCCAGTGCTCTGTCCCTGTCTCGGAAACTGAAACTTCCTGTGCCGCTGGGGACTAACTCTCTAAAGCCAACGCTGCCTAGGCTCTCGCTGCGGTGGGGCTCTAGGGGTCCGGCCTCTCGAGGTTTCAAAAAAGAGCGTTCTCCCAAAGAGCGTTCCCGCTCTTTCCCCGGTGCCCTGCAAGGGGTGCTGTTGGAACTGATGACGGCGGACACGCGCAGTGGCACGGACACCGCAAACGGCTCAGAGATGGTCAGGGCCTTGCGTTGGTGTCGGGGCGATGACTCCAGCGGGAAAAGGCTGCCTGGAAACGACGGCCTAGAGGAGCCATTGTGGGCAGTGCCAGAATACAGCATTCGGCGGTTTTTTGGCGACGTGGGCTGGCAGGCACCCAGGTCGTCGCCTTTGAACACCTTAAGCTGTTCGGGAAGAGCTCTCTGCAGTGGGGAAGATGAAGAGGAGGAAGAAGAAGGCAGAGATGAAGATGAGGTATTCGGAGCTCCTCGCCCTTTCAAGCCGGAACTGCCTCCGATGACTCCACTGGCTTTCCGCAGGTCAAATTCCCACTTTGGATCCTGCTCACCGGGATCGTAGTTGATGTCTGAACCCAGGGTTCGGGATTTCACCACAGGGGCGATAAATCCGTTTGCACCTCCTGCTGATGCAGCTCTGTCATCATCTGTGGGGGACAAAAAATAAAGGATTTCGAATAAATGACCTGCTGTGCCTGGCCAAATAGTGTGCATTTGAAAATAGTGATGCTTTGGGACAACCTACTCTAAAAGTCTGAACAGAATGTACACATCTGTGATATTTATAAAGAGATTATACATATGTGACCTGAGGGACATAAGTGGGGACGTGCCAATTCACACACATGAGCATTAGTTAAACAACGTCGCATTCTGAACTCAGGGCTTTTTCAGCGACGTATGCACAGCCAGATGTCAACATGCATAATGGAGACTGTATTTAGCACAGCAGGTTAAATACACTCCATTGGTCTGTCCTCGTCTGCCTGACACTCAGCCCTAAAACGGCAGGGCTGAGTGTTCGCCTGGTTTACAGCTCTGTAGCCCCACCTGTTGGCAGAGAGCAGAGGGAATCCATACTCTTCGACGGTCGAATCCCAGTCTTTTCTGTGGAGAAAAATAAATAAATACTGTTTCAAAAACACATCTGCTTAACACCGTGTCAAATTACACATTATGCATCCACTAATGATGTGTGACTGCACATCTTATTAGATTTTTTTTTAAATATAGACCATTAACAGAAAACGCACTCTAGAGTCCATTTTAGTAATGGAAAGTCTCACAGCACTCTGACTCAAAAAGCCCACGAATTTTTTCCCTTGAAATTTTGTTTAGGCTGAAAAGGGTAAAATGATTCATATCGACACTATGCTGCCTTTTCCTCTCCTTCTCTCCCTCGTTCACTTCTGTGTTTGTGCTTGTGTTCATCGTGTGCTTTTATAGGTGGGCAAACTGGTTACTGTTTTACTGGGTTTTATTATTTTA
Source organism: Phenacogrammus interruptus (assembly GCA_037974425.1). Classification (NCBI taxonomy): domain Eukaryota; kingdom Metazoa; phylum Chordata; class Actinopteri; order Characiformes; family Alestidae; genus Phenacogrammus; species Phenacogrammus interruptus. Next base: position 5,086,827 of record JBBPCW010000084.1, on the reverse strand, counting down.
CTTCTTGGTGTTTCACTGGGAGCTGTGCTTCTATCAAGGCCGTGCTGTCAAGAACAATCAGTGTCAAAGGCCAAAAATCCACCATATTCCACACTGAAAACACAGGTTAAGCTATTATAATGTTCAAATGAAAATTAATGGCCATGCATTCCCAAGTTCATATGTTTTCTCGTTGTAAAATGCTGTGTACTACAACAATTTCAGTCAATGAGGAATTATTCCCTCCCAGACAGCTATCGCATTTTGGCATTGATTGCAAAGAGCAAAGCTGATTGACTACAATCAAATCATAAAGAACCAGTATTAACGTTAACATTTTTATTTTACATGTTACATGGTCCGCACAATCATTTATGCCGTTATATCAGCATTTATACAGTGATAGAGTACTGTGAGTTCATTGGCCCTTAGTAACCACTTCAGTATCTACTATAAATTATTCTGAAACAAAAATACAGAATTATTCGATATGTGCTTTTAATCATTCAGTCTACTTTAAATTATGTTGTATAATTTGTTAAGTACTATGGATTATTTAGTACTTAAGTTCATAAGTATCTCTCATAAATTATTCAGTATATATTACAAATAATTCAATGTTGGATTTTTCTGGATCTATTGTGAATCTGCTATAAAGTATTCAGCATCTGCTAATACTTAGTTATTGTCTATTATAAATTAGTGCCAGAAATGGAAAAGTGTTTTATCCAAACACACACACACACACTGTGCACTGTACCTGCGATGTTTTGTGCTCTCATGAACACACTCCCATTGCGACTGAGTTTCCCTTTGGCGTCAGTGACGGAGCGGCCCAGGCTAAAGATCGCCTTCCATTTCTTCGACTTTCCTGAAAATTTCCTCCTGTTGAGTAGATTTACAAGATGTCAGTTCACCCAGAAGGTCTCAAATACTAACCTTAAAACACGTAATAGTTTAGAA
>JBBPCW010000084.1:5058673-5072705 GCA_037974425.1 Phenacogrammus interruptus | reverse complement strand
AGGGCAGGAACATCATCACAGACCCCTCACACCCTGGACACAGACTCTTTAACCTGCTGCCCTCTGGCAGACGGTATGGAAGCCTGCAATCCAGGACCAGCACAGGACTAGCACAGGACCAGCACAGGACCAGCCCAGGACCAGCACAAGACCAGTCCAGGACCTGCCGACACAGGAACAGTTTCTTTCCCCTCGCCATCTCCCTCCTAAACAGCTGAACTGTCTCGCTGTAAAACACCTGCAGCAAAGCAAATGCACTTTATGTACACACTGGTATATACTTCTGAAAATTTATATTTTCTGTATATAAGATTTATATTGTTTATTATATTGTATTGTTCATTTATACACACACATATATATACATATGTATATTCATACATATATTTATAAATAGTATAAACATATAGCCTATGTACAAAAGTACTTATATATATTTACTAACATTTATCTTATAAATATAAATTCATATTACGTTTTCATATTGTAGGTTTATTATTGTATATTATATTTGCTCAGTATATTGTTTATTGTATCTTTTAATATTGTTGTTGTTTTTATAGTGTTGTACTTGAGAGACATCATCTACCGGAATCAAATTCCTTGTATGTGTTCTCTCACATACTTGGCCAATAAATGCGATTCTGATTCTGATTCTGATTCAGTGTTTTTATAACTCTTCTGTATACAACATTGTTTTGTTGCTATAATGATGTATTTTTAATAATACACAGAAAATCATACAGAGTATAATAGTGTATATATGTAATAGTGTATGTATGTCTATGTGTATGTATATAAAACCCCCAGTTTTATGTGGATCAGGAGTTGCAGATTCAGTCACACTTGGATTTGAGACCTGAAAGCATAGTTTTCCTCCTTTTTTGCTTTTTTGTGGCAATAAATATATTTTTTACTGGATGTTTTCACACAAAGGGACTCAGGGCAGGCTTTAGACGACATGGAAGCATTTTTTTTCGAATTCCACACAAGGGTTGAGCCACCACGCACCAAGTGCGATTTCTCCATGGTGCAAACACTCAGACACTTCAAACTTCACACTTCGATTGATCTACAAGATCTACAGGAGCCCTCATTTGTATTTTTAGCTCAAGTTGATCAGGTGTTATTCCCCGAAATCCATTCACCTCACCGCGGTGTCCCAATACTTTTGTTCCGCGACTTCCCCAGTTGCATATCTCAGCAGGGAAAGTTCGCAGACACTTCAAACTCCACAGTTCGGGTGATCTCCAGGTGACCTTTCTAACGAGCCCTCATTCGTATTTTTGGCCCGAGTTGATCAGGGGTTATTCCCCAAAAACCGTTCACCTCGCAGCAGTGTCCTAATATTTTTGTCCCGTGACCTTCCGAGTTGCGTATCTTGGTGGGAAATTTAAAGTAAAAGTGGCGAATACGAGTTTACCTTTCCATTTTCTTTAAGGGTAATGCATTAAACTGAGTGTAAAATGAAAAAGTAAAAAAGGCCTATTTTTATAGTGTAAACCCTAAATATGCCCTCGTGCCTTTTGTTTCATTTGTGCGAAAATAAAGTAAAAAAATAAGTATGTCTGTCTGTTACAGCCTCCCACGCCAGCCCCGCGACAGCTCCAGCTGCCTGTACCAGCTCCAAGACAGCTAGTGGCTCCAGCCCGCTGCTCCACAGAGGCCCCTGCAAGGAGCTCCGCCTTGAAGGGATTCCCCTGAAGGGGGTCTTGCCATGAAGGTATCGGAGGGGCTCTCAGAGGGGGGCTCAGCCCAGGAGATATTGGAAGGGCCTTTTGTGTTCCCATCTCCACCCCTCCCCTGCTGTTGTGTGGACTTGGCGGGGGGCGTTGTTGGGCACCCCGGAGTGGTGCCATTGGGGGTGGGAACAGTAACATCCCCAGTCAGTGCCCGCTAGCAGCCGCCATTGGACTGATTCTAGGGGGACTTTTATTATGACTGGTTTTGGTCTCATCCCTGGTCGGATTTAAGAATAAGGGATCTCAGCCGGCCAGGGATCAAGCAATGATTTTCTGTTTTGGGTTTGTGAACTGACATAAAGATACTTCAGTTTCAGTTTAGTTTTGTCTGTTCACCCTCACTCTATCCTTAGGTTTGTGTTCATTTGGGTTCCTCATTTGTTTGTGTTTTGACCCTCATGCCTCTTTACTTTGCATCTCTGCTACGTTTTGTCCCAAGAAACAGCTCAAGACAAATATTTGTATATAGATTATATAAAGTGTTCTTCTGTCAGCAAGGTGAACACAATGCAAACAAACAAAAAAGCCATAAAAAGTATCAGAAAGTAGTTAATATATTGTATACAATTAGTAAATATTTTGTGAGCTGGTGAGGAGAACACAGGTTCGGTTGTAGATTTCTCCTCGGCTCCTCCAGCCATTCTTTGTATTTGTGAAATTCCATCAGAAGCCCCTGATTCAATCTAATGAAGGACTGATTGAGTCAATTCAGGTTTCTTATGACTTCCACAAGAAACACACTTATATATTGATATATTTACTGTATAATGTTATTTGTTTTTATTCATTTATTTAGTAAATTTAGTAATTGTAATGTGAAAAAAACACACATTGCTCAAATAACACAAATATTATTTTCGCAGGCGCCTAAGACTTTTGCATAGTACTGTATACACAGATAACTGCTGATCAGCATTGATTTACATGCTGAAGCCGAGGATTCATATCTAAATGGGGTTCTGCATGTAAAAGCCCTTACAGAACTTCCCCAAGACTGTATTTGTACTGAATTTTAATGGATGACACACATCAATGTACACTGTCAGTCGAAAGTCTGGACACACCTTCTCATTCAATGATTTCCTTTGTTTTTATTATGGGCTACATTGTAGATTAATATTGAAAACATCACCTGTTGATCTCAGGACAGCTCTGCCCATTTTTTCCCTCAGATTCATGAGGAATCGCCCTGGAATGGTGTTTAATTAACAGGAGTTTCTTCCTCAAGAGTTCATTAGTAGAGTTGCTCTCCTTCTTACTGTGTTTGGATCATCAGCTGTGAGGGTCGGGTTGGTCCACAGTTAGTGTCCTGTTCCACTACAGTTCTACTGCACATTATGGCCAGAACCACTGAACTCAGTAAAACACAACAGTCCATCATTCCCTTATTACAGAACAGAGTCTGGGTTCTTTAACTCTTTATTGTTTACTGCATAATTCCATGTTTTCCTTCGTCATTGAGTTAATCTACAATGTAGAAAATTAAATAAAAACAAAGAAAAAACATTGAATGAGAAGGTGGGTCCATACTTTTTACTGGTAGTGTATATTATGAAATATCCTTGTTAAAGTGATTGATTTTATTTTTCAAAACATGAAATCAGATTTCACAGAGGTTTAATCTTCACTCTCTTCTCATTTGTGTTATTAAAACTGGGCTTTCAGGAAGTCCATCACATCAGGAAGGTTTAAATACTGATCAGTATTATCAGGTCTGCCGATGCTCTTTTTGACCACCTTTACAATACAGTAAAGAAACAGTTAAAGGTTTAAAGTGACCAGGGATGTCTAACTTTATAAGAATAAGCAAAAACAATTTTCCCTATATATTATTTTATCACAGCTGTTATTGTTACTCTGTTATTGTCATTACTCATATTTTTATAATTTTATAACATTTTATAATTATTACTGCCATTAGTCATTATTTGTATTATTCCTCTTACTATTATTGTTCAATATCTATATTTTTGTTACTGTTGTTTTAAATATTATTACTATTGTTCCTGTTATTACACATTATTATATTACTCATTATTATTAGTATTGTTGATTTTTTTGATAGTATTTTGGAATTTTGGAAACTCAGATAATCAGATGGAAGAAAATAAAAGCAACACAAAAAAAAGCAAAAAAGCACATGTTCTTTGAAGTAAAAAAAAAATTAAAGTAAAGAGTTTCATTTTCTCCATCAGGAGACTGTGAGTATTCAGAAGAATCCCTGAATGAAGTTAAGCCCAGGGTTCTGCTTCGGAAGGTCTGAAACATTTACTTTATTTTCTAAACTACCTGAATGAGACCCACAGTGTCTGGTTTTAGGAAACCCTGAGACTTCCAATCTTTTTTTTAAAGAGAAATCTTTTTTAAAATTAGAAACATGGTCTTCACAAAACACCAGGACATTCACCTTCATTCCTTACATAGAGGTTTCAGTTTACCATCAGTAGAGTTGCCAGGAATAGAGTTGAGAGTTGCCATGTCCTCATTTCCACCATATTAATTTGTGCAGGTCCATGCAGGGGTTCGGGCGGAGCTTTGGTTTGTTTAGCTTTATTTTATTAACTGTTTCCCCCATACAGAAAATCAAAATAAAAGAAACAACAAATCCACAGAACAATGGCACAAATGACATCAGCAAGCAAAATAGTTTGAATAAGTAAACAAACAAAACACAAACAAAGAATAAAAAAACTAAACCTGCATGTCAAACGAGAGACATTATTACAGAAATCAATTTACAACAGAAAGGTTTCCACAACTTAAAAAAAGATTCGGTTTTACCAGAATGTCAACTGTGTGACAGCTGAGCCTTTCTTGTGTAAAAGTGTTCAACAGAATACATTTCTTTGCTACGGAAGAGATCAGTTTCAGCCTTTTAGAAGAAAGAGGGCCGTCCATTTGTGTACCAAAAGGTACCTCGCTGGTGTCTTATCATATGTGATATCCACTGCTTTGATGGAAAAAGCATGTATTTCGTTCCAAAACTGCCGCAGAACCACATAATCCCAGAAAACAGGAAGCAGTGGTCCTGTATATGCATCAGAGACAAAATGGCGATACGATAAGACAAGTTTTGTGAAGCCGAACTGTCACTGGTCCATTAAAATGAGGGAAAAACTGTGTTGTAAATACGTCCACACTGGCTTTCATCTAGGACTTGATCTTATTGCCAGACTGCTTTAAACTGTGACAAAGAAGGCTCAAGTCAAGACTGTAAAGTAAAACGCAGTAAGACTGTAAATTTCAGAAAACATTCAATGCTGTGGTCTTTTCTAAGCATTTCTATTTGTGTTACTTCTGTCGATAGCTGTCTCTTCTTCAAGAAATCATTTACTGAATGGCAAAGCTGTAAATATTTAATATAAAAGTTTGAGAAACCTTGCTCATTTTGTAAATTTTGGAAAAAATATTTAAAGACGCCTTCAGTGAAGAGCCGTTTAAACAGAGTCAGGCTTTGATGACCCTTCCATTTTTAGAGTATGGATTTTCCTAATGCTTTTATTAGATCTTGGTGGAGACAAAAGAGAGATTTGAAACATATATGCAGTACATTTCTTAATACCTTCCCAAGCCCGTGACAAATTACTGATTACGTATGACTTCATTTCCCGATGTAACTGACTGTTTTAACAAACGGTTCACTCTCAAAGGCCCAAACTAGCTGTTTTGAAGAGACAGGTCGTTAATGCACAGCATTCACACTGATAATAAGTATCAGTCAGGTCTTCAACATCACACAATTCCATCATTAAACAAACCTTCATTCTTCAACACGATAATGATTCCATGATTATAAATGGAACAAACAGGACCCACAGGTTCTAAATGAGCTCCGGTAAATGAGACCGTTTGAGTGCGCGAAAAGGTTTGGGCACAAGTTATTTCCACAAATTGCTGGGTGAAGCAAATCTGTGCTGCTGTGATGAAGGAAAGGAGGGCTATTTTGATGAAACTTATACATAAACTGTCAACATTCATTAAACCGCACTTACAGTGCATAACGTTCTAAACCACTCAGGTCATGTACACACGTAGACGGGTATTTCTGAAAGTGGAGATTTTCCGTTTTCGTTTTTTTTAAAAATCGCGTCCCCACGAGCATGTTTTCAAAAATATCTTCATCCACACGCACTTGCAAAAAACGCTGTCAAGAGCATGCCAAGGCAGCAGGTGGCGATATAACCTTAACCGTATAGCATTGGTGACCAATCAGAAGCCTTAGAGAGGGAGCATCATTACCTGTTTCTGGTAGGTAAAAAGTAAACCAGGATTATGGGAAAGTCTGACTTACTCTTCCTTACTTTCCCTTGAAATAAGCCAGAATTTCCCTTAATCCTGTTTCATGGAATACCCCCCAGGTCTTGACCAAAACCGGCGCCGACGTTGGCGGCGGGCGCAGGGAGACAGTGTCTGTGTTGAATGTAATAGCATCTGAAGCTGACTCTGACACTCTGTCCTTCATACTGGATGGACAGTAACTCCGCGCATGAGTATAAACATACCAACACTTCTAACGCGGTCGAGAGACGCAGTATTTTGTATACGTCCGGCATTTTAGATGACAACCAAGGTGCATACGATGACATTATATGAGTGGCGCATGGTCTGTTTTTCAAAATCTCCGTTTTTCTTGTCCACACGCAAACGCAGAAACAGAGTTTTCAAAAATCGCCACTTTGGCCGGAGTTTTTAAAACCTACGTTTTCACCGACCCAAAACGCCGTTTACGTGTGGACCAAAGGCCAAAACGCACAGAAAAACCTCAGTTTTCAGAAATACCCATGTACGTGTGGACAGAGCCTTAGATACATCTGTGTTGTCTTATAATAGACTTTTGAAAGAGCATGGGTCAAAACTTCTAGCCTGTAGCGTACATGTTGCAGAAAATACTGATATTAAGATCATGATCATAAGAGAAGTACAAATGCAATGCATTCAGGAGTCAAAGATCATTGTATTGTGTCACATAACGGCTTGAGTTGAGTTACACTGTCTGAGTCGTCACTTTCCATGTTAAAGTCACATCTGCTCTGCTGCTAACACTTCAACAACATTTTAATAAAACCTTTAAAGACCTTCAAAAAGAGTAAAAACAAGATCAAAGCTGGAGGGCATCCCAAAAACTCTGCTCTTGTTTATTAAGATACGAGTGTCCACTCAAAACCAGAGCTCATCATTGCTTAAGCTGGGAATGGTCCAGTCATTCAAAACAATGGTCATGACCTCAGCCTCGAGCAATATTCAGTACAAAACATTTGATAGGGTCCCATTGTTTATAAACAAATATAAACAAACGTTCTCTGTTTTGATAGGTGATTCTTTATACGCTCTTGGCCCATGCATTTAAAACCCTGCTGTTATAAAAGGCATTAAATTAAATAACAGGTCCCCCTAAGGCTAATTCATCCACAACGGCTTTGAGAGCACTCTCATGAAGTATCTAAATTGCTTGTGATTAAGTCCAGCTCCGGGAGTCAAAAACAACAGAAGTGGCCTCTGAAAAACAGTCGCCTCCATAAATAAAAATGTTCAAGAGTACAATAATAATGTCATAATCTTCAGCTTGCCTGTTAAAGCCACTTTAAGAGGTGATCTTTAAATGCAATCATGAACCCAAAATGGACAACCAACTGTTCTGCAGGGCAGAAACACTTCTCCCCATTTTTATAGATAACAGTATGTCACACAGCTTCAAAAACCACAAAGACAAGTGGCACTATACTAATAGTAAGCTTTGATTACCTGCTAGGCATGTTAACCGTGTAGCCCTAGAGGAAACTATATATTGGTTATCAGTGGGTAGTCCAGTCTGGTGCAGTATTTCATAGAGACAGAGACAGGCCTTGTCCTTTCCACTGATTAGCATTGCACAGTACACTTTACTGTATTAAAAGTAAAATCCCAACCAGACCAAAGCTGTTGTGTAGTGGGTCACATTGCAAATAAGTAACCTGGGGACCTCATGGGGAGAATCTGCTTTTAAATGTTTATATGACTGGCTCCACTTGAGCGTATTGGTATTAGAGCAGATAGCAAGACGAGACATCATACATGTTTTATTCAGATTTTGGGATAGAAAAAGGACACTAACAGCGTCCACTGCCGGGCAGAAAGGGCTGAAATAGTGAAATAGTGTTTATATTTTATGTTAGAGCTGTTACAAGACACCTGCAATTTCATATTTTACTCACATCACAGAATATTTCTTTCACTAAGAGGGGCAGCACTGATCCTAACCTTTATGGTGCCCTGGGTAAACAATTGTCTTGGCGCCAGACCCGAACAACCCCAAGTTTTTTCCCAGTGCCTGCGCAACCCCCGACAACCTGACCATGCCACCCATAGCTAAATCTGTCATTGATGAGGGGCAATAAAGCACTGTGCTTTGTCTCTATTCCAAGCAAACAGGAGCAAATCTGACTGACTGTTTGAAGACTGAGACCAGTTTATTCAAGTTTATGCCATCAGACATGCCTCTGCTTGAGGAAAGCTTTTCCAGCTGGACTCCTGGGTTGTACACCTGTTTTGACTGATTATGAAAAGATTGTGCTTTCAGCCCATCAAAGTCCTCAGCGTCACAGTTTCATTGAGTTCTTCCTCGCCTCCTCAAAGCTGAGCGAGAGAGTAACTGTCCCACTCTCAAAGCTTACTCTTGGTCTTTGGTTCCGCCTCTGCTCAGAGGGAGATGCTGTCTCGTTCCCATTGGTCCTCAGGCTGATGGACGAGGATGGAGAGGAACCTGAGGAACAGCCTGCACTACTGGACCTCTTCCTGGATGCAGAGCTTCGCCTCAGTGTGGCCTTGGCTGCAGCTTTGAAAGAGTGAGCTGCTGTGCTAGAGCGAACTTCCTCAATAGTGTTCCTGGACGGCTTAAAGAGGATAATGTAGACCTTGTTGAAAAAGATGCAGGCTAGCAGGCTGAAGCTGGAGGCCAGGATAGCAATGACCTCCACAGCAGATACAAACTTGCCATAGGTGCTGAAGTAAGCGGGGACAAACGAGATCCAGACGATGAAGAAAATCAGCATGCTGAAAGTGATGAACTTGGCTTCGGTGAAATTTTCTGGTAGCTTTCGAGACTTGAAGGCGAAGAAGAAGCAGACAGCTGCCAGCAGGCAAGTGTAGCCAATGAGGAAACCTAAAGCCATCATGGACCCTTCGTTACAGGTTATAAATATGATCTCGTCAATGTCATAGTTTCGGTAGCTTGCTGGTGGGGCATTGTACAACCAGACCACACAGATCATCACTTGAACAAATGTAAACAGGAACACCAACAGGAACTGGAGGTTTAGCCCCCACCACTTGCGATGGAGACTGGTAGGTATCTTGGCCTCAAACACCAGCAGAACGCGATTAGTCTTCACCAGAATGCAGGAGATGCACAGGACAAAGCTGATGCCAAAGGCTGGTTGCCTTAGACGACATGTCCAGTCCTGAGGTTCACCGATAAAGATGAGAGAGCTGGAGAAACAGCAGATGAGAGAGAACAGCAGCAAGTAAGACAGCTCTCTGTTTGAGGCCTTCACTATGGGTGTGTTCCGAAATCGCACAAAAACGCCCATCACAAAGGAGGTCAGGAGGACTCCAAGCACAGCAAACAACGCTAAGGCAATTCCGAACGGCTCTGACCAGGACAAAAACTCGATCTCCTTTAAGAAACAGGATGTATGATTTCCATTTGACCACGAATTGTTGGGGCACTTTGTACAAATGCTGGCATCTGTGGACGAAAGACCATTTGAGATGTTAGAAAGGTAGAAGGTTCAGTAACCCAAACAACGCAAAACCGGAAAATCTTTAGAAAACGATAAACGTTGCATTGAGATGAATTCATGAACCTACCTTTGTGGTCGCTGTATTCTCCGTCGGAGCACTCGGTGCACTCGAAGCAGCAGGTGGGCATACCATCAATAATTCCTTTCCGTGTCCCAGGCTCACAGTCTTCACTACAGTTTGAAAATGGCACCTAGGTAGAGAGAACAGGAACATTTCTGCCAATGAAGTGTGCTGCATTTTAGCTTCAGGAAACAAGGTATAAATAACAACAAGTTGTTCCAGAAACCCAGAAAGCAGCTTGCTTAGTCAGTAAATAAAGCAAACTTGTGTGTACAGATAGAAGTCTAAAATCAGAAATTTTTATTTTGACTTACCTCAGTCAAATAGCCATTCCACAGTATTTTGGTTTTGTCAATGGAGAGTTTGGCTCCTTTTTTGCCATGTATGCTATAGTAACCGACCTCCTTGAACACTACAGAGCCATCTTCAGGTGACCGATGCCAGTTTATGATGGTGTAATTGGCAGAAAGTTCACTGGCTTCATCAAAACGTACTCTCTCCCCAACACTGTTCAGTACCTTCAGGTGCCTCAGCTGCTTCAAGACCTGTGCAAGCCAAGAAGGAGGGGAAGCCATTAACAATCATTCAAATGAATATAAGGATTTGGTAATAAACTATGACTGGCGTACCTTGAAGTTCCACTCATTTGAAACTGAAACAAACAAATCTACTCAAGACAAACATTACCGTACCTGCCATGCCTCCACTTTCCTAATATCTGCACAGGAGCCATTGGCAAAGAGTCCCCTTCCAGGTGTACATGTGAGAATGTCCTGCAGTGCCTCGGCTATGGCGTAAACAGCCACGTAAACGTTATAGGAGATTCTCAAGTGAGTGTAATCCAAGTAAGGTGTCTCTACACTTGTGATGTCCTCGTCACCTGTGCACAATGGCCTGAAGCTGGTGCTGCCGTTCTCACTGTCCTCCTTCCGGGGACTGTCCTCCAAGTAACAGTTGAATGTCTCTTCCCAGAACTCGCGAATGAACTCATTGTGGCAGGACTTCTTTGGGTAGACCTGTTGCAGGAACTCCCTGAAGCCAGGTATCTGCCCTGCACGCAGTGTGAAGCCGATCGTCCCACCCATGACATCCAGGTACTCAGGCTTGGCCACTAGGCTGGAAATAGCCCAAGCCTCGCTTGCTAACCACACTCGATCTGTGACATTTCGCCTCACCATCTCCTTAACAAGAGGCTCAACATCAGGCCCACTGGCAAAAACAACGATGACCTTAGCAGTGGAGTTCTCGATGCGATCTGCAAGACGGACAATCTCAGCTTCGTCCAGATACTGTGAGATGAGCACATTCAGGTCGATGCAGATGTCCCTCTGAAGCATCTCATTCTCAAACTTCTCGATGCCTGGCCTCCCGTACTCATCATCGGAAGCAATGGCAATAACCCAGTTCCACTGGAAGTGGTCAATGATGGCTGCCATGGCAATGGCTTGGTACTCATCAGTAGGGATGGTTCTCATGAAGGACTTGTACTGGTTCTTGTTACTCAGGAGGCGACTGGAGGAGGCATAGCTGATCTGATGGAACAAGATGGAACAAAAAGCAGAGTTTGGGATCAGGAAGAGCTAACAATTTAACATTCTGGCATCTATAATAATATACAAAAGTGTTGAAAAATGGCCTCTATACAGTTTTTAGCTATGCTGTATACTCACCTGCGGGATATAGAAGAGTCCAACAAGGTCAGCCACAGCTGTAGAGACTGCAGATCCAGATGCCCCAACTACAGCAATGGTCGATGGGATGTTCCCAGTGCAGTTACAAAATTCATCCAAGTTCAAGGAATCAATCTTATTCTGTGCCACGAAGCTTAAGGAGGCTTCCAGAGCTTTGGAGACTGTATTACACGTGTCAAATATACGGTAGCCTAGTGTGATGTTGGGCAGAAGGATAGAACTGTTGTTGATTTCCTCAATTGCAAAGATCATGGCCTGCAGCCAGCGGAATCCTCGGAAATTATATCTGAACAACACAAATTACAGAAGGGATTTATATTAAAAAGCAAAAGCCTTTTATTTAAATGAGGCACAAGAATTTAGACATACCTCACACACTCTGTTGACTCTGGTCTAGCTGCTAGGTCCTGATCTTTGGAGGCTACTCCAAAATGTATAGGGAAGAGGCCCCCCAGCAGGATGTCCCCAGTCTTTTGGGCCCTCTGGTGGGGGCCGTAGGTAGAAATGCCAGAGTTAGAGCCCAGCAGCACCAGGTAGTGCAGGTAGAATGTCAGGTAGAACCTCATGGTTTCAGCTCAGAGTGCAATTTAAACATTCATTGAAAAGATATTCTGTCTGGAAGGTCCTCAGTTTCTCCATTCAGTTCATTGGATTCTGGTTAGAGAAGATGTTTATGTTTTTGATGGTGGATTAAACGTCCTTTAGAAAAGTTCAATCAGACCAGCATTAGAGATGACCTGGGAAGAAGATGGAGGGCATGGCTCAGGGTCTATCTGAGGTGCTGTCGATCTCTTTGACCGTTCCTCTGGTGATGAACCAGACAGCTTCGTCTTCATCTCTGGGGCAGTTTCAGCTCGATACAAGGCATTCAAGACAGAGTGGTCCATCAAGGTACAAGCTAGAGGAGTTTGTGGTCGGATTTGGCTAGAGCAGAATGTTCCTACAAAATAAAAATGAAAAAACTTCACAAAACATCTCAAGATCCAGGTTATGACAAAGACTTCCCCCCCTTTACTATGGGGGAAGTCTTTGTCATAACTCCAAGGTTCATCTATGGTCAGTTGTAACAACCCTTATGAAAAAAGAAAATGGAGAAGTCTCTATATGACCAACTCTAAGTCCATCTATGTTCGCTTCTACCAAACTTTATGATGATTACCTCCCCTTTACCATGGAGAAGTGACATCTGAACTGTTTTGCACCACTAACCTCCTCAGCATGGGTGCTGGGTACAATGCCAAGGTCAGCATAACCTGGCGGCCCAGCGAAGGTGCAATAATGGCCCTGCATTACACTAATTAACTCCGGAAATATGCAGGAGCAGGAGTCGGCTATTCAACAGAAAACGCCAGTAAAGTCCCTGGAAAATAGATAGAGGACTGATTATAGAGAGGAAAAACATCTGTGCGATCTGTAGACCAATAGTACCACAAAAGAACGACTGCGGAAGAGCTACAACTGTTTATGAAACTGATTAAAGTGTAATAATATGAGTGAAAAACATGAACACCACGAAAACCTGTTCAGACTATTGTAATTTACATTGTAAATCAGAGTGTACGATTACTCAAGGTAATCAAGGTTGTGCAAAGTAGCAAAACATCTGTAATTTGGGAAAAAAAATCAATCAAAAACTGGAAATAAATGTGGAAAGGTAAAAAATATGAAAATACATGATCTGAAAGACCCATAAATGACATTTTGAACTCTTCAAATAGGCAAATTATAATAAATAAATCTGTGTAGGATTAAAATTCAGTGAAATATGAAAATAAAAGTCAAATACTCCATATTTTCATACATATATGTATAAATGCACGTGTATACACACTCACTATGCACATACATACGCACACATATATATAGGACCTACCCTCTTTCTTTGAATCTATCGATTCCGAACAAAGGAACAGGAAAAATCACGCCTGGGCAAGAACAGCAGCTCCTCCTGACTGGAAAGGGCTCTTCAGGAGTCCCTCGCTCGCTCTTTAGGTCAGCTTGTGCTGAAATTTCTATTGACTTCAATTAATTCTGAGCAGCCCGAGTGAGTGCAGTGCGAATGCTCCTCTGGGCACAGTCAAATATTAACCAAGAGCAGGCCAGTCCACTTCCTCTGGACACATAAAACCACCCTGCAGATGCTCTGATCCCACCTCCCTTATGTACCACCAAGGCTGGACAAAAGTAGACACCAACATCTCAGTCAGAACCTCCTTCTAATCAGGAGACACTTCTTAATAAAGTCCTACTATGTGCTATTTATTAATGTAATGTTCCACAACTCAAGTCCTTCAAATTTGGGGTCACCGAACTGGATTGGGAATCCAGGGCATATTGAAGTTCTCTCGCTGGAATTGGAATCAGAATAGAGAGGAAGTGGAATATGAACTCAACTGGAATGCCAGGAAACTACTGAGTTCTAATGATACACCACAAAATTCAGTTTTCCATTATTAGGCTTGATTTGCTCAATAGCACGCAAACATTAAAGCATCACATAAAACAAACATCAAATGCAATGTAATGCACTTCAAAATGTATGAAAAATCAGAATTGTTGCATTTTCTGCATTTTTTTCCTTAAATCTGATTTTTACCCACAAGTCAATGAAAAGCAGAGGTTCATAGCCTAAGATTATAAATGAGGGCCAGTCCAAGACTAGTCTCGCGTAGCCAGACCTTCAGACTGACGGCTGAAGGTCTGGAATTCATAGCAGCTTTCTTTGGCCAAGGTCCGCCCATAAGGCCGTTTGACCGACAT
>JBBPCW010000084.1:5040670-5050915 GCA_037974425.1 Phenacogrammus interruptus | reverse complement strand
GTGTGTGTGTGTGTGTGTTTGTGTGTGTTTTTGTGTGTGTGTGTGTGTGTGTGTGTGTGTGTGCGCGCTCGCTCGCGTCTGTATGTGAGAGTGTGTGTGAGCTAATTTGCTGTCAAAAGAATGTTGAGTGAATGTCTTCTTCTCACTTCCAGCACGGTTCCTTGTTATGACATCGCGGTAAAAGGCTGCCAAAGGGGTCCCTCACCTCGACGCTAAATTCAAAATAATGAATGCGCCCCCCCGCCGCCCACCCCACCTCTCCACGGTGGAGGGAGGAAAAAAAGGCCAACAGTTGAGCAATTTCTGCAGCCTGTGTCAGGGCTCATGACTAATTCCCATATTTAAATGTGAACGGGCCCATTTGGCTGCAGCCAAGCGCATTCGATCAGCTCAGGCAGACTTCAATGGCGCCGAGGCTGGGAGGTGATGGGGACGGTTTAACTCGGTTTAACTCGCTTTAACTGGGCACATTTCAGTCCTGAACGGCTGGAGGTAGGTGAGACATGGAGTGGCTATGCACCCACCAACCAACCCCCCCTCCACCACCTCCACCACCACCCACACAATCCCTCTACCCTTTGCCCCCTCCTGCACCCTGGTTTGGAGTTTGGAGAAGTTGGTCCTTGAGAGCGAAGTGCTGCAAGTCAGCAGAGGTCATTATTCCTCGACCTCTTGACATTGCAGGTGCAGAACTGCACCCCCCCCCCCAAACAACCCACACACACACACACACTATCGCCACCTCCACCACTGCACCCCCCAGTCATCCATTCTGTTGTCCCAGAGTTGAGTTTTCTTGCAGAGGGGTTTATAATATTCAAAGGTGGGAATGGACCATGGCGATGAGCGTTTGGCCAATAGATTGGTGGATCTACCTGGACTATGAGGACCAGTCCCGGACCAAAGTGTGATTTGGAAGAACCCTGGAGAACAGCGGGAGGCAGTATAGCAGTGTAGATGGGAGAGGTTCCACTTGCAAGGTCATGATCAATGCCTGTCCTGTCGCGATGGATTTCTTGACTGGCTGCATCGCCACAATTAAGGCTGCATGCGCTGACCCCCGGTGCACGCTTTAAAAAAATAAGCTCGTCTTGGAGCGAGCTCGCCAGGCCAAGCCCCAACTAGATGGAAGGGGGGCGGGGGGGGCAAACCCCTCTACACCCCCCCGACCACCACTACAACAACAACTCGGTCCAACAGGTTTCCCAGCGTCTCCTGAAAGCTCTCGAGACCATTCTGTCTTTTGGTGCACGAGCGCACCTGCGCAGCACGCAGCGGGTTCCCGGGTGGGTCAAGGGGGTCCTCCAGTGCATCCGCTCGAGCACACGCAGAATTAAACTACAAACAACAACAACAACAAATAACCCAAAGAGAACCATCTTCCCAGGCCTTCTCGAGTCTTTCACGGCTGCCAAAGAGCGCGAGGAGCGCGTCCTTGGCTTCGTCGTCTTGTTTGTTTGTTTGTTTATGTTTGTTTGTTTACCGCATAAACAGAAATCAGAACAAACCATCAAACCGACACACAACAGTCGTCTTTAACGGGGTAATCGTGTTTATTGCCGTGTAGAAGCATAAAAAGTAGCGTTTCCACAACAAAGAACGGAGGTGCCCTCAGTTATCCAAAGCGTAAACACGGAAAGTAGCCTAAATAAATAAAAAGCAAAGGAAAAATAACAACAACAAATACATGCTAAAGGGTTCTGCAAGCAAGGGAGCGATAAAAATATGAAAATAAAAGTTGGTTTAAAAGGCAGGCTGGGAGCCACGCGAGCCCAGAGCTGGGGCTCATTGAGAAGCCACGTGTCCGTTTCCAAAAAGCCTCTCCAACTTAACCACCTCCTTTGTGCCGCGCGGCCACGTCGCCGGCGTCCCTCCACATAAAGGGATTTGCGGTTTCAAGATATTCGCAGCTTAAACGTTTTTGACAGTTCCCTCGCCGTCGCCTCGGCCCGCTCATTTTCAGCTGTGCCAAATGGGTCACCTTGGGTAGCCGTCTGCGCGCAAAAGAGGCTTTTTTTTTGCGCGCATTCAGCCTGCGCTCTTTTTTTCTCCTCCTCCTCCTCCCTTCCTCTACCCCAACTTTTCCTTGACGGGGAAACCAGCTGCTGGTCGTGAAAAGACGGCTTATTAATTGTCCTTTGTCATGCAGAATTGCTTGATTTCTAAAGGGACGTACAAAGGCTCCTTCTTCTTCTTCTTCTTCTTCTCCTTCTCCATCTCCATCTCCTCCTCTCTCTCTCTTTCTCTCTTTCTCCCTTTCTCTTTCTCTCTTTCTCTCCAGGACCGGGTGCATGTTTTTTTTTTTCTTTTTGTTTTGTTTCCATGCTCGTTTTTCCCCCCAAAGAAAAAAAGCCCATCGACTCAGCTGCTGCGGCGTCTCGCGGGGCTCAGGTAGCGGACGGGCCCCCTCTTTTTTGTCCCCCCTTTTGAAACGCCCTTGTAACTCAGCGCGCGCTGGGTTTTTTGCTCTTTTAATCTGATAGATAAGAGACAAGTCTAAAGGGAGGCTCGTAAATGGGGAAAAATGTTTGGGGGAGAAAGAGGCGAGGGTCCCGGGACTGATGGAGAGGAGAGGGGGGCCTGTTGACTCAAGCGCGCGCTCCCCTCTCTCTCTCTCTCTCTCTCTCCCTCTCTCTCTCTCTCTCCCCCAGTCCTGTCAGGGTCACGTCAACAGTCCTCCTTTCTTCTCGTTTAGAAAAGACACTGTAGCCCCCTTTTCTTGGCTTCAATGAATTGATCGGCACAAAATTAAGAATAAATAAATCGTGCATTTGGAAAGGGGAGCGCGCGAGGGCAGCGCCTTCTAAAGCTATATAAACCCCCGCTGAATGGAAGTAGAAGGAGGAGAGAAAAAGAAAAAGCCCCCCTCTATAGTGCAATTAACAAAATGGTCCTAATCCCATATCCTAACAAATGCAAATATTGGGGCAGTTTTGTTAAAATGTTTAAGTGAATAATTTAAAAAAAGAGGAGAGTTTTACACCAAGCACCAAGTATCCCAAGACCCCCCTCCCCAAAAACCCCAAACTCCAAACTCCAAACCATCACATCTCAGGACGGGGCACAATGGATGGAATAATTTTTTCTTTCTTTTTTTTTAGTAGCCAAACTCACTGGACTCTTTGTGTGCGCGCGCGCGTCGCCCCCAAGGCCAAAGAAACTAAAACGCTATTTAAGTCCATTTTTATCCAATGGATTAAAGGCAAGACTCGCGAGGAGGAGGCGCGCGCATTCTTCTATTTTCTTCTCTCTTTTTGTGCAGAAAATGTGGCAACAGGTTCTAAATGTAAAAATCTTAAACATATATATGTTTATATATATAGATAGATATAAAGATATATATATATATATATATTATTTATAAATTATAAATTATATATATATATATATATATAAAGAGCGGAAGTGGTGAAAAACACACCGTCTCCAACAGAGCACTTTTGTCCTTTGTTTACATCTCCTTTGTTTACAAATAAATCGCACAGTAAACATGTCCAGGGGTAAATTATTAATGCAGATGGAAGTACAAAGATGAGGGAAGGTGTTTTATATATATAAATCACGCACCAAAAAACTAAATAAATAATAAACACAAACGACATAACCGTGTGCGCGCAGGACGCCAACCTCGCCAAACGCGCGCTCTCTCGCTAGCTCACCCTTCTCTCTCTCTCTCTCTCTCTCTCTCTCTCTCTCTCTCTCTCTCTCTCTCTCTCTCTCTCTCGCTTCAATCCTTTTAAATAAATTTAAATATCAACATCCACTCATCTGGCGCACGAGCTCCTATATTTTATTCATTCGCGTATTATCGTGCGCGCGCGCGCAGCGCCTGTTTTATGAACTGGTGGCGCGCGCTCTTGAGCCGCGTCCCCGAGGGAAAAGCCCGCATTAGCGCACGACTCCTCGCGCTCCTTTCTCGCAGATGATCTGTCCCTGTGTCCACTCGTCCACTCTGCACGCGCGCGAGCGGACCCATGGACAGATAATCTGCTCCAACATTCAGAACCTTCAACTTTTCCCCAAAATCTGCTCCCGTTTTTGCCCGAGCCCTTGCTCGCGCTCGCGCGCCCCGCGCACCTGCCGAGACTCATCAGCTCATTGAAGACCCTTCAGGGGGGCTGAAAAGGTGCTGAGCTGGAAACCTGTCCAATGCAGGACTGAGGAACATTGACCTGAAGACCACCCCCTCCATCTCCATTCGAAATAATGGAAATGCAAAGCACTTGTTTATGATGGACTTTTAGGAGCCCCCTTTTTTGGGCCCACCTTTGTTAAATGATCTTCACGCTGCAAAACCCTAAAGCTGGATTCACTTTGAGGCAATTTGATTCGTGTCCAGCTGGACTTTGCTCAAATCGGCGCGCGCGCACACACATACACTCACGCACGCACGCACACTGCACTGTTAAAATCCAATGTAACACTGTGTGCGTTCTCATGACTCGCTCTCAAGTCCACAATTCATGGTCAGAAAAAAGATTTGTGGTCCATTAAGTTCCAAAGTGCTCCACAAGGTGGTTCATAAGGTCCAGCAGAAATTCATAATCTCCAGCAGTGGTCCATATGTGGTTCTAAAGGGCCAACAGTGGTCCTTAAGATCCAATAGGGCACCATAAGGTCTAACTGTGGTCCATGGAGTGGTTCTTAAGGTATAGTAGTGCACCATGGTGTCCAACAGTGGTCCATAAGATTATTGTTAAGGTCCAACAGTGGACCATAAAGTCCCACAGTGATCCATAAGGTGGTTCTTAAAGTCCAACCGTGATTCTTGAGGCACCCTGTTGTCCAAGCGCTTTCTTTTTCTTTCTAAAAAATTAAGTTAATAAAAGTTGATACAGTGTGTGTGGAGCTCGTGCAGCTGCCATTTGAATATGCCATAAATGCGTTCTAGAGCTGAATGCACTGCAGACATGAGGGCTACCCCACAGGCACAGTTTCGTACCCATCATTTATTTGTTTGTTGACTTTGAGAGTATTCGGGTTCCATTTCAGGTGATCAACCCTCTGACTTTATTATGGTAGAGAGAGAGAGAGAGAGAGAGAGAGAGAAAGAGAGAGAGAGATAGATAGAGAGAGAGAGAGACTAGAGTTCTTCATTCCCGCAGCTACCAGTTTAAACAAAGCAAATAGACTTTCACTACCTTTTAATGCAGTTTTGCACACGTACTCTTATTTACTTGTCTATGAATCTTTTTTTTTTTTTTAAACTTTTTATATAATTGTGTTTTAATTTTATTTGCTGTGAGTCTTTCATTGGTGTGTGTTGTGGCCTTAACCCCAAACCGTATCATTAAAAATATAAACAAAATTTAAAACGTTTTTAAATCTTGAAGTAATAAAACACAGTATGTGGATTTTAAAAATATGTTTGAAATGTCTTATTTCTGGCCAAATAAACAAAAAATAAAACAAAAACACAAGCATGTGGCATCCTAAAGGAGTCATATTTCATAAACTTAAATTCTGAAATACATAAATACTGATATACTGAAGGGCTAAAATACTTAAAGGCTGAAACAATGACATTTCTGCTACGTTTAGCAGTGAGGATGAATCAGAAGTCAGTTGATATTGTTCTCTTGTTGTTATTGGAAGTGTTATGAAACCTCAGGCTAAATTTTCTGAATATTTTAAAATATAATTTTTTTAATTTGCTGCTTTAGAAACTCTTTCTGTTGGACTATTAGCAGCAGGTTTTAGAGGCGAACTCGTCAGAATTTTAAAAACATTTTCAAAAAGAAAATAACAAATACAAAACAAAAAATTTAGAAATTAAAAATGTAAACGCCGTTGCGTAATTGCATAGTTGGACTTTGGCACGCAAAACACTCAAACACTCAAAACACCAGAGATTTCACTAAGAAATATCCTTTATTTTTTCAGTAATAAGTTTCGTTTTTGATCATTTTTTAAATAAATAAATATTTTGCATTACACTCAACAATTAGCCTACAATAACGGGCTCCTGCCGTGGAAGCGTTCCTTTTCCGTTCCGAACAAAACACCCCTCACTCCCCCCTCCAACCCCCACCGCCCGCCCCCCACCCTCCCCAAACACCCAATAATCTGTGATGGCATGTACAGAACACTGGGTATTTTTGTTGTTTTCTTTATAGGGTTTATATTTGCATATATGCAAATGATCACCCCCAGAATGTTCGGAACCCATAATTATCACGTTTTCAGAAAAAGAAAAGAAAACTACAGTCGTACAACATGTACACAATTATACAGAGTCCTCAGCTTTTTTAATATAAAACTTCTATTTTATCTTTCTTTTTTATTTACATACAAGTGACTGCGCGCGCACCGCCATGAAAAGACATTTACTAGTGGTGGTCACTTTTGGGTTTACGGTGTCCAGTCTGACTGATAAATAGTCATGTTTGTTTGTTTGTTCAGGGGCTGACGGACAGGTCCACGTCCTCTTTCCCGGAGGACCCTGGAGACCCCGGCGCGTCCTCCTCCTCCTCTGAACAGCGCGCGGAGGACAGGGACGAGCACGTGCAGGCGCGCTGCTGCTGCTGGTGAGCTTGCTGGGTGCCCGCGCGGTGCGCGCCCCCGCTGCCGCCCTTGCCCTCCTTCTTGTGCTTCACACGGCGGTTCTGGAACCAGATCTTGACCTGCTTCTCGGACAGGTTCAGGTAGGTCGCGATCTCGATGCGCCGCAGCCTCGACAGGTACATATTGGAGGTGAACTCGCGCTCCAGCTCCAGCAGCTGCGTGCTTGTGAAGGCCGTGCGCATGCGCTTGCTGCTCTGAAGTTGACTGCTGTTGTTGTTGTTGTCTGCGGGAGAACCAATAATCAGTAATCAACAATCAATTCAGTGTAGCAGGTTCAGTATGATTGGGTCTTGTGTGGTTTGGTGGTGCTTCATTGATTGGAACCATTTGATTATACTTCAGTTCAAAGATATTTTTAAATATATCCTTTTCAAACGATAACCAATATCTGGTTGGCGACATACTTGATTGGGATCAAAGTACGCAACTAAACTGTTGGGCTTATCCATTTCTAAAGTTTGGAATTAAATTTAACTTCTCACGTCAACCATAATCAATAGCCAGTGCCTGAGAAAAATGTATTATTAGGATCAATTTAGACCCAAGCACCTACACCCTCACCAAATGGTTGTCAAAAGTTAGAATCTAGACTTTAATTCTAATTTAACTTTGATTTTATAATCAGTAAGCTATATTTGAATCAAATGCTTGATTAGGATCAAATTAGGTGAACCACTTACACACACATCTGTACACTGGTCCCGAAGTTGGACGGTCATATTTAAGGTGCTATTTGGGAAAACTCACCGATGGATATGCAGTGGAACTGGCGCGGGTCGGGCAGTGTGTAGGCGCTCTGGTACAGCCCGGGTCCGTGGCCCAGGTTGGCTGCTGCGGCGGCTGCGGCTGCGGCTGCGGCGGCGGCGGCCGCCGAGGGCGCGTGCTGGCGGGAGAGCGCGAGCGCCGAGTGGCAGTACTGCGGCAGCGCCCCCTTAAGGAGGGGCAGCGCGCCTGGGGGCGACGGGTGGAGCTGAGGCGCGGGAGCCGTCACGCAGAGCGGACAGAAGCACAGCAGGCTGCCCTGGGCCTTGCGTGCATGGCACGACCCCGCCGCCGAGAGGCTGTGGAGAGGGTGGGACGGGTGGTGGTGCACCGAGTACGGGAAGAGCGGGGGGCTGCTCGCGCGGCCCTTGTCTCCACCACCGCCGGCCTCCCTCAGAATCAAGGAGTCCACGAGAAACGACCTCGGCATGTTCTTCTGTCAGGAGAACCAGGAGGAACCAGGAGATTAAGATGGACCAGGAAGATCAAAAGGGCCAAGAGGCTGGGTCTGCAAAAAAGAAGGGCCCCCAAAGTTGGTGCGTGCGCGGAGCTGGACTGGAGTGATGCACGAGAGAAAACCCAGGCTGTTTAAATAGTTGGTCCCACTTCGTCCATGTGACCATCTCTCTCTCTCTCCCTCTCTCTCGCTCAATAGGGCTTTTTGTGCCTTTTCTCTGGGCATTCAAACTGCACGCTTCCCCATTATTTCACTTGTTAACTAAATGAACTGCATAATGTAGTCTATTCTTGTCAGCCCCACCCACGCCGCAAGAGGCAGCACTGCCCCCTTTTTCTCTCCCCTCTCTCTCTCTCCCTCTCTTTCGCTCTCCTTTTCCGACGCTATATTGCTCTTTAGTGCCATTTAAAAGTTGATTTTTTTCTTCTCTGTATCTCCAAACGGGGCCGCATGGACACTATTGCTCTTTTTAATTGGGACCCCCATTCACCCCGGTCGTCTGGAGCTCGCGGGAAGCGGGAGACGCATCAGAAGTCGAGTGAGGAGAGGAGAGGCTGCACCTGCACATTATTCCAATGATGCATCACCATTGGAATAAGCAATCGCTGTTCTTGTTTTTGGGTCAATAAAAATCTTTAATCTGTTGCTTATAATTGATTTCAGTCTTTTATATGTGATTATAAGTATTGTGATGACTGAAAAGAACTCCGGATATGAAGTCTAAATATATGACGAATATTATTACTGCAAAAAGAAGCGACCCGAATGTGCCAACAGGTAAACACACCTGGTCTGTTTTTCTTTAATAATAAAGTCTATTACTTTTTGCAGCAGTTTTAAAATCCCGCGTTAACAAAATAAAAGAGATAAAAGTAGATAATGGAAATAAATCTAGATACTAATTTTAAAGCAAAGTGACAAAAACGAGAGAAAGAAGACAAGACTAAATAAAACATGCTAAAATTAAACGACAAGATGACGTAATATAAGATAAAATAAGGCAAAGTAAGACGAGGCAAGATAAGAAACAAGGAAATATGACGTAAGATAAGAACAGATCAAACGAGATAAATAACACGAGATAAAATAACGTAAGTTTTGATCAAATAAGATCAAATTGTAATCATCTCTGATGGGAAATTTGAGTGTTCCAGCAGTTTACATACGCGATAAAGACAAAGTACAGATAGAAGTAATTGAAATAAAATCTAAAAATGTGTTTATAAAGGCAATATAACACAATTTCCGAGTGTGTGAGATATAAATATATCTATGTCCGTGTTTATGTTTCTGTCTATAAATGAAAGTCGTGTTGTGGGGCAGTTTGGTTAAGACCCCAGTGATTAATTCCTGCACGCGGGCCCCCTCGCCGCGCTCCTGGAAAGAATATCTAAAAAAATAACCAGGTTTTCAGCGGCCGTATTGAATGTCATTGTGGGGAGTTTGTGAATAAGCAGAGAAAAAGGCTCGCATTAAAGTGTGTGACAGCGAGCAGAGACGAGCACAAAGGCGGCCCCCACCGGCCAGGCCCGATTCAATTAACTAATAGGAAAACATTTTCTTTCACTTTAGAACCACTAAACAAGACCTTCAAAGAGTGAGGGGGGGCGGGGGGTAGCAAAAGGGAAAGAGAAATGAAATACATACATACATACACACATACATATGTATATATATAAGGAGAAAGATAGTAGAAAGAAGAGAGAGACAGAGAGAGTATGGATAAAGAGAGAGAAAAAGAGAGAAGGAAACAGTTTATAGAGGGGAAAAAGGAGAGAAAGAGAATGATGGAGGAAGAGAGCGAGGGGAGTGAGGGGAGGATAGATAGATAAAGTGAGGGAGAATGAGGGAGAGACAGAGAAAGAATATATCGGTACATTTTTACTGTAACCTAAATGTTTCTTTAAAGTTAAAAGTAAAAAAAGTTTGTTTTAAGTTTACTGAAGCTAAACTAAAAGTGAAACTTTCATAAAAGCTAAGACCACCTCAGACTATTAAAGCTTTTGTTTCTCTGTGTGATTCCATGTTCATTGCGCTGGAGCAGAACCCGTTATCGATAATTAACGCGTTTTTCATTGATAATTATCGCGCGAGGCTGTTCTCTGACGTGTCTGACGATGCAACAGTTTGGGGGTCAGCGGGGTCTCGGCGCGCCTCTTTACGCCCATCGGGTCAGAGGTCACGCTTTAACTCTGATTTAAGCGCGAGGACACCGACTTTAAAAGCTTTTAAGCGCGCGCGTTTTTAGCGTCTTCTTAAGTAACTCAAACACATGCGAGCGCGCCCACGCGCTGGAGACGCGCCTGGAGCTTGCGCTGTTTCCAGCTTGTGCGTCTGTATGTGTGTGTGTGTGTGTGCATGTGTGTAAGTGTATATGTGTGTTTACGTATGTGTGCGTATATATGTGTATATATATATATATGTGCGTGTGTGTGTGTGTGTGTGTGTGTGTGTGTGTGTGT
>JBBPCW010000084.1:4897135-4912980 GCA_037974425.1 Phenacogrammus interruptus | reverse complement strand
CATTCACCAAGTGAAGCAGGGGGCAGCCATGAACACGGCGCCCGGGGAGCAGTGTGTGGGGACAGTACCTTGCTCAGCGTACCTCAGCTGCGCCTAGCGGTCTTGGGAATCGAACCCGGACTTTCTGTTCGCAGGGTGAATGCCCTAACCACTAGGCTACCAGCTATGAAGGAAAACTCAGATGAAGGAAAAACAGGAGAGCAGCAAATTAGTCCCAAGTGAGAAAAGGAATGAGAGCAGGGGAGAGTAGAGATAAATTACTGTCTGGGTTTTGTATAATGTGAGGGGTGAACTGCATCATACAAAGACCACCTGCAGGTGCCTCTAAAATTAATTATTATGAGATGTAGGTGCTAGTAATAATCAACAATCAATGCCCTTCTCCCCCTCCTTCTCCTCCCAGCCAGGGTAGGAGATTGGCCCTTTATAAGACCCTTTCTAGGAACATCCTTAATTCCTAAGCCGTGTCTAAAGGATGAGCTTGGGATCAAGAATGTGGCAGGCTGGGACCCTTGTGTTCCCTTCTGGGCTGTAGCCCTCCCAGTCAATCAAATACTGAGTGGCATCCCTGACTCACCATTCATTCAGGATACACCTAATTATGCAGGCTGGAGACTCTCAAATAATGCGGCACTATAGGTGGGTTCGGTCAGTGATCCAGTTCCATATACGCCAAGTTCTTATCATCCGTCCAGAGCAGGAACTGGTCGCCTTCAAGCCTGTGTTTCCACTCCTGCAGAGCCAACTTCACCACCAAGAGCTCCCAATCCTTCACAAATTAGGTAGTGCAAATAGCAGGTGCTTGGGTGGAGTTTGCCATGAGTGCTGGCCCACTGGAAAAGCACCACCCAAATGCCTACATTGTTGTCAACTTCAACAATGAAGGACAGTTGGGGGTCTGGCAGCAATAGGATGGGAACTGTGGACAGCCACAACTTCAGCTCATTAAAGGACTCCTGGGTCTCTGTCATTCACTGGAACCACACAGGTGATTTTCCGCTGAAATTCTGCACATTTTGCTATAAGGTGTTTGGACACCACGAATCCCAGGAAGGTGCACAATTGAGCATGGAAGACGAACTTTAAAAGTTGAACAAAAATGTGGTTTTCTAAGAGGAGCTGGAGGACCCACCTAACATGCATCGCATCTAGTTAGAACAACACATAGTGATCCAGGGCTTCCCTCAGGATCTTGTTTATGAAGTGATATAAAACGGCAGGCGCATTCATCAAACCAAAAGGCATCACAAGGTACTCTCAGTGCCCAGATGGAGTGAAGGCCATCATTTTATGGATTTGAATATGGTCGTACGTGCTGCGCAGGACCAGCTAGGTGAAAATAGAAGCCTGCAGTGTCTTCGAGGCTGAGGGCACGATTGGTAGAGGATGATGATCCTTAATCATGATTTTTGTTCAGACCTATGCACACTATTCGCACTAAACAGGTGCCATTTTGACCACGTAGCGGAGGGGGCGGGATTTTCAACGTGTTTTCGAGTTGGATAATGGCGGCAAACAGTGAAATACAAGCCCAAGCGGAGGCAGCTTTAATAAAATTATTTTACTGACCTACACTGCGATAAATAGATATTTTGGCGGGCTGAAGAATCGCAAGAAAATGTTAGTCTGTCATTTCCGCTAAGTGCAAAACGTTTAGGACAGCACTGACCCACAGCAGTGCGCACTACAGAAGGCAGTGCACAGTGCACTGATGGTAGTGCGTGATTTCGGATACACCGATAGTGTTGGTGCCCAAAGGGGCCACAGTATAGGCACCCTCCCCCCTCATTCGTACGGGCCTACCTCCAATTCCTAATTGGACAACCATGTGTGCCCTACCTTCATTAGCTCTGCGGTGCCTGAGCAGGACCCCAGCCCCAAAATGGATAGGGCTGAAGGGGAAGAAACCATGTAGCCTGCCAACAACCTCCTCCCTTGGTGTATCTGTAGGAGGTCAGACCAGCATCCCCCCAAAAGGTGGGGTGGTCAGAGGTCCAATGCACTGTGTGCATGGACCAGGACAAGGTTCAGCTTGGTTTCCCCAGACAAGGGTCTCACAAGCTAGGGCTCACCTTGTCAACAGAGATAACAGCAACCTTTACTCTGTCAGGAGAAAATTGGGAGGGCTGCTGATCAAAGGCCAGAGAGTAAGAAGCCCCTGCAGTGCCCCGTCGCCATCAGACCTCTCTGGGACTAGGAGGTGTGGCTGTAGGCCAGGGATTGGTTAAGGAGCTTCTGGGGGAGTGGGCTCAGTGAGAGAAGTACTGACCTGTACAGAAGCAATAATACCCTGCAGCTCTGATGTTATTTGCTGCACGACCTGCTCATGCTGTCAGTGGCTGTGCCCTGGCTGGCCAGACCTTAACTCCTTCTTCTGGCTCCACTTCATTTTAAAGGATGTCTTTCTGTAATGAGCGAGGAGCCTTATGGGGTAGCTACCCACTCTGAATTTGAGAAAGAACCCAGACATGATGTGGTTAATAATGCTTGCCACCATCTGGACTCATGCTTGTAGCCTGACCAGGCTCAATTAAAAGGTCCCCCCAAAGAAAGGTTCCTCTTATTATAGATATGAAGGAAACTCCGAAAAGGGAACAACACAAGAGGACCAGATTAGTCCCAAGAGAGAAAGCCTCTAGGGACAGAATCTGCAATAGGAATGAGAGTAGGGAGCTAAATTGTACTAATTTACCAGCTGGGTGTAATCAAAATATGTACTGTGCTCACGCTGACAGGTTGTGTATAATGTGATGAGTTAACCACCTCATCAGATGAGGATTCAAGCTGTGTTTTTTTGGACCACCGCTGGTGAGATTAATGGTTATTGATTAATAGAGGCAGGTACTGGTAATAATCAGAGGGGAGCCTTCCTCTCCCTCCTTTTCTTTTCAGCTAAGGCGGAAGCAGTAGTCTCTGGTCTACCACTAGAGGCCCCGTTCAGTTCCGCCTTAAATACTGCAGTGAAGCAGCTAAAACACTGATGTTCCATGTTAAACACAGCAGTGAAGTTTGTGTGTTTTACGTGATTTAATATCAACATTAAAGCCACAGTTCACATTGATGGTACACTCTGATTGGTCTAGGTTCTCCTGAGGTCGTTATTAGTTTTCACAGCAAACAAAACACACTGCCAAGTGCAAGTTTCGCCAGTTGCTAAGTAACTGCCATCTCTCCGCTGCTACTGATTTGTTAGTGGTGATTTACTTTAGTGTCCAGAACCGGATGTGAAGCCCTACAAAAACATTATTAAATAGTCCCCTTCCCCACCAACCTGGAGCTTCACTGCAGCCAATAGTGAATAAAACGGCTGTTATTTGTGTGGGAGACATCTTGCTCCATTAACAACCACTGTACGGAAATCTGTAAAGAGTCTAAAACTAACTAGGTGTAACACAAATACAGCTGTTTTATTCACTAGCAACCCCCAGTAAAGCTCCATGTGTCTGAGTGTTTATATGGATGTTGACGATTGTAAAATATGCTCTAAGTGTGAAAATCCAGCCTTTTATCTCACACCCAAAGAGCAAGGTTTAGAGCCAAATGCTCCTCAGTTTCTGTTCTAAGATGCTGTAAGGCTTTTTTACATTTAAATAGAAACACATTTAATTTAAAATTTTGTTTTTAATTTCTCCTACAGGAAGACGACTCCTGGGTTTAGAACATTTCACACACCAATGATCACATTATGTTCATAACCTGTGGTGTCAAATTTCATCAGCGCATACATGTGTGTTTACGTGTGTGCGACACCAGTTTAAACCTGCTGGAACTGACGGGGCAACTTTTGGCTGACTCTGCCGGGGAACATATGTTAGAAATCTGGTGGTTACCAGAGACTTTATGGTACTTTCCCCGGACACTCTCACTGACTGATCTAAGATCAGCTCATAGTTATCACTTTAACCCCACAAATGACCCATAAAGCACACAGACACACTCTCCTGTTTGGCCCAAATGACACAACCTCTGGAAAGACACTGAACCAGCACATCGAATACTTATAAATAATAAACAATAAAATGTTTTTACACCTATATGTCAATTCATAAATTATATTATAAAGTGCAATAACGTGTATTGTGTCCCCAGTTTGTTAATTCCAGTAAATAGTTATTGTGTGTTAAATGCAGTAAATAAACAGTGTGTAACTTCTTTACACTCAACATGAACAGCACTTCTGAACTGTTCTTCAGCTGGACACGAGAAGGTTGTGTGTAAATTCTGGTGTAGGTTTGTGTGTATTTTGGTCTTTCAGTGTATAAATGTTTTGTATTTGTTTTCATTTATATGTTTGGTTGTATATTATGTGCCTGTGTGTGTCGCGCGCCTGCTGGTTGTGTTTGGTGGTGAGGACTTAAACACACAGTGCCTGGCCCGTGAGGGAAGTGTGTGTGTGTGCGCTTAGTGAGTGTGTTTAATGAGTCTCATTAACTCAATCTTGTTTACAGTAGAAAAACAAAAGAGAGATAGTTATGGACTGAACGTAAATGAAGCTTGTTTTAAACAAACCTGAGAGTTTCTCCTGAAGGTGTGTGGTGTTGCGGGATGGATCTCCTGAGGGTGTGTGGTGTTCCAGGGTGGTTTACCTTTGGGAACCTTGTCAGGACACAAGGCTTCATGAAGAAGAAGAGGGGACTGCTGAAAAGCTAAACCTGGGTCCTGGTGTGGTCCTCCATCCAGACAGTCATCCAAAACACACAAATCCACAAAACTGACTACAGAACCAAGCTTTTACCATGAACCCCCCAAGACTCCAACCCAGAACCCCTAACCCTCCAGCACCCTCCCCCTGCCCCCACACACACTCTGAATCAGATACTGTTCAAATCAGCTGTAAGTCGGTTATTCATCTTTAGCAGTTTGTCTTTTATTTATGTTTATTAAATAAACACAGTCTCCGCTCTGCGTGCACATTTACAATCAACTCTCACTCCTCCTCACTGCCAATCCACATCTGCTCTCTTCCTCTTAAGTGCAATTTTGCCAAACTCAGTTAAAAATATCACATTTAAAATCAATATAGTTTTAGGAAAATAATCATTCCTCCTTGTGTGTATGTCTATGTGTGTTGGGGAGGGGGAATGTGTCTGTATCTACATAAAGTGCCCTGAGAGGTTAGTTTGATCACCTCCTGTAGTCTCAGACTGAATCGGTGCTCTCTCACTAAATCTAAACCTGCTCTTCCTGCTATTGTTAGTAGTTTGTCAGATGGCACAACTGCTGACCATGACACGCGATAAGACTCGCTCTGTTGATGATGACTTTAAGGACTTAAAATGTAATCTCTACCTGCTGTAAAATTATCTATAATAGAAGACAATGGGCATATGCTTTAAATTATCCTAGTTTGCAGGGACGCTCATTTACCACAAACAAAACCCTCAACACAGTAGTTGGGCAAATGCTTTAAAGGGAAACACATTTCCCTTTAAAACAGGTATAAGAGCGTTAATGTGTGGAAAATGCAAATATAAAGTGAACAGATGTGTCCTCATGCTTGTGATTAATATATCATACACATTTTCTATGCTAAAAGCTTAATGGCGTGTGTGTGGGTGCGCGTGTGTGTGGTACTAATGTGCTTAAGCTGGAGTGAGTCAAACCAAGATCAAACACCAGAAACTCCTCCTTTACAAGGCGCCTGGTTTTCCGGCTATTTGCCATGGTGATAGAACCTCTGTCCTGATTGGCTGTGAGAGAGGTAGGCGTGGCGTGGAGGCGGCTGGGGGGAGCTCTGAAATGTGGCCTGCTGGACAAAAAACAGTTTCAAAAGTGATCTTTATAGTTGGGCATTTTAAGTTCTTTCTTCAGTATTAAATTGATTCTTCAACAAAAACTCAAATCATGTCAGTTTTCCATCTTAACCCACATGTAGAACATCAGTCAAGACTGTTTCATCAGTTTTAGCACTGGAGCTAAAAAGTAAAAGTAGTTTATACCCCACTATTAACCTGCACACCTCAGTCATCACACACTCGCCTGTTCTCCAGCTTCTTACCCAAATTCTCTGTTCCACCATAAATGGTGCAGCAGGAACATCCAGGCTCTCTCATAGCCTCAGTCCCAGAACAGAACTGCTGGATCATTTAAGGTGGAGTGGAAGCTACGGCTCGTAGTGGAATAAAACAGCTGTGGAAAACTCTGGGAATTTGAACTTGTCACTGTGTCTTTAATGGATCACAGTGATGCAGAAATGACGACGATCTTTTTCAGATATGATCCATTTACTCCTGATTGTTCATTAACTGGTGTCTGACTGACTGAACTCACCGCATGTGCGGGCTGCGGGGTGGCTGTGTGTGTGAATGCACCGGGAGAAGCTGGCCTGGTGGGGTGGGCATACGGCAAACCGGTCTAACAAAAAAACAAACGAGAGAAAAAACTAACGGTCAGCATACAGAAAAAGACCATTAAAATAAATATCCATTAATTAATCGAGAGTATAGAAACAGTGGAAACGCTTCTACATTCAGTGCTGTTGTATTAGAAAATAATGCTATTATATGTGTGTTTTATTATAATTACAGGATCAGAAGTGAAACAGCTGGAATCAAATGACTGTGGCCTGGGTTTTGTAGTCTTGCTGATGGGTTTTACCATTCTTTGTGTTTGCTTGGCAACCAAAAAATACTCTAAATTCTACTAGGTGGAAGAACTTTATT
The DNA here is from genome assembly GCA_037974425.1 of Phenacogrammus interruptus. Lineage (NCBI taxonomy): Eukaryota > Metazoa > Chordata > Actinopteri > Characiformes > Alestidae > Phenacogrammus > Phenacogrammus interruptus. The sequence goes on along the minus strand of JBBPCW010000084.1, from coordinate 4,906,318 downwards.
ATAAATATCAATAATTCAATATATATTAACAGCTGAAATGATCTTTTATGATACTTTGTTATCTGTTTATGATAAAGTAAGGCAGAGGGTAACAGTCATTTTACCACATCACTCCTCATTACATGCCCCTGTGACTGCATTAAAGTGCCTATACCCTACATTTTTCTCATATTTCATTCTATTCTCATTTAGATTGTTTTGTCCCAAAAAATAATCATGTTTTGTTTTTTCATGAGTGTTCTCCATCTCCCTGTGTTTATAAAAGAGTGTTTATAAAATAAGTGTTTCTTATAGACTGGCCTGAACTTCAGTCTAGCCTGGGCAGGGCTTAACTGCTGTGAGTGTATTTCTAAATGAGTAGGTGAATTCAAAACAGGCTGATTTTGTAGCGTAGTTTCCATATATGGGGTTTCTAAAGAAAATGGAAAGTATAGACTGTATACACTGTATGAATTACATTATACACTAAATCAAATTTAAAAGAAATGTTTCAGTTTTCCAAGATATAGCGCATTTAATGTTCAGACTAAATTAGAACAGGCTGATAAACTACACACTTTACAGGAGCAAATATCTACTGAAAGAAGCCATGTATATGAGTGTGTGTGTACAGTAATAATCAGTGTTAATTAATGTCAGTGGGTATGTGTTGGACAGATAAAGGGTGTGTTTATCTTCTCCACATCTGCTGGATCTCCACAGAACCAGCCAAGATGTGCAATCACTTCAGACTAACCAAAGATCAGTTTTCTTTCTTTACTCCTGCAGCTGAACATAATCACACACACACTGACGCTCACACATCATCAGGACTGCAGCTAACAATCACCTCCATTATTAGTCATTTATTATTCCCACTAATTAATCAATCAATTAATCAATCAGTTCTCTCCTCAATCTCCTTAGTTCACACTAAACTAAAGAAAACACTCTTAGCAGTAAGAGCCAATACAGTGCATACTAACGGCACTTTAACAGCTCTTTAAGGTGCCTAAAAACATTTAAAAAAGGTCTCTCAGTGGTAGAAACCTCAAAGGTGCTACATGGAACCAGTTTTCAACAGGTTCTTTAAAGTCTTCCATCATTGTGAAAAAGCAGTGATGTGTTAACGTTTCTGACCTTGGAAGAGGGGATCTGAACAGCAATGGATGGAGTCGGCAGCAATCCGGCCGCACTGGCATGAAGAGCCTGTGGATGCATGGGTCTAAGAGTGCTCTACACACACACACAAAGATACAAACAAAAAACGTTAACAGTGTGTTTACATTGTGAAGAGCATGTACACCTTTCTACCTTTTAAATTCACCCCAAATTCCTGCATAATTATGTAAACAGAGATTCAAAACTGTTCATTGCAAAGGTGAATGTAACCAGACGTCTGGTTCATTAAAAAAAACCACACAGAAAGTTAGTGGTGGGTTCACTGGTGGTTCGACAGTTAATTAAACAGCTGGATTTGTGTTAGAGACGTCTGGTTCCATTCACGACCACTGTCTCTACAATGAATCATTTCACACCAAACACATTCTGAACATTCTTTACACACTCTGGATTATGGGGGATTTTTGGTGAAATTCCCTTTTAACGTCAACTCTGAACTGAGTTAATGCTGTAATCAAAAAATCGTTGACAAGGACTAGAAAGTATAACTTTCCCCAATGGATTCAACCCCCACACAATGTCCTGATTAAACTCACAGAGTCAGTAAAACCAGACTGCTGATTAGCATGTTCCAACTGCTTCTGTAGGGAAATACCAGCACTGGGAATAAATCCTATGGGCGCAGCGAGAGAGAGAGAGAGAGAGAGACAGATGAAGAGAGATAAAGATAGAAAGAGAGAGAGAAAGAGAGATGGAGAAGGAGAAAGAAAGGTGTCCACATTACGATCAACTGAATCACAGTGAATTAAATAAAAATGACCAGAATCAAATGCAGGAGCACAGTTCATTGATACACACACACACGCACACAAACCTGGCTGTGAGGTGAAGTGGCTATGTACAGCATAGCCCTGCTGCTGATGGGGCAGGTACTGCATGGCCGGGAATGCAGATGCTCCTTTAACAACACACACACAGGTTACAAACATTCATTACTCCATTTACACCTCTGTCCACACGTATATGAAGTTGTGACAGCTGTATGGTGCAGATGTACCTCTGATCTGGGGGCTGCTGGCGTAGCTGACTGGGACAGGCTGGCTGGAGGTGAAGGGCGAGCCGTGCTGGGCCTGGGTGACCCCATACGGCCCGTGACCCGGCTGAGCTCCGGAAAACTGCCCATGATCTGCACTGGAGGCACTGAACCCCGACTGGGACTGATAATGACGACTCTGTAGAGAGAGAGAGAGACAGAAAAACAGCATCACCCAAACAGCATGCCCTCCACATCAGGGGCTAACAACTGATTAGGATTTCCTCTGATATTTTTGATAATATCAATACAAAGGCTCCAATTATCAATATTTATTTCTTTAATATTATTTAACGATTTAAAAAATGCATTAAATAGACTTTTAATTTGGTTTAATTTGGTTAAGTCCACTTTGATTTTTTTCTGAAGTCCTCAAGCTAGTGTTGGACCGTTTTTTTCTCTTGCATTAATGTTAAATAAGGTCAACGTGTCTAAGATGCTGCAGAGACCCTAGTATCATCTGTCTGTTTACAGCCAACAATATATAATGGAGAAATATTTTCATAAGAGCGTATAGTAACTTTCATCTCTAGAGTCCAGTATTTAGTGGGACCCACAGCTAATTGCTGAGCCAAGCTAATGACACTGAGGTCACACAATCAGATGAGCTCAACCAGCAGACACTCCTCAGACCCTGTTGTAGCTATCCAAACACAAAAATCACTTTGTTTGGTTCTGTTGCAGATCTGACATCACATTACATTACAATCATTTTGCAGATGCTTTTACTCAAAGGAACTAACAATATGAAGACATTCAAATTTCAGGACAGTGTGAGGACCAAAGGATAGTATTAAGTGTTAAATCTTTATATAAGAGTAATGCAGAACTCAACCGAGTCTTAGTAAATTCAGCACAGCACTGTACAGAAGACAGTTAAAAGCTCATCAGGAGAATGAGGGCCAGGGCCTAAATGGAAAATTCATACTCATGCATGTGCGCGCACGCACACACACACACACACACACACACAAGGCCCAGTGTGATTATATCAGGCCTGTCTTCAAAAAGGTCAACTTGAGGTCAAGGTTTTCTTTCCTTAGGCACACGTGAAGTTCTACGCTGGTCTGGGAGCAGCTTTTCCTTCATGTTTCCTTTGTTAGTGTTAATTTAGGGCTGCTGGGTCTGACCCCAGATCAGCCCAGATGTTGTGGGCAAAACCACTGAGTCATCCAGAGATCAGAGCCAAATTTCCACACACCCACTAATGTGGCCAATCACACGCCGCCTCCAAGAGCTACAATTGGTCGGCCAGAATGAGCGGATGCTCAAGTTGCCGTCTTTAGAAACAGTGTGTCAGACCAGAGCCATGAGGAAATCAGATAGAGAGAGAAATGGGCTGATGTCAGGAATCTTTAAATAAATATAGAAAAAAAGAGGTGAGTGTTTCGTCGCCCACACTTGCTGGCTTTTAGCGTTTAGCCACACACACTCAAGACCCACACACTCTGGAGACCCACACACATTCTGGGTCTCTGGGTTTGAATCCCAGGCCTGCCAGTGGCACCACTGAGGTACCCTTGAGCAAGATACTGTGCTTCACTGGGGTGAACAGACATCAATTTCACGCTGTGCACACTGTGTGCTGTACCATGCCGTGTTGTGTTCAGATTTATACTGAGGAGACATGCACTCCTGAGACCCATACACTCCGAAAACCCACATACACTCTGGAGGTCTGAATGGGCCCTATGTGGTCTGACTCATTCATGCACTGTAACAGCAAATGATCCCTAAAATAAACCCCCATCCAGCAGTCCGTTAAGCTCCAGAAAACTTTCCGGGATCCACTCTGGGGTTTATTTTAGTCACCTATCAAGGATGCAGCGTGTTCCCCTTAAGAGACCCTAATATAGGAACAATTTATGAGATGTAGTTACTTACATCTACACAAATACATACACACACACACAGACACACCTACATACACACACACACCCACACATACACTAGAGCTGGCCGGTGTGACAAAAAAAATGTCTCACTGTATTTTTCAAAATTATACTGGGTTAACCGTATAGGACAGATCTTTCATAAATGCGTGTCGCATACCAAAGCAACCACTTTCACTGAAGTTATGACGTTTTTTGTGAATCTCAAGACTTCAGACGTCATCCCGAGTCTGGAGTTCCTCTGTCCTGTAGAAGTATAATTGTAAAAAGGTCCCCCCTTAAACAGTTAGGCTATTTAAACTGGTATTGCGGTATAAGAATAATACCAATAATATCAACAATAAAAAACGGTTTTCGGTATAACCCGGTATACCGCCAAGCTTTAACACACACACACACACACACACACACACACACACACACACACACACACACAGGCATGTATATGTGTAACCTGTATGAGGTTGGGACTAAAGAGACCCTGACTGTCTCCTATCATGGCCCTGTCACATCATTAAGTATCTGCCCATGACACCTTTAAAGAACATCTGTCTTTCAATTTTACTGACAGTCATGTATCTGAAGGGCCTCGTGCCCCAGGACCACCAAAACAGGAGTAAGATTCTGAACACCAGTGCATATTGTGTTGGCGTTAAACTACTAAAGAACTTAAGCTCTAGGCTGCGTAATGTTCACCTTAAATGGACAATTGTGTTTAGCATTTTTTAGGAGCTTCCTGTTGGTCCGGGCTCAGTATTTCCTTTACATTTCCTTTGTTAGAGATAATTTAGGGCAGTTGGCTCTGACCCCAGATCAGCCCAGCCTCTGCGGTTGAAACCACTGAGTCACCCAGAGATCAGCACCAGAGCTTTGATTGGTTTGGTTTCCAAAACTTATTCCACACAGCAGAGTGTCAGATCAGAGCCGGGGAGGAAGAAACCATAAAGATTAATAAAGATTTAAAACTCATTCAATTACATGCAACAACTGAATTGTCTTAAGTTATTATACGTGTTATTATTGATTAATTTCAGTTTTTTATCTAGTGTAATGTCTAGTCAAATATTGATTTTAAACCAGGTTTCCCGGTTTTAGTTTGTTATAATAACTGTGAGAACAGAGAGATCAGACTCACAGAAATGACTGGAGGCTGAAACAGCTGTTTATTACGCTCCCCCAACAGCGCTGCCGGACGACCGTGACTCACCGGATTCGCTGAGAGAGAGAGAGAGAGAGAGAGAGTGAGTGAGAGAAAGAAACAGAGAGACAGAGAGATTAAACAAGCATTTCCGATGGTGAGGCTCACTGAAAAGTTTTATGAATTATTCAGCATCTGCTATGAGTTATTGAGTATCCCCTATGAAATACTCAGTATACACTGAGCATTATTCCATATACACTATGTATTACTTGTATCCACTATGTGCACAGTGCTACTCGGTGTCTATTTTGAATTACTGTGAATCATCCGGTATTGTGAATAATCCACCGTGAAATATTCAGGATGCAGTATGAATTATTCCATATCTACTATGAATTATTCAGCATCCACTACGGATTATACAATATCTACTATGCTTTCTTCAGTATCCAGTATGACTTATTCAGTACCTATTATGAATTGTTCAGTATTTGGTATGAGTTATTCAGTGTGTACACTCACCCTGCATGCTGAGGAGATGCTGTCCTGAGTGAATGGCCATGTTAGGCTGATAGGCTGCAGATGTCAGGGTTGTCATGTCGCTGTGAGAACACACACACGTACACACACACAGTCCTGGTTCAGCGCAGTGTGTAACATCAGGAACCCACTGATCTCTGAACCCAAGTCACCATTTCTTTCTTTAATGAAGTTTCAAAACACGCCTATAAGCACCTCTGTTCTTTTCTCCTGCGCTTCTCTTCCTCATGTAGAACCTTCTTCAGCTGCAGGAAGAGCTGATGTTTCTCCTCCTGAAGACCCTGCAGCTTCTCCCCCATCTTCATGATCTGAGAGACACAAAAGGCACCACTGTACATCTCAGTAATGAATAGAGTTTACTCCTGAAGTACATAATCCAGGTCTGCAGCAACAAATTGACAACACAAAGGTTGCAGCAAAGTATAGATTAATCGATCAGAAAGCTTCATTACATGATTAATGCAGGAAAAACACTAACCTGCTCCTTGGTTTCTTCTAAAGACATCCTCTCCTCCATCTCCTTCTTTCTCTTTCTCTCCTCCTCCTCCTTTAGCTTCTGCTCCATCATTTTATCCACCTCTTCCTCCTCTATTAGAGACAACAAACTGCAGTCAGGAAAACTGTGTACACACCTGTTCTGCCTCATGAAGAATTTACTTACATGAATTAAAACACATTGATCCACTCACTGCGGTGGGAGATCATTCAGTTTGTTGCATAAAACATTACCATGTCACATTACCAAATCATCATAAATCACCCTACATCACTCAATATAACTGTGTTGAATAGGATGGTCCTCCCCTCCCTCATCACTCAGTATAACTGTCCTCTCTCTCTCTGGGTGGGTAGGGGAGTCCTTCCTAACCCCCATCATTCAGTATAACTGTCCTCACTCTCCCCCATCACTAAGTATAACTGTCCTCCCTCTCCCCCATCACTCAGTATATCTGTCCTCTCCCTCTCTGGGTGGGTAAGGTGGTCCTCCCCCTTCCTCATCACTTGGTATAACTGTCCTCCCTCTCCCCCATCATTCAGGATAACTGTCCTCTCCCTCTCTGGGTCGGTAGAGTGGTCCTCCCTCTCCCATGGCACTCAGTATAGCTGTCCTCTCTCTCTCTGAGTGGGCAGTGTGGTCCTCACTGTCCTGTCCCCCATAACTGTGTATAACTGTTTTCTCTCTGGGTGGGTAGGATGGTGCTCCCTCTCCCCCATCACTCAGTATAACTGCCCTCTCGACGTTACAGATTATAATATTGTATATTATTGTAGAATACTGCATACAGGTTTCGTGTATTTCTGTAAGTGTGTAATTAAACATTGTCAGCGCTCACCCTGCCTCTTCCTCTCTCTCTCCCTCATGATGTGTTTGTGTAAAGCTCGTGCCATCGCGTTTGACAGCTTCGGCCTCTCCAGAAGCGCAGGCATGATGGCGGGGACTGGCGGGGCCAGCTGAGGCCCAAATCACAAACAAAACAATCGGGTAAAGACAGGAGAGAGAAATGTTTATATACATATTCTGGATCCAAGACTACGCCTCATTTAAGTAACAATAATAATACTGATAATGACCCTAAATTTCTTGGTCACTTTACAATCAAAGTTAAGCAGTAAAAAAAAATTAGGGATGCACGATACATCACAGAGGGCTACAACATGCAAATGAGTCCTTTGACCAATAACTACATCCACTGTGATCATCCTGACCAAGATGAGGCTCTGTGGGCACAGTGTGGAATCAGTGCTTTCTTTAAACCGATTATTTGGTCATCTTAATAAATTAATCATGCGTTCACAACAAGATAATCTGCATACTACGATCCAGATAGTCACTATCTGTCATGATCAGCAATCAAACTAGCTATTAATTAGTCATGTAAGAACCAAACAATAAAATGTTTCTCTCTTTAAGAGAACATTGCGCATGGCGTTATGACTGCGCAAATGTACCCCTAAATAGTGTTTCGAGCTTATTGATGACTGAATTATCATGACACACCTAGTACATTCTGTTTTTTTTTTGTTATCTCGCAGCCCAAGCTAGTTATCAAGTTTGACAGATAATGCTTTTAAAAGTTGATAGAAAGACCCCATAAAAGTTTTTCTACTTGGCAGTTTCACCTTAAATGCTGCAGCAGCTTCTTTATAAAGCCTGAGGCACCATTTAAAGTAAAGCTGCAAGGCTTACTCTACAGCGACAAAACACCTAAATCAAATCAATAACCTTTCGTAGAAACCGTGACAACCAGACACAATAAAAGCATGCCTCTATAACTGCCCTGAACGACAAAAATACCACCAAAATACGAAGATTAATACCGTTAGCTTCGGGCGGGCCCAAGAAACGCCACTAACACACTTTAACACAACATTAACACGCTTCAGCACACTCACTTTAACAAACTAACATCTTAAACCGACTTTATTCACCAAGAAACGTGCGACTTGAGCGGTTATTTCGTTTTTAATTCACACTTTAACGACCGGACCGTTAGCCACGTCGGCCGCTAACATGCTAAAAACACCCCTCCCCTGAACAGAAATGTAACATTTAACAGACGGAACAGCCCTGACACGCACTTTTGTCCTTTTTGTGGTGTTTAATATGCCTGAAGGTCAGTAAATCTCCGTTTTTTCGCTTTTTAAAAACAAAATTTTGCATCAGAAACTCGGGAGATAACCGACAGCAGCGACGCACTTCCGACCAAGGAAGGCGGACGCGTGACTGTGACCTCACAAGGAAGAGATTTTTATTTTTGTCAAAATAATATGCGATTATTATTTGGGATTTCTTTACCTTATATGTTCACTTAAGATTATTTAAGCTCATTGTAATAGATTTCATTGCTCCTTTAGTGTTTTATATTCAATTCCTCAGTCCATATTCAGTACTTTCACATTCTGTTTTTTCATACCCGTTCCCTTTTAATGTATGAAAATGTCATGTAAACTTCTAACACAAATTTAAATATTGACATATCTAACAGTTCTATTAATAATTAGACCCCACAGTTACAGTCTAATTAATATAAAGAACAATATTTTCAGGGACAGCAGATGATTCATTATTAGTTTTTGTTTTTTTTTACACAATATGCTGAACTTAAGCACTGTTTTTTCCCCATAAACTAAAATATTTAATGATATTCAAGGGTTTTCTTACTTATTTCCATATCAGTGGCATCACTGTTAAAGAAAAAACAATTTTTTCAACATTTTTTTTTTTATTTTTTCAAGTTTATGTTTGATGACTGATCAGGAAAAAAAAATCATAACCCAATAAATCATATTGGCTCAATAAGCAGGTCTGAGTCATATATTAATCACTGGGTATTTTAGAACCATCTTCTGTTCGCAAAACAAAAAAAAGCAAAAAGCAAAATCAGCAGATCAGAGTTTTCCAAGCATCCAGCCTT
>JBBPCW010000084.1:4880022-4897035 GCA_037974425.1 Phenacogrammus interruptus | reverse complement strand
AACCATCTTCTGTTCGCAAAACAAAAAAAAGCAAAAAGCAAAATCAGCAGATCAGAGTTTTCCAAGCATCCAGCCTTGAAAAAAAAAAATCATCAAATCATTGTTGGCAATTAGACACACACACAACAAGCTTGAAACACAGAGCGTGGCATGTTGGAATAAAAAAAAGTCCAGTTTTATCAGCTGAGAAGGTGCAAGATTTAAAGAAAATAAAAATAGTGAACAAACTGAAAACAGTAACAGGGTTAGAAAAGGTGAAAGAAAAAAAAACAAACAAACAAAAGTTAGTGCATCAAGATAAAGAGAGAATGGAAAGTATAGAAACAGGAGGAGAGGAGTTTCCAGGTGGAGCGCAGAAGACTGTCAAAGTGCAGACGACACACAATCTGGTGGAATTTTGTTTTTATAACTGTGTAACAGGGTACGTGTGTGTAGAGGGGGTTCTGTGAGGGGGTTACAGGGGCGTCACATGGTTCCCATAGACGCTCTCGTCACTGTAGGCAATGTAGAGAAAGAAATCCTCCTCATGGTGCTCCTGCAACACACACACGCACAAACACAGTCAGTCACATGACTTCAAAAACTGCAGCGTCACATGACCGCTCTAGCTTACACACTAACAAACACACCGAGTTCCCCAAAAGCACACACGTTAATAAGGACAAGATTAAACCAGTCCCAGAATCTCCTGGAGAACACGACTTGGACTCCACCTTGCTGAATGTTGGGTTAATTCTGGTAATGAAAGGCAATGCATGTAATTAATAAATTGGAATCGAGATCAGAGTCAGTTGATTTTGGACTCTGTTTATTTCAATAAAATATTTATAATAATTAATAATAACCGAGAGATTATCAGGCATGTAAACCTGCAGGGCCCATTTTAGGCCTAAAGCCAGGACTTAGTGAGAGTTTAATGATGGTGTACACACTAAGCCTGCTCTTAAAAACACATGTACATTTCACAGTTCACTTATTTCACCGCTGTAACCTCACTGGAAAAACCTTTCTGTCGATCTGTCTGCCTGCCTGTCTGACCATCTATCGCCATATCCTTCTTCCACCCTTCTGCATTTCTCTGTCTGTCTATCTGTCAGGTTCCTTCACAGGTGCAGACGAGCGCGTGCACAGAGAGAGCCTGGACGAGCGCGTGCACAGAGAGAGCAAATGTGTGCAAGGTCAGCTGCAGAGAGTCTGGACCTGGTAAAGTAGCCCCATGGTGGCAGAGGTAGGAGGAATGACGTTGTTGACGAAGAAGAAAAGTGCGTCCTCTGCCCTCAGGTGAATCCGTTTCCGAATCAGGAAGTAGAACTGTCCCACTGCAACATAAAACACACACAAACAGCATTAATATCCCACTATCCACACAAACACACACACACAGATAGATACATACATACAGACACAGCATCAATATCCCACTATCCCACCACACACACACACACACACCCGGCTCTGCCCCAGATCCAGTGGAGGGCTAAACTGGACCTAAATATTTTTAAGAGACGAGCACCTGTAAGGTCAGACGGCACCAGATACTTCTTCTTATCCAGATCTCCTATTCTGGCTTTGGGGGCCTTTTCCACGATCACCTGAACCAAAGAACAAACAGAGGACAGACAGATTAGTGTGGACTCCACGGTGAACCGAGGGCTCTGACCTCATTCTCATTAAAACACCATCCGACTCCAGCTCTGCTTTCAGAGCCAAAATGAACTCAGACAATTAACTCAATCTCTACAATCTATTGCATAGTCCAGCTCATCTCTGCTGGTCTGACAGAGGGACTGTTAGGAGGATAGAGGAAAGTAAATGTAAACAGATCATATTAAAGCAGAGGTGCTCTATTGTTGTATCTGTTGTTGTTTTGCTAAGCTAACAACCTAAGCTAGAGGAGAGCCCCTAACTCCAGGTCTGTAAATGCGGAGAGAAATGTTTTGTGTGGGTGACACTGGGTGGGAGGCCCAGATGAAGATGTTTCCGAACGTCTGGAACCTATTCGGGCCAGTTTGTCTTTTATTCCGCTGTGAAATTTGCTTTGTCATTGAGAGGCGGCTGAGCTAACGCTGCTAACTCTACTAGCCGTGTTGTTACTATGGAAGAGCCGGACTCACGGGTACTCGGTCCGGGTACTTCTTCCGAATCTTCTCTCCCTCTGACCGCCTCTTCTCGAATGGATGCTCCTCTTTGTACATGAACTTCATGGCTGCAGGTGCGGAGATGTTTAATCTCCCGGTTTGATCCTCCGTCGACTCGAAATCTGCTGCCCAACACTCGCTATTTACAAACCGGCCGAGGGTGCGTCTCAACAAACGCTCTAGTGCACCCTAACTAGTGTGCTCAGGTAATAAAGGTTAGTGTATAAAGTGTCCAGTTTTGATACAAAAACACACCCAAACACAGTGTGAAATTATTTTTTTGTTGTTTAACCCATGATAAGATTATTCTTTATTAGTTCCACAAGTGGGAAATTTGCATTGTTACAGTAGAAATATGTGATCATGTATTACCTTTATAAATCTTTCTGTACGTCTAGTATTTTATCAATGTTAGTGATAGCATCAATATTCTTTTTAATAATTTAAGATTATATATCTTTTCAATGAGTTTTACTGTTCAGGTCTAGTCCCCTTTATTATGACTTACTCCGGTTGACTCTCGAGGTAAAATGGGTGCACTTTTTAGGGCACATGCTTTAGGACGGACCCAAGGTTGAAAACTCCCCAGTAAGAGGGCGGGGCGAAGCAGTGACGCAGAAACTCCTCCAGGGGGCCTCGAGGCTGATCGATTATTGGGCTGTTTACCTCTGTTAAAAAAAAAAACAGCCATAGTCCACAACTGGACAGACAGGACACTGTCTTGAACACATGTTGACATTTTGTTAGTTCCTGCTGTGCTGTTTCTCATTCCCTCAAAGTGTTAAATAAACAGAATCGTGTGAACTGATCTGTCTGACCAATTAAATAAAACCTCAGTTACCCATAATTATTTACATTATGCTTCATCCCCTACCGTATTACAGTCTGTCAGAGTGAGAGTGTGGATCTTATGAACATTATAATATATTCATAAGATCTTATTAAGAGTGTTAAAGAACATCATAGAACATTTTACAGCATCCTTAAGGGCCCATATTCCACTGTTTTCTCCACTTGTAATGCTTGTTTCCAAAAACAAACTTTTTCCACTTTTCACTTCTAATTTAGGACCTCTTCCTCCCTTTAAGCAGGCTGTTTCTGTCTGACATATGTAAATGAGCTGTGTTCTAATTGGCTCCCCTGAACTGTGCCTCAGTCAAAAAGCAGTAACACCCCTTATAGCTTTGTGAGTGTAAATGTGTGGAGCTAAACTGAGGGAGGTGAAGAAAGTGGATACAATGTAAATGAAAGGGTTTGTCCTGAATTCACAAAATTAATACATTCATTTTTGCCATTTTATATGGGATGTTTCTGTAGTTTAGGGAGGGAGTGGACAGCATGTTTTGTGACTTCAAAACCATTTTAATATGACAAGAATTTGTTTTTCCAAGATTTGGAATAACGCTTATTGTTACCTGGGGGATGTGGGGGTGCTACAGACTGATAGAATAGCAGTAAGTCTGACACTGTTAACGAGCGCACCTGAGCCCCTTACTCTGAACTCTCCTCAGACTCATACACACTGAACTCAATCAAACCCTTCCTTTCTGTACCTTGCTTTGTGTACTGGGGCACAGTCATGCTGGAATTGAAAAGGTTCTTCCCCAAACTGTGTCCACAAAGTTGGAAGCATGGCGTGGTCCAAAATGTCTGGGTATGCATTATAATGTCCCTTCACTGGATGTTAGGGTTTAACCCTGAAAAACAAGTGTCCCAATACTTTTTGTCCAAATAGTGTATATGACAAGTAAAGCCTGACTGCCAGGCAGATCCGTAGCTTTTTTAAATGTGAAAGTGATACCTGAACACACCACAGCACACAGGCACGAAATTCCTTCTTTGCATTTAACATATTCGCTAAGTGAAGCAGCGTGCAGCCAGGAGCACAGCGCACGGGGAGCAGTGTGTGGGGGCGGTACCTTGTGGGGGCGGTGCCTTAGCAGTCTCAGGAATCAAACCCACAACTTCCTGCTCACAGGCCAAAAGCCTTAATCACTAAGCTACCAGCTAGAGATTGTGAAACACTTCAAATAAATTCAAAAAGTATTTGTAAGCTTACTGTGTCAACAGTATTGCACAAAAAGTTTGTTCCTGCATTCACTATCATCAATGCGGACAGTGCTCATTGCAAAAAGGGTAACAGGTGTTTTGTGTGCAAAGACAGAAACACAAGCACTCTGCCTAAACATTTTCAAAAGTGCATCACACTCAGAGGCGCACAGTTTTAGCTCATACTTAATGCCAGAACACACACGTCTGAAGTATGAATTAAAAGTATTAGCAGGCCGGCTGTTATGGGTATGTGCATTCCTAAACTCAAGATGGCTAAAACACGACCTGCATTTAAAAAATGCTGATTTCAGTTTCAAGTAAAGCAATGTTCTGTTGCTCATTTGACTTTTTTCAACAAGTAGCAATAAGAATACAGTGAAAGTACTGGACTAAAAAGTTGTACCGGTAAGAGTAGTACCGTCAAAATCTTAACAAAACCCACCCCACTTTAGACACAAATAGCTTATGCCTGTGGTCAGAGGTGGAGGTCAAGAGGTCACACCAGGCCTCATGACACTAAACAGACATGAACAGCGAGAGAGAAACACGGTGACGAGATTTTATTGGAAACACACACAGACCCAAAGACCAGCGCTCAGACAACTCAATTCATACTGATATGTGTGTGAGAGAGAGAGAGAGAGAGAGAGAGAGAGAGAGAGAGAGACAGATGCATGGTCAAAGGAAACACTGGGCGAAAGGTTTACTTTTCTGACCAATCCGGTTAGTCCTTGGTACAAAAAAAAAAAGACGAAAAATCGAGGAAATGAAATGTGTTTCTCTTTGCGTTCGGAGGTTCTGCTTACAGCGGAACGACAAACACTTCCAGTTGAGTCCAGCCAACAGGGACAGAGAATCTCAATTGAGTCCATGACAATCCATCTCCATGGTGAGCATCCAGGTTACAAAGAATGGGGGGTGGGGGGTGTGAATCATGTTATCTCAGACTTTTCATAAATTACAGAAAAGTGATGGTTTGGGCCCTTTAATATTTTGTAAGGCATTGTAATCCCATTATGTAGCAGTAAAATCTCAACACTGTTGCACAGCTCCTACCAATCCGAGCCTGGAGAGTCACGAGTGTTTGAGGAGGCCGAAAGCTGAATTAAAGACCCGCAGGTCCAAGGCTGCTACATCAACTCCCTTCTGGTGGACACTGCTAAATCGGAGCACGAAGGAATGGACTCTCGGTTCTCATTAGGAGTGACGGCCGAGTGTTGTGTACTGAATACTGTAACATGCCGCTTAACTCCACTTGTCCATCGGCAGACAGATGTTTTCATAAGTTTTTTTGGTCAATGGGACATCACACACTCCGTTGAACAGCACGGTGCTGATAATCATCACATACATCTAAAGTGTCTGTCAGCTTCCTATTCCAATTTTCTGTCCCACCTTAAATGGTGTTAAAGGGAAACTTAAGCAACTTAAAAGGGACAGTTTAGCAAAAAATTCTCCTCCTAGTTAATAAGCTGTGCTGAGTTTTGCTGCTTTAGTTTAAGAGCTGGAAATATGAGGCCAATGTAACTATCAAGTAATGGATGCTTATACCCCGCTAAATAGCATGACTCTAGCTTCACAGCTAAATCATTAAACTCCCTTCAAATGAAGCTGGAATCTAATTCACCAGCTCTGTATTCGAGTTTCTGTATTCCATCTTAAATGTGCTAGCAGTCACATTTCAGCCACACTAATGTGGAATGGAAAATCTGAATAAGAAGCTGGCAAACAGGAAACCAACTTAAGCTTTATGCCTGTATGAAGGACTTCTGTGATCTCTATCTGATCGGCTTCTGGTGTTGTATGATTCATTGTTATGCATACTAGTAAAGCAACACAGACCATGCAAATGAACCCCTAACCAATCACAGTGTTTCCAACAGGGTGACCAATCACAGCTCCAGGTGAGTTACTGGGTGTCCTGATGAATCTAATTTTTAACCATTAAAGGTGTTGCTGAATCGGTGGGCCAACGGCTATAACCAGAATAAGGAGATATTTAAATATGTTGGTTTTCTGACTTGAAAACAGGCTGTTTGGTAGCTTACTTTCCAAATAAATGGGCTCCCATGAATAGGGAGAATAAAAGTACCAGTTTAAAAAATATGTACAGACTTCAGGCCTTTTTTATTCCAGAAAAGTAATTATTTGGGCCCTTTAACATATTGAAAAGAAATGTAATCACAATATGTAGGAGTAAAATCGCAATACTGTTATTTTGCCCATACTCACAGGCAAAGAAGCAGGGCACCAAACGTCATGGCTGATGTCAGGGGGAGGGGAAAACAGGGGACGTAATGTCACTTAAAAATAATATAAATGAGAGACAAACTGTTTTTGCCTTTCGATAAAATACTGAACTGGTTCTGAAACTCGCGTCCTGACGAGCTCGCTGGAGACGGATAAAGGAGGAATGACGGTGGGATGAAAGGATGGATAAGTCCTAACGTGGACGACAGGTGATGAACTGATCTGTCTGAGCTTTACGGTGGGGCAAAAACAGCAGAAAGTAAAATTAAAAAGAACAATTGCGAACATTCTCCTGTTTGACAGTTTTAGACACACTCCGCTCATGCACACACAGCGGGACACACACCATAAGGCAGTTTCCATTTCGGACAAAAACGAGAAGAAAAAAAGAAAAAAAAAAGGGCAAGATTAAAACACAGCTGGCCTCTTGGCTCTGCTTTCAGTCTGTGTGTAGGAGCTTCTCCACCGTGTGTGTGTGTGTGTGTGTCTCATCTCCCTCCATTCTGACTGATGAAGTTCCTCAGTGGTCAACTGACCCTGAGAGCGGACAGTTCCAGCAGTGGAGAGGCTAACGGCTAGCATGTTAGCAGAGGCTAAAACCAAAAGGGTCTGGTCCAGAACTGAGCTGGACCAACAGAATCAATCACCAAAGTCGGTGCTGATGTAAGTTCCTACTGAGGACGGAGCGGACGTCTGAGGTGAATCTGCAGAGAGAGAGAGAGAGAGACTCCATTCAGGACACAGCTGACCGCATTATCAGAATATCAAAATTCTCAGGGGTCTGTGCTAGATGGTGTTTCTGATAAAGTGGGCAGTGAGAGGAAGCACAGGGTGGCGTTTTCAGTGAAGTGGCCAGTGTTGTAGTTGATACAGACCTCAGTGCGTCCAGCATGGGCAGCAAGTTCAGCAGAGCTGTGTCACTGGGGTCACTGAACCATGACTTTATAGGTATTGCATTATCTATATAATAAAAAAAAAAGGAACAAACTCAGGAAAACATCACTCAAACAGACAGTGAAATCTCTCTTTTAGCCCGGCAGGTTTAACAGGCAAGTGGTTCAGTGATTAATCTGAAATACAAACTCCTGTTTACCGTTTTCTCTTATTGTAGGGGACATAAATATAACCCCCTTTAAAGTCTAAAAAAATGTAAAATATATTATATATATAGTATAAATATATTATAAACCCATGATAAGTAATTTCCTGCTGAAAGTTAACATTGTCACCAACATTTAATTACTACACGCTTTAACACACTGCAGAGTTTCCTCAGAGCATTCAAATCCTTCTGTCATGAGGTTTTTAAGCACAGTCTAATGGAGAAACGCAGCAGGGTAATAAGGAAACATTTCACATCCTCTTCAGTTATATTGTGGGATTTAAGAGTTTATTTTGAGGTTTTAGTTTCCTCTGAATGAACTCAGACACGCTTCTGAAACTCTGGCATCTGAAGGAAACGTCAGGAACTTCAGATCTCTCAAAGAATCGTTCTGTGTGCCTCTGGAGCAATTTCTGGTGCAGAAATCATTTCTTAAAATTTTGGCTTCAGATATCGAGACTTTCTTATATTTTATTGTAATCTTAAACAGTTCTCCAGGCTCCTTGAAGGACTTTCAAAGCTTCCCATTTGCATTGCAGTCCCTGATCTTGACCAGTTTCAGAGATGAAACAGGTGCAGATGATTCCAGATAACCAGGTGGTGATCAATCTACTAGTGGTGCTGAATGGTTGGAACTCCTTTATCTAGGCTCCTTGGATCTTCACTTTGCAAATGGCATTTTCTAAACAGCAAGGTCAATCAAAGGAAGTTATAAAGAAACTGGGGGGACTTGGGACTTTTGCACCACACCTGAGCAGTGTATTGGCGTTTCTTTGTTAGCCAAGTGTCTCACACGTGCTGAAATGTACCTGGATGACTGCGATAGGCTCCAGGTGAGTTATCCAGTATGACTATACTGGAGAGGTCATTGTGCACCACTGAAAGGTCCTTAATGTAACTACCCAGATCCAGTGTACAGTGCTAAAACAGAGAAAACAAAAACACAGAAAATCTGAATATACACCAAAACAAAACTATCTCATGCAACATTTTCTTCAAAAATATTTTATTCTAAATGGCAGCGTTTCCCACGGTGTGGCCTCCTGGCGGCCAATGAGGATACTGCAATTGGGCCATGAGGGGTCACTTACAATTACAGTAACCCCTGGCTTATACACAGTTGTGGTTTCGCAGTTGCGGTTTCAGCCTCTCACAGATTTTTTCTGAGAACCAAACTAATAATTGTTTGCACATGTGTGGAAGAGGCAGATATCCTCTGGTCACCACGCTCCCTTGAAATGGAAGTGTTTTGGGAGCATATTTGTGGGCATATTTAGGGTTTACACTATAAAAATAGGCATTTTTAGGCTTTTTCCGGAATACACAGGTGCTCTTGCAACGTAACGCCCGCAATAAGCAGGGGTTTACTGTATAAACAAAAAGTTATATGATTAATTTTGAAATCAAATCTAAAGTAATCTGAAATAATAAAACATAGCCATGTGATTACATGACGTGACTGATTTCGGATTCAAAATGTATTCACCAGTGGTGAATCGTCACTGACAGAAAACCTCATCACTTTCTTACATTCGCAGATTTCCAGAGCTCTGTGCATGCAGATGTATTATTAAACTGCACTGTTGCAGACAAATGAATAAAGAACTCCTCTGTATTAAATATAAAATAAAAAAGCAAATACCCAGAAGTCTTGAAACTGCTGCTGTTTGTAATATTAGAAATATTTTTAAATATTCTATAGTTCTACCCTGCTGAAATTACTGTCAGTGCAACAGCGTCACCTGTCTGTAGTATCTGCGTTTCAGGATCCCCCTGTTGTTGTCCAGTTTATCGGCCACAGCTGAGCCATAGATTTCCATACTGGCCGTAAAAACGACCAGCTCATACCACTGACTGACCTGCAACACACACACACGCAAAAAGTCAGATCACACACTCTCCTGCATGAGTTACTGATGACAGCAGGGTCAGCTTTTAGCCCTCAAAACTTATTTCACACTTCAGGTAAGCTCTGTCCTCTGATCAGCTACTGAAGCAGTTCAAGACAACCAGATTAATCTGTTTAAGATTATTGTTTTTAATCTATCTGAAACCAGGCTGGGCATTTGACTTCTTGTGACCTCACAGACAGCTTTCACTCACCACTTCTAAGAAGAAGTCGACATGTGGTCTTTTATGGACGAAAAACCTCACCGGGTGTTTGTCTATTACCACCTAAAAAAACAAAACAAAAAAGATATTGGAAATAAAAAATACCACATTTTAACACATTTTTTTGGGCCATCTCTGTGTATCTTCAGGGTGTACTCACACTAGGCAGTTTGAACCGTGCCCGAGTACGTTTGACCACCAAAGCACGGTTTGTTTGACTAGTGTGAGTGCTCCGAACCGTGCCTGGGCGCGGTACGTTTAGCCGTCCCTGGCCCGCTTGGAAGAGGTGCGCCAGAGCACGGTTCGATTGGACTCGAGCGCGGTTCACATGTAGTGTGAGTGCTAACTGCGCTGGAGCACAGATCAGGACGCGTGACGCCACGTTTTTTGCGAAGCTCCAAAACCATTTTCCGTGCCACAAAAGCGTATCATAGACCTGTTTAGCAACAGGCTGTGAGGGGGCTGGGGACCACCGCGGACCAAACGACTCAAAATTACTATCATAAAAGTAAACAGAGCGATGGACTGCACTGCGTTCAGCAAGAGCGCCGCTCTTCCTGTTTATCCTGAAACCATAGCAACATAATGACGTAAGCGTGCTCCAGCACGAATGCAGAAATCTAATGTGAGTGCGGTCCAGAGGGGGAGTGGGGAGGGGGGACAATCGTACTCGGGCACGGTACAGGGCAAGCGTGCATAGTGTGAGTACACCCTTAGTCTGATGTCTGGTAGTGTTTTGGACCAGACGTACGTGCGTGCGTACCTTCAATATGAAGTCTGGTGGTGTTCCTGGCCGGACTGTGGGCCTTAGCACTCCATCGTGATGAGAGTGAATCAGAGTCTCATCCAGATCCAACACCAGGATCTTTCTTTTTACTGCATCTACACACACACAAACAAACAGTCAAAACAGAATAATACACACGCAATGGAAAAAAACATGTTACATCTTACACACACTAATCACTTGCAATATTTAAAGAGAGACTTCACTTCATTTTTGGAAATTATACAGCCCATTTTGACCCAACTGGTTTATGTCAAACTATTAAATGTATTTAAATATACCTGTATACAGCAATTCAGCTCCACTCTTGATCACAAAAGTTACAGAGAGTGTTTCAGCCCAGACTGCTTTTAGAATGATGCACAGCACAGGATAGCCAATCAGAACAGAGCTCATTTATATTTTCTCTGTTTTAAAGAGACAGTGACAGAAACTGCCCATTTAATTCTTAGGGATGAACAGAAGCTGGAAAAAGTTAATGTAGAAATGAATTAAGACTGTTTTTGTGAAGAAAAAAACCCAAAAATATAAGAAGAGCTCAGGAAATTTTTAAATAAATAAAGATTTGTATTTATTTGTACATTTATCCATGTTTGTATGTTTTAGACTTTACTGTCTACTTCCATTACGAGTAGAAGAATTCGATTTGTGTGGTGGGGTGAATGAGGGAGGTGGTGATTAAAGTTTTAACTCACTGAGTCTGTTTCGAGATGCAGGAGACAGCGGTAACGTATCATAACGAACCGTCTGATACTGGATTATCTGTGGAAAGAGACGAGAACCTCATTAACGCAACAATAACAATAAACTTAACTTAAACACTTTGCATGCATTAAAAACAGCTCAGTGCCTTTATAGTTAAAAACATATATACTGTTAGAAAATGAACAGTAATACAGATACTTAGTCAAAGTTGCAGATGAAAACAAAAAAAATGTCCGGGAGCGCAGGAGAAAAAAAAAAACAGTATTATTTAAGGTGGAATGGAAAAGGTGAATAAGATGCTGGCCAATCAGATCTCAGTTTCTGAGCAGTGTACAGATTCCGATGTACAGATAGCGACATGCTAATATGAGGGATATTATCACCCCAACACTGACAGAATGCAAAATATGAGTAAAACTAAGTAAATTATTCAGATATTATGATGAGGCACATTTATTAGAGTTGTATGGAATAGTGATTTTGAGCATATTAAATTGAAAGGATGAGAGCTTTGAATTAATTATTTACCAAAATCTACAAACACCCTTTAATTCATTATTTTACAGCTCTGATCCACCTTATTGAAGAGCTGGATGTGATTTGAGGCTCCAGAGAAGTTTTTTGTGTTTACAGTAAAATATTTGGACTATTGTATCCCAGTATTACGCTGGGCTGTTGCCTGCAGACTGACCCAACCAAGGACTCGTGTCCTTAACTGTCCCTCTCAGACGGATTAGACGGAGGATCCCTAGAAATCTGGAACATTCCCAAACCCAACCAACCCCCCACCACCAGCCTCCAACCCCCCAGCTCATTTTACTCTGCAGCATTGACTCCTCACATCAGACATGCCAGACACTCTACACTCCTCACACCCTCCTAAAAACAAACACTAATTTAAAGTGTTTCAGCTCAATAATTTGACCCAATGCTGTGATTTTTTTTTGATAAAGTTATGCTAGAGATCTTTTGCTAACCAGAGTGAGATGAATCTGTGTGGAGCAGAATTAGGTTTCTGTTTAAATTGACTAAAACCTGTAGAAATGTTTCTTGCCATTACTCCAGCAGCAGTCTCATAGGGTTCAGGACCTCTGGGAAAGTTCACCTAGCCAGCAGTCCAGGGGCCGTATTACAGAAACTTCCTAACTTGAAAATCCTAACTGGTAACCATGGTAACAGCAATTTAGGATCTTATTTAGGAAAAAAGCCATTACGGAACAACCATTCCTAAGTCCATTTTCCTATTCATACTTTAGTTAAGAAAAGAGTATTACAGAAGCATCCTAACCTTAAAAAATCTTAAATGAACTGTCCTAACTTTAGGATAACCCCTCCGCTGTTGCCAGCTGATTATTTATACTACGTGCCATGTGATAATGCCGTTAGCCGATCAACTCCACCCAGCTTTGGAGAAGTGACGCGTTGGTACGGGGCTCTCCCATTTGTGGTACAATCAACAAATGAGCTTCAATTTTTGTTTTTTCACATAAGGTGATTTTCAAAGCAAAGTGTGTGACTGTGTGTCCCTATACTTTTGTCCACATATTTGTGTATGACAGCTCTGTTCTAGTAGATTTGTTCTTATTGGCCAGTTAGTCTGATTTAAAGTTAAGAGCAGGACGTTGTTTAATATCCATTTTTTGAAGATAGTAACGAAGAAACTCTGACGATACAGTGTTACGGACTGGAGCCTCGTACAGTTACAGTGGCAGCAGGTAACAGTGACTTCGCGAGATGACATGTTGCATTTGTTGCTAGATAGCAGACATAAAAGTGCATCAATGTTAGATCGCTTATTCAGGATTCCTAACTTGAGATAAGATAGGATTCTTAAATAAAGTTAGGATTTGCTTCTGTAATACCAAATTGAAAAAAAAAAAATCCAATCTTAACTTTATGCTTAAGATAGGAGGTTTCTGTAATACGGCCCCAGATCCCCAACACACACACACACACGTCTAGTGCTATTTATATATCCATTACAGCTGTCTGAGGATGTCAAAGCTGGAGGAGAGAGTGGAGTTTTCAAGAGGGCTCTAGAGAGCAGCTCTTCCCATACTGACCCTCCCCCTCCCCCAGTACCTCATGGGAAATATGCAAACTTCCAGGAGACCTGCACAACATGAACAAAATAGCAGCGTTCTGATTTTACTGCACTGCGGTTCTGCAATTTTAAAGATATTCAAGGGACCATATCACTTTTCTGCATTAATATTCATTTACTTCCCCATCCATATAGTCCACAAATGGAAAATATGCTACAAAAACAATCAGTTATCAAATCACAGTCTGTGTGATGTCACAAAGCAAAAACATTAATATATATCTCCTTATTCTGGCAGCAACTGTTTAGCCTCGAGTGCACCAATTCCCCAAAGCAGCGCTTATACAACGTGAGAGAAAGAAACTGGGTCTCCTGTTAAAGAGCATAAACAGAACAGATTGAGTAAGAAAGTCTTACTACAGAGTTTCTGCCAAAAAAAAAACTTCTCCTCCACTCTGGAACAATTACATAAACACAACAACTTTAGAAGTAGGGGGACACGTCTGGAGCGGAGCAGGGAACACACCTGGAGTGGCTGGGGGAACACCCCTGTGCCAAAAGTGGCCCTGTCCACACCTGCCATATACTCCTGTGTGGTCCCATTATTAGCAGCACTAAGCACAAATGTGGGTGGATGGTGAATGATGCTGTAATCAAACTAGTACTGCTATGGGTATGGAAGTATGGTACTTGTATCAGTATCGATACTGAGGTATGGTACTGCTTTCGATAACAGTGTGGAGGTATGGTTCTGGAGTCAGTTTGGAGGTGTGGTATTGGTATCAGTGTGGAGGTATGTTATGGATATCGATAAGGAGGTATGGAACTGGTATCAGAATGGAAGGATGCAAGATGGTTCCCACTGCTCGTCATGGTTTCAGAGCAGAACTGAACTGGTGTTTGTGTGTGTGTTTGTACTCAGGTCAGGTGGACCCACGGGAGTCCAGAGTCCAGGGGACTATAAACACACACCTGGAGCAGAACAAGCCCTAAAGACAGTCCTGTGAACCATGTGACTCTCCTGTCTCACAAACAGCTTGGAAAAGTTCTTACAAACATTCTTGCCTCAGTAAAGAACAGTCTTGACTACATCAGTGTTATAAACACAGTTCTAAAACAATAACAAAAACAACCAACAACATGCCCTGAATCTCCATACAGAACAGAGGTGTAATTAAATATACTTATTTAGGCCTCATCCATACGGATGTCTTGAATCAGGCGTTTTTCGAGGCATTCATGGTGTCAGGTGAGCACAGACTCAACGCAGACCATTTTTCTAGTCATTGGAGCAAATGAAAGCGTTCACACAGGCATTCAGCACCTGCGTCTGGCTGGCTGCACTCTCCGGAGATGTCAAAAAACATTGCACACATCTCCTCTTTGGGGTCAATATCTGCTGAAATCTGAACGAACACAAGAAAATGCCGCTATAGCATGCCTTCAATGATGACAAAAACATCCATTTGACCTGTGTACAGTAACCTAATATGAACCCAATATCGGCAGTGATGTTTTATCCTTTCCTGTATACGCCAGAAGAAAATCAGAAGGATTTTTAATAAAACAATGTTAATGCTAGTTTTGGGATCCATGTTTTTAATGCAGAAGTACCCACAAAGACAACGCACATGTAAACACTTTGGACCAACTAATTACTGCAGTCTGGCGTTAAACAGCATTAGACGAACGCCAATGTAGTACCTCACTCAGTCAATTAGACGCAGCTACAAAACGCAACAAAAACGTGAAAAAAAAAACACAAAAACAAAAAACAGGTTTTCAAAGAATAGTTTTAACACTCGTTTAACTTTTTCTCCTCGTTTAGCCAATAGCAGTCTAGCCCTACCTATTAATGCTGATGTTCTAAGGAGTGATTCGGCCAAGTGCTGCCTGTCGAATAAGGTGCAATACAGGACTGCCAATCAAAACAGAGCCACTTTAAATATATCAGTCTTTAAGGCACATTAACAGAATGAGCCTGTTTAAGATCATAAATCATGAATTTTTACTACATAAACCCAAATAAAGATTAGCGTTGACATATCCTGTCAAAAATATTGCAGTATACCTCACACCCCTCCAAGTACTAAACGATAGTAATTCTGTGAAATCCCAGCAACAGAACTGTTACAGGAACCTGTAGAAATAACTATATTGTAACTGTAGACCTATATAAACAAATACTAACAAAACATAGCAAAAAGTAAAGCAACAGTGCTTCATTATTACCAGAAGTACATTTGCAGTGAGCTGCTACAGCTGTACTTTAGCAGAACTACCAAAAGTAAAGCTGGAGTGCAATATTACAGATGTACTTCAGTATCCATCACGTGTGAATCACTATAGGTGTACTTTGTACAAAAAGTTAGGGCAGCGACTTATTAGTGACGTTATGTTCCATTATTTCGATACCGTAATACTTTCCAGAGCGAAAACACATTCCAGTACTTGTTCTTTGATTCGAGCGGGGCTCGGTGCTCTGTCTCCCGGTGTGTGTTTGTGTCTGCGTGTGTGGGAAGTATGTGTACAGGGGGGTCCTGTTCTCACCGTTCGGAGGTGTTTCCTGAGGATGTAGAGGATGAAGCCCCAGATCCTGCTCGCCACCCCGAGGAAAGTGCGAATCCCAAGCAGACACTGGCGGGTCTTCAGCATGGTGGCTGCAGACAGCCTGCTCCGGGCCCGGTTAAAGAGCTCCGGAGCCGCTCCGCTCTATTCCTGCCCCGTCGGAGACTCGGCTCGGCTGGTCTCAGCCCGGGAGAGCAGCGGCTTCCCCCGCGCTGGGCTGACAGAGAGCTGCCCGGGGCTCGGCCTGGAGATTCGCTCCTGACCCGTAGAAGTCTATTAAAAACGTGTTTAAAACCAATATTTTTTTTGTTTCGGCGATAAAATTCTGCCTGATGAACAGAGTACAAGACGGCTAGGCTAAGCTAAGTTAAACGCTGGGAGAGCCGGCTGAGCTAGGCTAATTAGCTGTTTTCCGTTAGCCGGTTATCTTATCTCAGTTCGTTCCTCCGTCCTGTCGCTCTGTCCGCGCTGCACAGCTCCAAGAAACGGACGGAACCAGAACTCATAAAAAAACACCGGGGCTCCGAGTGCTGCAGCGGAGCAAAAGAGAAAGACAGCCTCAGAGACACCAAACCCAGGGAGAACTGAGGGCCGCCATCGGCTCCGCTCTTCGTCACTTCCGCCCAGAGAGAGAGGATTCACTTAATAAGAGAAAAAAAAAACACTGTGAGAGAAAAAGAAGAGAGATTCACTTAGAGCGCGTGAAAGTGCTGTGAGAGGGAGTTAAAGAGAAATTCACATAGAGATAGCGAGTGAGTGTGTGTGTGAAGGAGATTCACTTTAAAAGAAAAAGATCTTCACTTGGAGTGTGAGAGAGATTAACTTAAGGGATTCACTTGAAATGATTCTAACTGGTCCCTCCACTTGATAAGATGACAGAACACAGCTTACAGTCTGCTTTGCTGTTGTCATCATCATTGATTTTAAAGCATTTCCAGATGCTGACAGAGAGTGAGATTCACAAAAAAATAGAGAGAGAGTTACTTAAAAAGTGCTGTGGTGTGGTGTGGTGTGTTCATGTTTGACAAATAGACACTTTAAACATAAACAAAAGCAGAGGAATCACCAGAACTCTCTCTTATCACACAGAGAGGAAGCTGTACGATAGCTGTAGCGTAGTGTTTTCCCGGGTGAAATAAAATGCTCGTGCATGAATTACAGTAATCTATACAGGGGTGTATATATTGTGGCGAACGGTGGGGGAAGGCAACACACACACTCAGAAGGAACTCAGTTTTGTGGTTTTTATTGAGTT
>JBBPCW010000084.1:4855900-4871738 GCA_037974425.1 Phenacogrammus interruptus | reverse complement strand
TTTTGTGTTTTTCAGTTAAATAAAAGGCTATTTTTGCTACATATTTAAACATTGAGGATTTCTTTAAAAAAATGTCAGTCTCGTTCTCGTGAACCCAGTCTCGTGTCTCGTCTCATGGGAAAAGTGTCTCGTCACACCCCTAATTGATATATTAAAGAAACAAAAGTGACTGTTTACAGCGTCTCTCTTGTGCTGTTAAAGCTGCTATACTCTGTGTGCAGATTCAGAAGGTTGTGATGGCTCTTGGAGATTATATGGGTGCCAGCTGCCATGCGTGCATCGGTGGTACTAATGTGCGCAACGAAGTGGCGAAGCTGCAGGCAGAGGCTCCGAATATCGTTGTGGGAACACCAGGCAGAGTCTTTGATATGCTGACCCGCAAATACCTTTGTACGCAAGATTTTTTTCATCAGCCAATGGCATTATCTGTAACTTATTAATGAACATAAGAATAGAGGTGTCTGATTTATAACTGCTCTGTTTATGCCATCGCCATAGAGAATGTAGTTATTGTGTTCTTAATGGAGAGATGTTTAAAAATGATTTTAATCTCACAAAATGAGTAGAATGAAAATGGCATGTTTTTTTGATGTTTTTTTTCCTTTTTTTTTTTCAAATTTGTTTGTTCTTTCTGGTAAACTCTCCATTTCCTCTGCAGCTTCCAAAAATATTAAGATGTTTGTGCTGGATGAGGCTGACGAGATGCTGAGTCGTGGCTTTAAGGACCAGATCTACGAGATTTTCCAGAAACTTCCCAGCAGCACACAGGTCAGGACAGGAAACACTACTGCACTGAATCAAGAAGCGTTGTGGATTAGTGTTAGCATAAAAAGATAGTTTTGAAGCATTGTTTAGTTAGTTTTTGGTTGGTGCTCACTTAATCTGCACATTTTACTCTTGTTGAAACTATTGTTGCAAGCTTTTAGTACTGCTGCTTTTCTATGCATATGGAAAAACGCGGCTAGATGTTAATTTCAGTTAATCTATTTCAAATTCAATATAATTTGTCAGCAACTACATTTGTTACTTTGTGATGCTTGAACTCATAAGCATCAACTAACCATTTAAAGGGGACCTATTAGACCTCTTTTTAAACAAGGTATAATAGGTCTATGGGCTATACAAAATATGTTCATGAAGTCCTTTGCAAAAAATCACACTCTGAGATCTCACCAGGTCTATTCTTGACAGTTCCCTTCCCTTTTAAAATGAGCCGTTTAAGGGCTCTGGCACTTTTATGCAAATAAGCTGTTGCTGGCCACACCCCACCATCCCATGCTTATGCTGAACATTTACCACACATGAAAATGGCAGAAAACAGAGGAGCTATCCAGTCCTATATATTTGATCCCGTGTGTGACTTGCCGTTGCCTGTAGACATAGCGGTCAGCGTCTTAAAACCCGCAGACAAAAATGGAAATCTTCAACTAATCTAGTGCGTGGGGGCTCGACAGATGAGGGGTGGTTCTATTCAAATTTCCTTATTCTGGTGTCAGGATAAGGGAGTCGTTCAACGATTAATAGAAGCATATTCCTGACACCATCTTTCAGTTGACTCGCAGAAAACGGATGTATTTTTTTTTTCATGCTTGGGGTGTTTATAGGAGCAGTAGCAGTAGAGGCCCAAATAGAAATACAAAAGGAGGCCAAAAGTGGGTTTTGCATAGAATGTCCCCTTTAATAATGAGTTGGTTGGATTTCTTCCTAATGGTCTGTAGGTGGTGCTGCTATCTGCCACCATGCCGGTGGAGGTGCTGGAGGTGACCACGAAGTTCATGCGTGAACCTATCCGTATCCTGGTGAAGAAAGATGAGCTGACTCTGGAGGGAATCCGCCAGTTCTACATCAATGTGGAGAAAGAGGTCAGAACGGCTGAACGCTTCACAAAAAAGTTTCTGTGGAGACTATGGTGATTAACTGGTTAATATTATTAGTTGCAGTGGTATTTGACCAAGGTAGGTGGGTAACATGACTGTTTTTGGTGTAATGAGTAAAGAACAATTGTAAAGAGCTTTTAAACCAGTGGCTGTCAAACCAGTTCTCATGGGCATCCAAATTTGTGGTCCAACAGTCATTATAGTAAACAACCCCAATGTGTGGTAATAACATAGTAAGAATCTGATTGGCATGTTAACATGTCTGTTGACATGTTAAGTTGTTACATTTTTCCAATTGTTTTGTAAATGTTTTTATCTAGACATTGAAATAAGAATCATAGTGCTTAGTTCATAGAGGTTGTGGCACTAATAATCTTTGAATTATCTGTCGTAATGTTGTGCATCCCAATATTAATCGAATCACCTGCCTTTATTGTTCCCTGCTGTTGTAGAACTTACTGTATATTCCTTGTGCGCAAGTCTATGACCATCATAGTAGAACAGAGGCCATGTGCTGGTGGTAGTTCATTAGTCAAGGTTAATGCTTAGTCAATGCTGATCTGTGGACAGGTAGATACTGCTGCATTGTAGGGTTCCAGAACCCCCTGTCTCTTTAGCACCCCTTTGTGCTTTAGAGGAGTAATGGTGTCTGGTAGAGTGAGTGGCTGTTCTCCACCATGGATGGGTGCTTAATCCCTCTCCGTAACTTATAAACAGCCAACACACACTCAGTGCAGTGAAATGCCTTTAGCCCAGCATGTGGATGTGGCTGTTTGCATCTAACTGTGTGTCAGTCAGACCTTGTGTAATTTATTGTTAATTAAATAGAAAACATTTCAACATTGACTCTCTTTTGAATGTTAGGAGTGGAAACTGGACACCCTGTGTGATCTGTATGAGACCCTGACCATCACCCAGGCTGTGATTTTCATCAACACTCGGCGGAAGGTGGACTGGCTCACTGAGAAAATGCATGCCCGAGACTTCACCGTCTCTGCTCTGGTGAGGACACAGAAAAAAAGAATGATTTATGTGACCAGAGACTGTGCTGAATCTGCTCTGGTAATAAAAAAAAAACAGAAATCAAAGCATCATTCACATCATGAGATCAAAGGCTCGGTCACTGAGGCGTCTTATTCCTCCCCATGCAGAGTTGTGCGGTGCTTCCATTGGAAAGCCTAAATTTATTTCATTTTACCCCACTGTGTAACATGTAGACAGTGACTATAGACTATCCTTTCTCATCCTGTGAGCATTTTACACACAGAAAGGCAAAAACATGTGTAATCCATGTTAATTATACACCAATCACTAGTCCCTGCCCTATAGTTAAATGTTGTGTTGTAAGCGCTGCAGAACTAAAAAAAAACTTCTCTTATTTGCTGCATATGGTCTGCTGATAACACACATTGGTGGTAGTACAAAATGTTAGGAAGATGAAGCCATTGATGGTGCTTAAATCCCTGTGTCCCTCAGCATGGTGATATGGACCAAAAGGATCGTGATTTGATCATGAGGGAGTTCCGCTCTGGATCCAGCAGAGTCCTCATTACCACTGATTTGCTGGTGAGTGCATTCTCACACACACACACACACACCGCTTCGGTTCAGTCTTGCGCAAGTATTTGACCGCTTTAAGCGACACAAGCGATCATGATTTGTTGTATTATAAAATGCTATAACAATGTATAACAGGTTATAACCCATTATGAGGTGCTCCACCCACACAGTGGAGTTCTGTCTTCAGTTTCTGTCTGTGACAGAGGTCATCAGTGTGGTGATCACTGGATTAAGTCTGCAAGGTCCACTGCAGTCAAATGCAGTTAGATTTTTCTCAAATTATCACAGGGCTGAGGCCCATCTCTGGTCCTGGAGGGCCGGTGTCCATCACAGTCTGGTGATTTTCCTGCTCCACTGCACCTGGTTCAGCTCACCTGTGAAATTCTGGATTTAATGAATGTGTTTGAAGATGAAGAACTATCTGTGTTTGCTTTTGGTCCATCAGGTCTGCAGTTTGGCACCCCGTCCTAATGATTTTGAGGAGTAATAGTGTGGTTGAGTCAGTTAGATATACTGCCCTCTGGGGCTCCAGAACCCACTGTCTCTTTAGAGCCCACTAGTGCTTTAGAGGAGTAATGGTGTCTGGTAGAGTGAGTGGCTGTTCTCCACCATGGATGGGCTTCTTATCCCTATCCATAACTTATAAACAGCCAACACACACTTATGGCAATGAATGTAGTTCTGTGTTCAGCAAAGTTTTGTGTTTTGGGCTAAGGGAACAGAAAGTAAAGCATTCTTGCATATGAGTGATTACTGAACTTTTGACCTTCCTTTTCTGTAGGCAAGAGGGATTGATGTCCAGCAGGTGTCCCTTGTCATCAACTACGATCTGCCGACCAACCGGGAGAACTACATCCATAGGTAAAACCCTCTCGCCCGATGTGCCACAATGGTCCACATTATTCCAGTGTAGAACAGTGAAGAAACTGTTCAGGGTCAAACTGAACAGTTTCAGTTTTGTGTGTTAGCATTCTGGTGTTCCTGTTGTGTTTCTGTGGGTTGTAATGAATATTTTTTCAGCTTACTTACAGATTGTGTTTGGTCAAATGTATGTTGAAAATAAGTTTACCAGTAAAATAAAAACTCAAAGCTTCCTCTACAGAAGACATACTTAAAGATATTTTTCTGCAGATTTAGTATTCTTTTTAGAACATTTTCTATTTATTTGCAGAGTCCCTGAGTTTGTCTTAACGAAACATGACTGGGGTTCCCAGACTTTTGCAAATGACTGATCAGAGCCAGGGTGGCTGCAGGTTTTCATTCCAGCTAATCAGGAGCCATACCCAATTCCCCTTGGTTTTAGTCTTTAAACAACACTCCTGGCACCACAGTCTCCTCATGCATCAGTGTTTATTTTAAACCCCTTTGCTGTGGTTGGCAGGATTGGTAGAGGAGGCCGTTTTGGCAGGAAGGGCGTGGCCATCAACATGGTGACGGAGGAGGACAAGCGTACGCTGCGAGACATCGAGACCTTCTACAACACCACCGTTGAGGAAATGCCCATGAATGTGGCTGACCTCATCTAAAGAGCCAATCAAATCACAGAAAAGTCTCTACCCACCCTATCCCCCCATCTCCATCCTTGGGTTATTGAATAAATCAGGGACAGGTGGAGGTTTAAGCCAAATGTGACCTGTTCCCTTTGGACAGACTTGAACTTGCCCTTGCATTGATGCTTCAGATTCATCCCATTTGGCTGGATAAAACATTGGAGCTTCAAGGCTGATGTGGCTGAGTGTCAGTCTATTCAGCTCAGCTCAAAATGGTGTGGCGCCATGCTAATTGGTGGGGTTTTATTGCTGGGGTGTACCAATATGAGAATTGAGGCAACATTTGATATTTTTTATGTATTATATCTACTGTTGCCAATATATAAACATGAATATGAAGAAATTTGGACTGAATCTGCCTTGATTGGCATTATGGGAGAAAAACTTTAGTCTGAAACAGGCTGAATCTGATGTATTTCTGGAATCTTAGTCTTCATTGCCTATAGGCTATATTAGGCTCATAGTGCCAGCACTAAACCTCAGACACCCATAAGGTTTTCTGTTTGGGCTGAGGAGGTCTGACTGAAGGTGGACCAGACTACGGCTTTAAGTTTTCCATCTGGCTGTGAAGTCCTGATTTGTGGAATAGCCCCTGCTCTCTCTCAGCTCACAGTTTGCATCCCAAGGTCGACATTCTTCTGCACTTTGGTTCATCAGCTTCCTGCGCTCGGGTGGAGTTGTGTATAAAGGGTCAGCTCAGTCAGATGTGCTAGGGTGGCTAACAAATGGAAACTAGTCGCCCCTAGTTAGCATGATGTAAGTGGTTCATTTTTGACTGAACTGTTCTTTTAATCATTTTTCCACCATCTTCTTAGGCTAGGGTTAGCATTAGCACTACTGAACAATCCTCTCCTGTCCAGTCACATTTCCTAATGGGATTTGTAGTTTTTTGAGGCCTGCTAAGGCGTGCTAATGTGGCATGCTAAAAGTGACTGGAAGCTAGTAGATGATTGCTGTTAGCAGAGGCTGTTTGTCTCCATTTATTCTTAGCAACATGAGCTTTGTTTGTTTTGGGTTTTTTTGCACTTAAATATCTATCTGAACACAGTTTTCTGATTACTGTGTTAAAAGTAGTTTTAAAAGGAAAAAATTAGTGGTTTTTGCATCCACTGTGTGGGATATTACAGCAATATGGCCAATAACTGATAAATATGAAATCAAATATATTTAAGGTGCAAATGCGGCATTGGTGCAAAATTCTGACGCCTTCTTGTGTAAGGAGGTCGACCTTGGGTGCAGAAATAAGGGTTTCCTACAGCGGCAAAGTATTTATTCTTTTGTACACATCCTGTCTGTTCATCATGGGGGAGGGGAGTAGTGACTTTAATAAAGCTCTAAACTGATTCACTTCCTGACCTGCTGTCATTCAGTTATTTTAGCTTTAAGCACAACGAAAATTGTCTCTTCTGATTGGTTCAAAGTGACTGTCGTTTATAATACTATTCACAATTTAGATTTTCTGCTGTTCTCACAGAAACTGATGGGGAATAAACTTTTAGGTTAAAAATGTAAAATCTATTCATTACATTTCTTTAATTTTGTGTTAAGATGACCATATTTGGAGTGTCAGAGAAAATGGACAGTATACATTTGATAAGCAATGGGGATTGGGGGGTTAAAAGTAAGTGGGTTATACATAATCTGCATTCTTTAAGGCCCTGTCTCCTCAGTAGCAGTACACAAGAGTGTGTAACTCATTGTCCCTGATATTATTTACATACAAGATATTGATTTAATATCACAAAACTATTTAAAGGGACTGTACTCCCCACAACTATTTAGATTGTACTTCCCACAACTATTTAAAGGGACTGTACTGTGCTCCTTGTCCAAGTATGATGTTAAGAATGAGCATATATTTATACGTGTTTAGAATAAGATAATCTAATCCCCTTGTGAAGGTCTTTAATACTAATATTTGTAAGTAGGCTTTATTCGCATTGGCTGTCGGGAAGGAAATTACTCAAGTTTGGTGTGAGTGCCCAGTGCTAAATAGGTGGTTATATGTAAATAAGAATTTAAAATTCATGTTTGGAAAGCATTTCATAACAGGTAGTTGGAGGAGGCCGGTTAAAAATAACTTTTTTTTTCTAGTAAAATATCCATCTCGTCTCTGTTCATGCTACTGAGCTCATCAGCACTGGGACGTATACAAACTGATAAAACACGAAGTATAATTACTTCGGGGAAAAAAAACGATTATAAAACCTAAGGCTCCTCTCAGTAGTTATACTAAATTACTCCACTGGGGGGCGTTGCATCACCAAAAGTAGATTCTGAAGGTAATTCAAAAAAAGTGGCCCCTTAATAGTCGTGGCATGAGTACACCACAGCACACATTCACGAAGTGAAGCAGTGGCCTGCCACCAATGAGGGAGTGCCGAGGGAGCAGTGCGTTGGGATGGTACCTTGCTCAAGGGTACTTAGTGGCCTGGGATTACCTGACAAACTTCTTGTCACGGGTAACTTCCCAATCACTAGGCCCCACTGTCATTTTACTGTGAACACGTGTGGCACTTCTCAAATAGTATAATGTGCTACATACACACTATATACAGTACACATACACATACTATTAATGAGTGTAATACCAATAGTGGTTTATTTAGAAGGGTGACATTTTGAACACCTAAAACACACACAGACATGATTGAAGACAGCTTCTAAAGGGCTCATTTCAATAACAAAATAATCAACTTTATGGATTTGATGTCATTCATAAACTGTAAAACGTTTCAAAATGTATCGTTTATTCTCTAGTTAAAAACAAACTATTTTTATATATATTCCTAGCTCTACTCATTTGGCTTACAGCTGTTTAGCTCCACCCATTCAGCCTACAGCAGTTTAGCTCCACCCATTCAGCCTACAGCAGTTAAGCCCCACTCATAATAGTTTAGTTTCACCAAGTCATGCTGAAGTTAAAGGGATCGTTTCAACCCAACCTGAACATAACACATTAATAGTTCATGTATATTTTTCATTATAAGGTTGTAATACTGCTATTATTTTCATTAGTCTCACTGATCTGTCTCTCACACTCAATGCGTGTGAGTTGGCACCCCTGTTATCTACATGTACAACAAACATACAACATATTAATATGCAAAAAGTTAACAAAAGACCATGTTAGCCGAGCCGCCAAGTTTTTTCTAAAAATGACATTTCTAACGAAACCCTTGAAGCTACATGAAAATCAACGTTAGCAGTGAAATCAGCGTTCTGAGATAGTGTTAGAAACACTACAAATGAAACAAATGAAACATATTTGTGTTGCCCGGTGTAGTATATCAGTCTTATATGTTATTACATCAGTTTTAAATGTTACATATTAGTTTATCAGTCTTAAATGTGTTAATTGTGAGTATATTATATTTAAATGATATATTTTACTATAATAGTGTTAAAGACACTAAAGTGACAGTCTGTATAATTCTGAGGAATAAAGAAAGGAGAATGAAACTCCACAAATGTGGAATATAAAAGAACAGAAAATATTTCTAATCCCACGTTAAGCTCATGTGTTTTCAGTATTGGGGCGTTGAAACTGTGGAACTATCACTTTAACGTTGGGCTGTGTGGTGCAGGTGGCCTGGGCTTGGTTGGTAGCGGGGGTTGGTGAAGGCCTGGCTCTGTGTGTGTGTGTGTGTTTGTGTGTGTATGTGTGTGTGTGTGTGATGGATGTGTTGGGGACCGAGGGCCCATTACCATGACAACAGGTTCTGCAGGGTTTTGGAATAAAAGCCTTTTCACTCCAAGAGTCATTCAAAGGCTTTAACCCCCCCCCCCCCTCCAAAACTCAGGGTACTCTCCTCCTCTTTCTTTCTTCTCTCCTCTTCACCCCGTCTTCCCTCTCTCTCACCCTCTCTCTCCACCGTCATCCTCTTCTCCTCCCTCTCGTCCATCCGTCTTTCTTTTCTTCCTTTAACTCCTTCACTCTGTTTTCCTGTTTTCCCTTTTATGCTCCCCAATGGCCAATCTGTCAGCTTCTCTCTAATATAAACATAAATGAACTAACATCATTCATGATACACTGAATCCTTTCCTAAAGAGCCACCAGACTGAATCAAATTGAAGTAAAATGTACATTTCATACAATGAATCATTATCGAATCGACTCACGGTGAAATGTCTTAAGTCTGGGTTTTCTGGTGTGGGGGGTGTATTTACTTCTGGGCGATAAAACACTCATGAACTCTCTGGATTAGCGCATCTGACAAACACTGTAAACATACATGAGTTTTGCTGATGCTCAGAATCCTAATTAAATGTAATCGTCTGATGATTAAATATAAATGATTTGAATCCTAAGCACATTGAATCAAGTCAAATGAATCAAATGTAACTTTTCCTGATGCTTGTGCACTGCAGGGTGTGATTCCTCATTAACATTATAGCGCTTAACATCACTCACACTTACAGTAGCTCTGTGTGTATGTGCGAGAGCCGTTTGGGAACAATGAAGGTGTGAAGTGTCATAGAAACTGAGGTGTGTGCGAGTGTTTGAGGTGTTAAAGAGGAGCCCGTTACACCTGACGCGCGCGCACACACACATACACACTGATAACACCTGCATAAGTACTGAATAACAGTATTTATAAAGCAGAGGATTAGTGTTTATGAACATTTATGTCTGTACTGTGAAATGTTTTATGGAGCTCTATTGACAAAAGGGCCTTTATTACTAAATTGAGAGACTCTCCTTTATAACACTCTTATAAAGTGTTATAAGCTCTGTTCCCTGTGAATGACACTTCAACAAAACTGAACTTTAGTTTAATCTAATTTACGTTACAGAACATGTTCTGTCACCCTGCAGAGTCATGAACCATTCATAAACAGGACGACTGCGACTGAATCACCAAACTACCACTTTAATGACTGAACTATCATTTAATGAATGAATCACTGAACCATTGCTTTAATGACTTCATTCCTGAACTATTGCTTAAATTACAGAAACACTGAACTATTGTTTGATGACTAAATCACTGAACCATTTCTTAAAGACTGTATCACTAAACTGTTGTTTTAATAATGGAATCACTAGACTTTCATTTTAATGAATGACTGAACTATCGCTTTAAAGACTGAATCACTGAACTATCACTTTAATGAGTGTGTGCTGAGTCTGCAGGTGAAGGTTGAAACTTTTTCTTTTGCAAAGCTACCCCTCCTTCCTTCTGCCCCCTTTACCCCCACCCCAATTGCCCCAACCCCCCACCCTTCTTAGACCTGCCTGTGTGTGTGTGTGTGTGAGAGAGAGAAACTCCTCAGTCTGAGTTGGTGGGGCAGGGAGGCAGGACACTTTTTTACTCTGGACACTGAAACCACCGCTGGAGGACGATACACTCACTTCTTGCTCTTTTCGGTCCCTTGTTTTTCACTTTTCTGAACTTCTGCAAGACCTCTAAGTTTATCCAGAACTCTTTCAGCTCTGAGGGAACCCTGTTTGTTCCTGAACTTTTCAGCAAAGTTCTGTGCAGATGCAGGTTTGCTAGTTCAGGAGTCAGCTAGTCCAGCATTAACGGCATCATGTACAGCCTGCTGGAGCACGACCTATCCCTGAAGAGCCCGATGACGGTCCAGCAGCAGCCTCAGACTGGGCAGGGCATGATGGTTCCTGGACCAGGAGGAACACACACAGGCGTGCATGCCGTTAGCAAACCAGCTCTTCACAGTCAGCACAAAACTGCCGACCCCATGGATAAGGTCAAGAGGCCCATGAACGCCTTCATGGTGTGGTCTCGGGGTCAGCGGCGGAAAATGGCCCAGGAGAACCCCAAGATGCACAACTCGGAAATCAGCAAACGCCTGGGCGCTGAGTGGAAACTCCTAACGGATGCAGAAAAGCGGCCCTTCATTGATGAGGCCAAGCGGCTGCGCGCCCTGCACATGAAGGAGCACCCAGACTACAAGTACAAGCCCAGACGCAAGAGCAAGCCGGCACCCAAGAAAGATACCCCGGGGGCCAAGTACCCTCTGGGTGGCACTGGCCTGATGCCCGTGCAGGGGTCGGGGGGAAGCCCCCGGATGGATGGGTACGGCTGGGGTCCCGCGGGGGGCTACGCAGCCATGCAGCCGGACGCCCTCGGATACGGTCAGCAGCTCCATCGCTACGAACTACAAGGCCTGCAGTACCCCAGTGCCATGACAACCGCACAAGGATATATGAATGGAGCCAACTCGTACAGGTGAGACACTCCGTGACATCAAACTGTACTGTGGGGTTATTAATATTACTCACTATTCAGTATCCAGCATCAATCACTCAGTATTCTTTTTATACTTTGACTTGTACTCCAGTACTTCAGTGAGTACAGTAATCTACTATTCAGTCAGTTCTGCCTTAGTCTTTAACACTGAGTTTCTAAGGTTCTTCTCTAGTTTTGGCTTTGGTTTTGCTCCTGCTCCGTGTCACTGCTGGGGAGCTCCAGCCTTTAATTTCTCACCCAGAAAGAGAAGATTAGAATCCAGCACATTGTTCAGCTTCTGCAGTTTTCTGTCCCAGCTTTACAGTGCACCTGTGAAATTTACTACTT
Organism: Phenacogrammus interruptus; assembly: GCA_037974425.1. Lineage (NCBI taxonomy): Eukaryota > Metazoa > Chordata > Actinopteri > Characiformes > Alestidae > Phenacogrammus > Phenacogrammus interruptus. The sequence continues at coordinate 4,860,209 of JBBPCW010000084.1, read as the reverse complement.
CACAGAGGTGACACTGCTTACTGTGGGTCAGACTTCTGTTCACCTCTCCAGTGATGTTTTTGAAAGAGTTTACAAAGATTATTTAACGTGAGGACATAAACAAAATCTGAAAGAATGGACACTTCTAACAAGCTGGGTATGGACTGGCTGGGCCGCAAATCACACCAATACACACTGCACCAACACACATCTCACTAATACATATAGCACCAATACCTATCGTACCAATACATACTGCATCAATGCATACTGTACAATACACCAGTATATACTGTTTAATGTACTAATACACTCTGTAGCATTACAACAGTAATACAAGTTGTATTTCAGTAAATATTATACTGTGCACACATACTGTATAGCATAACAGTATTGTGTGTAATACATGATGCACTCTGCAGTTTGTCCAGACTGCATATTGCCACAGTAGACTACAGTTATGTATCCTGTATAATAAATGTCCCACAGCAGATGATCACGGAATCCAGTATGGACTAATGATCAAATTGGACACCAGCTAATTGGATCATCATAGTGTATACTTTAGAAATAACTCTCTCTCTCTCTCTCTCTGCAGCCCTATGTCCTATAGCCCCGCACCCCAGCAGTCCATGGTGTCCATGGTGAAACCAGATACGGTGTCCCCGTCCACCTCTGCAAGCTCCGCCTCCCAGCGTGGCGCGTTACACACCGACCTGCGGGACATGATCAGCATGTACATCCCCAGCCCCGCAGACACACACACCACCGACACACACACGCAGAGGGGCTACACAACCAACATACAGCAGCACTACCTCGGTGGGACCACGCCCCTCACACATATCTGACCCGTCCCCCACTCACAGCCGAACACACGGCAGGGTCATGTGACTGTAGGAGCCCTGACCGAGCGGGACGGTCCGACGCAGGCTGAACGACTGGAGGACGGAGAGTATGGAGGACAGCGTGTGGAGAAAAGGGTATATGGAGGGTGGGTTTAGTAACACAGAGCATCCTTCACCAGCACACCAACCCAGACACATGCTAACAGTGATGTTAACAGCATCACACCGAGCAGCTGGGCATTCAGTTAAAGGACCAACACACACACACACACACACCAACTTTCTTCTGAATGGTCGTTGCAGAATAGCTGGTGTTTTTTTTTTTTTCAGTTTCAGAGCCTGACACTCTTCTGCTGCTTTTAGCTGCCTGCAGTTCGGCTTTTAGCTGCCTGCAGTTTGGCCTAAGTTAAATAATGTAGAAAATCGACAGTGCCTGTATGATCAGGGTTACATTAGATATGCAACTGATGTAGCTAAGCTAACTTAAGCCAGGCTACAGAGTTTGAGCTCAACTTATCCTACACCATATTCATATCACATTACCTAGCTAATGTTTCCATGTAATCTGGTAAGTGCTGACATTGCGAGGGCTGGCTTATTACAGGAGAGGGTGAAGTTTACACTTAGTTTGCTAAAGTTAACCAGCTAGGTTAATATAAGCAAAGCAACTATTGCTAAGCTGGCTAAAGTGAGTTTATGTTGCTACAAGCTGGCTAATCACCAATTCACAAGTTAGTCTAAGTTAGCTCAGGCCAAAACATGTATCACATTCCATCCATCTGCGACCTGGAGATCAGGAGACTCCAGTGGAGTTCCTCCGAGAAGGTGATGGAAGCATCACCAACAACCTAACAGATCAGCATTCCAGATGGGATGGGTTTAACCTCCAGAACTTTAACAAGAATCTCCAGACTTAGAGATTACCAAGGTTCTCCAGTGGAGGTTCTGATGAGATTTTGCTTGTTTATTAAAAATCCTGAATTTTATATGTTTGCTTTAAAGACTGCTAGCAATTTTTCTTGCGATGCTGGCTATGTCCCAAACCACACACTTCTACACTTTACACACTTCTATGCTTTACACACACTCTTCTACACCTCATACACACACCTCTACACTCCACACACTGCAGTACTGTGTGCTTTTCTGATGGCATGTGTGTGCAGTTGTGTAACCTGTGTGTGTGTGTGTGTGTGTAGTTGTGTGGTATGCGAGTACCCGTATGTGTATGTGTGTGTATTTTGGGACGCGGCTGCTGTGACTGAAAGGACAGTGATGGGTGTGTTTCGGTCTTAGTGCTTGAAGCTCTTTTACTGTCACATAGATGTAAAAAACCCAAACAAAAAACAAAGTAATAAAGTATTTTATTATTTTTGTAAGTTTGATTTGTTTGAGTCCTTCTCCTACACCTAACCACACACACACGCGTCTGTGTCCACCTGGAGCCTCAGGACCCTCATTAGGGGGTGTAGAGTTCAGCAGGGCCAGAAATAAAAGAGAAACTAAAAACAATAGAAAATATTGCAAATGAGCAATTTTACTTAAAAGGTTCATTAAAAAAACCTAAAGAGGTCCATCAGACCTTAAACCCGCTCTGCTCTTTTAAAATGATCATTGTTTAAGTTTGTCCAGCAGAGATGCAGATGAGATGTCTAGACACGGTTAAGTTCGTATTACTGACTTTATAACGAGCTCAAGCTCAGAGTATTAGTAAAAAAAGACGGCATACAGCTTTCTCTCTCTTTCTCTCATACAAACGCACACCCATGCATACATATACACTGGCTGACCTCATGACCTTTACTCGAAAGCAGGGGATGATCAATTAAACCCACAAAAGTGAGGAGGATAAAAACACAGATTAAGTTCTATTACGCTCTTTGCCTGCTTTTCCTTTTATTTGTTATTCACTCACTGTCTTCTTTCTCCCTCCTGCCCTCCTTTCTTACATCTCCTTTCTTTCATTTTCTCCTTATCTCTTTCTCTCTTCTACTGCTTCCTGTGCAGAGTATGTGTGTGTATATGTTTGTGTGTGTGTGTGTGTATGTGTGTGTGCGCGGTGTGTATGTATGTGTAAGCAAAGTGTGTGTGTATGTGAGCGTGTGTGCGTGAGCAGTGTGTAATTGGCCGTTTGGAGGGTGTATTGTGTGTATTGTGTAGCTGCAGGTGCGCTGGGGGAAGAGGGTAAATCTCTCCGTTTCTCAGCGCCTCTTATTCCTCCTTTATTCCTCCCTTTTCTTCTCTCTCTCTCTCTCTCCTGCTGGGCAGAAAATTAGCGCAGCAGTGAGTGTCCTCTCAGCTTAACCCCTCCCCACTAACGCTATTCTAATGCTAATGGAAGCAGAGGCGGCTAATCGGGGGATTGAGGCGGGGGTAAACACTAAACTTTCACTGACTACTCACCAAACTAAACATTTACACAGAAAACACACCAAAATATTAACAAACACTGCCTATGACACCGTAATAAACATTATTAATAAACCCAACCTAAAATAACAAACTCCTGTGTAAAAAACAGCTTCCATTAACACTGAGCCTGTATTGAGGAACATCTACAGCTGGTTTAAGCTTAAACTGGTTTTAAAGATACAGTTAGCATCGTGCTCATCAATAGCCTGTCCAATGGCCTGTTAGCTATATTAGCAGAAAAAGAATTCAGACACATCTCGATAGGTCCAGTATACAGGCAATGTAGTGGGGGTTGGGGGGAGGGGTGTTGGGGTGGACAGGACTGGGAGTTTAATTCCCCTTTAATGTCCGGTCTTCTGAAACAGACTGACCTTCTGAAGTGTTTTCTCTTCAGAACCTTCTGTGAATAGACAGCACTAATAATACTAATAACACACTAATACTACACTAATGTTAATAATACGATACTAATAATACACTAAGACTGAAAATACAAAACTAACAATTCAGTAATAATACCCTAATACTATTAAAGCAAAAATACTAATCCAATAAACTAATACAAATATACAATACTACTAATACAAATAAACACTAATAGAAATACACTGATAATACTATTTAACTAATATCCCAGTTTCCACCTTTGGAGAAATGCATCAGTATATATGCCATAAACACTAAACAACCCTCCTGCCCCACAAAACACACACACACTACTGCTGGCCGCACCCCCGCTGACTCCTCTGTGGGGAGGGGTTGTTTCTGTTTATGAGTAAACAGAACCAATCAGTTTTCAGCTCACGCACAGTGAGGGCACTAAACAAACCCTGAGGCATTCTGGGAAATAAAATCCACCAAACTTTTTTTTATGACTGTTCATATTCATGACAATGAAACAATCTAATAATCACTTAAGTTATTTACACTCTGCTCATTAAAGCGTCTCTCTTTGCTTCATTAGAGCACAAACCACAGACCTGAGAGGAGGCTGAGTGTGAGTGTGTGTGTGTGTGTGAGAGAGAGAGAGAGAGAGAGAGAGAGAGAGAGAGAGAGAGAGAGAGAGAGAG
>JBBPCW010000084.1:4830430-4840744 GCA_037974425.1 Phenacogrammus interruptus | reverse complement strand
GAGATTTTCCATTGAAAAGAAAAGGGTAGTCCAAGACTAGGCTTAATCGCTGTCTGGGAAACCGGCCCAAGAAATTTAAACTCAAGAAATAGGACCCATTTAAAACATGATAGGAAATCAAGATTGGTCAAAATAATTGAAATTTTGTTGAACCTCTGTTCATCAGAACACACAGTGACTCACCTGGAGCCGTGATTGGTCACTCTGTCAGAAACACTGATTGGCTAGAAGCTCATTTGCATATTTCAGATACCTATATCATGAAATATATTAAATGGTATATTGTGCAGCTCTCATCCCGCAGAGAAATTTTGTTCATTCTGTTTGCCTCTCATCTCTCAGGAACATTATTGCTGATATGAAGGTGGGAAAGAGGGCGAATGGCAGACCGAGTGCCTGGCCGGCAAATCAGATCCGCTTTGATGATGATGGGCAGGGCTACACACACGACCGCAGCATCACCAGCGAGCTGGATGGCGTCCGCAGGAGGTAAATGGCAAACAAAGGAGAGAAACTAGAGATGGTCAGCATAACAGAACAGAGCCTAGTGAGTGTAAACTGCTCTGAGACCTGTGATGTGCTTGATTGACAGGAAAAGTGCACTCTTGTCCAAAAGGCTGAACATCTTCCCTGTGGATGCCAGACAGGAGGAAGACTCTGATCTGGGTAATGTCAGGCCTTTTCGTCAAAATCTTTTGACAGAGTACATTATTTGTAGTTATGAAATACATTTGATTCATTCTTTCTGACTCTTAAAGGCTCACTGTCCCATTAGATCCAGTCTGTCTGTTTTTAAAAGTCTCATTTTCAAAAGTAACTTATTATTGATCTTATATAATGAGTGTGATATGGAGCAGCGTATCTGATCTGTAGTGTTTGGCTCCGTCGTGTGACCATGTTGTTTGTAGCTGTGGGTCCGACGCTCTGGGACGCTGATATGGCCGGTCAGATCTCCCAGGCCCTAAATCTGCAGCCCCGCAACGGGTTTGAGGAGATGATTCAGTGGACAAAGGAGGGGAAGCTGTGGCAGTATCCCATTAACAATGAGGCGGGTGAGTGTTCTGTCCTGCTCATCAGTACTGGTACTTCTCATCGATCCTGTTAATACTTTTATTGATCACAGTCCCCACAATCTAGTTCAGAGAATAAAGACATCACATGCAAACTGTGGGAAGATTCAGCATTTATTTTGTCAATTTTTGGTGAAATAAGGATCTAAACGGTCATGATCCTGTATATAGAAGTGAGGACTTAGGTTAGGTTCTGATATCTACACTGCACATAGACCGCACAACCTTACGTCATTAGTATATTTGTGGCATCTTTAAAGTTTTTACTTTAGCTGAAGACCAACCATGAACTGATTTATTTTTGAAAAAGCAGATCAACATTGGCTGTTTTTTTTTTTACAAGCACTAACGACTGCTTATCTTTTACACAAGCTGATGTGATTGAGCAAATCCTTTTAACTTAGTGTCAACATCCACTTAAACTCTGTTTTTTCCAGGTATGGAGGAGGAGGCCAGTGTGCCGTTCCATGAGCATGTGTTCCTGGAGCGCCACCTAGAGGACGGTTTTCCCCAGCAGGGCCCCATCAGACACTTCATGGAGCTGGTGGTGACTGGACTGTCCAAAAACCACCAGCTCTCTGTCAGGGAGAAGCTGGAGCACATCGCCTGGTTCAGGGAGTACTTCCAGGAGAAGCAGAACATTCTGAAGGAGGCTGAGTCCTACTGACCCCAGCAGGGTATGAAGATCAACTGTATAAACATGTAATATATATGCTAGGAGGGAGGTGTTATTTTTCATGGAGCATCATGTATGTAAAGTGTCTTTGTCCATCAGAACATAATAAACTTTCTGAAAACAAGTGATTAAGATCTCAGACTTGGAGAACCATCACCACTAACTACAGACACATAAAAAGTAACTGTCTACATGCAGAGGAAGATGATGTACTGTTGCTTATTTAGTCGTTTTTCAGCTGCAGAAAAATGGGCAGTTTTATTTTGATTTCCTTTTTCACTATTCCACATCTAAAAGCTCACTCACAGTGGTGCCACTGTTGAGAAGCATTTAGTCCTAAACCCATTCATGAGGGAAACTAGTCCCCTACAGATTCTCCACTATTTTACCATCATCTATATAAATACTCAAACGGAATGTGGAACTTCAGTGGAGGGCAATGGTGAACAGCTGAATTGACTTCTGGTTCCACTGACCTCCACCCAAACATTTCAAAATATTTTGTGAACTAAATTTTGTTGGAGCACGTTTTGTATTATTAAACAATGCGAGCCTGCCATAGTAGAGAGAGTATTTTTTTTTTGCAGGTGTCAGTAAGTAAAAAAAACATGCTAAAATACACAAAAAGTTCCAGTTTTTTATTGGAATCTCTCTATAAACAATGTACATATTATCTGAAGATCTGTACAAAGAGCTTTAAAGAGGAATATATGTGCATAACTAAATCAGGAGAGCGCAATAAACACCCAACTTATCTGCAGTTTTAAACATTAACTTCAAAAGAACAGACCATCACTCATAACGCAATAGTAGTTCAGCTCACCCGATAAGGCTGCCCCCTCACAAACAAAGGTGGAACTCTGTAAGCAAGGCTGATATGTTATCATACAGACTCCTAAACAAGCTCATTCCCCAACCCAGCAAAAAAAATTACAAAAAACAAAACCACACACAATCACAGTCTGACTTGACAATTCAGGCCCAGCTCAGAAACCAGAAAAAAAGTGATGGAGGGTGAGGACATCAAAATTAAACTTTGGCAAACTTAATCTGGTTATACATACAACGGCAGATGTGGACCCCTTGCCTTAAGGTCAGAAACAGTAGAAAATGAAGGGGTCTCTAAGCCCAATGAAGGTTTTTCTCTGGGCAATGAAAGCATGAATGTTAGGGTGCAGGTGATTAAGGTTCATTATTTACTGGGATAACGCACATAAACTGCCAGGCATCTGCAAAAAGAAAAAAAAAATACATGTTAAACAATCAGTCAAAGGTGATTCATCAAAAAAACCAAACCAAAAAAAATGGTTAACCAAAAAAAAATCTCTAATAAGAGCCTAGATAGCTGTATGCTTTTTGTTGCTATGCACAATAAACTAAGCAAAAATTAGAATTGATTAACCTGTCTACCATCACAAACAATTATAATAAAGAGGGAAACACATTTTGGCCCACCAAAACAAATGTGAGAGCTCCAACATACCTTGCTGGATCTTCACCAGCGGCGGTAGCTGGTGGCCTGGCGTGGGTGGGGTGGCGCTTTGTTTCTGAGCGTCTGTAGGTTTCTGTATTTGGACATGATGCTCTGGGTCTTCCTGAACACAGGCTTCTGATGGAAAGGTGGACGGGGAATGATGGTGGCCTTGAGGAGACGACACTAAATTAGGCCAAGGAACTCGCAACCAGTCAAGAGATGTTTGGCCTCTACTGGACTGGAAGAGGAACCAAAACACTTACCATTAATGGTCTCCTGAAGACACCATCAGGACATGGACCCTTCTTAAACCCAAAATTTGGACGTAAGCCAGGTTTCTGATAAAAAAACAAATAAAAAAACAACAAGCAAAATGGTTATGCTTGGCCTACAGGAAATATGGAGGATATATACAGGAAATTGCATATGGGGATAAATGATGTTTACCTGATAAGGACCTGGTTTTCTGAATGGCTTTCCAGGACCATCTGTTGGCCTGCAACACAAGCCTCAGTAAATCTGACTGCATAGACTAGGTTAATGTGCCAAAAGTTTGGTTGTATAGTACAAAAAAGTTTTACCGTCGTTCTTTCTGGTCTCGTGGGGAACACCCGGCGCTCTGTAATTTGCCAAACCGCTCACTCAAAGTCAGATTCCCAAGAGAGCTTGATGTGTCTGAGAAAATGGCAACATGCAGGTTTCAGTGACAATACATCAAACTATGGGGAATGGTGACATGGATTGGAAATTTGCTTATTTGAATATGATTAATTGTGAATTACATTAAATAATTTGGTTCCATAGAACAGACACCTTCCTATAAGAAATGAGAAAAATCTAACATGATACCAATTACCTGACTTGTTCTTGGATGGCCTGTTCTTCCAGGGAGAGCCATCTTTAGGACTTGAACTTGGTCTAGCTCCAGCCTCCCAGTGAGAAACCACAACAAGGTCGCGCGTCAGCTGTCTGTCTATGGGTGAAGAGCTAGAAAAAGTGGTTGAGGTATTTAGTGAGTCATACAGTAAAGATGGGGTAACCAATCCTTAGCATACATTAGGCATTAAAAGAAATCTGCAAGAGGAACATACATGCAAACGTTAAATTAAGACAAGTATACCTTCCTTGTGAACTGAGGTGCAAGAGAGCAATGATCATTCAAACAAACCAAAAGTTACTGTAAAAAGGTGGCAAATAACCAAAGATGGATCTCTGCCATGGGTACTTACAGCAAAGCAAGCCCATCATCTCCATGCTTCAGTTTGTATTGGTAGATTAGTTTTCTCTGATTCTCTCTGGCTCTTAATGGTTTCCATGCTCTAATGCAAGTAAACGATTCGGGTGAATCAATCAAACGAGAAGACTGGGGACAGGCCTGTGTTTGAGGGACTGTCGTTACTGCTCCAAATAATCTTCCATCCATCTTTTCCTGGACCTTCCATCCATTTCCCTTATCTTCATCCTGTCCTCTTGGAGTTTCAATGGTTTGGTCCAAAGCATCATAAATGTTGCCATCCTTGCATGCAGTGTCTCTCACTTAGGATCTCCAACATTTAAATGTTCCTGCAAACTCGTTAGTTTGAGGGCTTTTGGAAAGGAGGTAGCTTGAGTCAAGGATTTTCCAAACAGGATGTTATGATGAGCTTTTGAAATTTGGTTACATTTCAGTGTGCTATTCAAGCTATTTGAGATGTTTTATGTTGAGATGGAGACCTCGTATTGCAGACAGATTTCAGAGATCAATGCATTCTAGCAGGTCTAAAATGTTTTGAATATTTCTTCAGTGGTAGTCATCAAGTACAAGCCTTCCACAACCATAACTTATGTTTCCTCATTCCTCACAAAACAGTGGACTATCTGTGCATCTGTACCGTTTATCTTTGCAAACTGTGCATAACAACTTGGTACTGGATTCCATAACTCGATCCTTAACTCCAGTCTGGTCCCTTCTAATAGAATGGAAGGTTGGGCTAAAAGCCCAGTGCTGACAAATGTGCTGAAGAGCTTAAACAGCATCAGAGCCATCATGGTTCAACGCATGTTTCCGCGCCACTGGTTTCTTTCTGTGCCAGTCTTGGTTAAGCCTGTGTGCATGTTCACTTGTGGCTCAGATTCTTTAAGGCCAGACAGACATCTTCATAAAACCTTCAGTACCCAATGGTGCAGTAGGCAGGAACTGCTCGTCTTATCCTTTCCACTTCGTCCCAAATCATCCTTATGGAAGAAATCAACTTCTGATCACTCACACACAGGGGTTCTTGATCCTTGGTAACCTTCCTTAACTGAACAGCTGGAATTCCAACAACAGGCACAGACATGTCACGAGACACACCCTCCCATGGCAAATGGAATTAGCTGGGCATATTGGGTTGCTGTTGTGTAACAACCTAATCTGATCACTACCATTCAGGCAAAAGGAATGAAGTTCAACCATTGTTGATAAAGAGGGAGAGGCCTTCTCTTTTGCACACACTGGAAGACTTTAAATCTTTCCTCCCTGGTTAGCTTTTTCAAAAGATCTCCCTCACAGGTCACCTTGGCTCAGGGTTTCACAGCAAACGATGTAATAGGACACCTTTTCAGACTGAGTGGTATGAGTAAGACCGTACTTCTGGGAACTTTCAGAATTCCCTAGGCAATCCCCTTTCATATCCCTGTGTTAACCTTGTTAAGGACAGAGATATTCTGGGCAAGGACAAAAGGGGCTACAGATCTTAGAGGTGATTCTGATGGAGTAAAACAGCCTTTTTTCTTTTTCTGTCGTGTGAGAATAGGGGGTGATGCCCTTTGGTGAAAGCAGTGCCACTGACAAACAGGAAGCTTGCCCTTCTAAACATCACGCGCCCATTGCCACAGTATGAGGGATGATACCGTACCTGTGTGCTCTTACAGAGCGGCGGGATTCCACCTGTGTCTCGGGGTCTCTTTCAGGATCAGATGATTTGGAGTCCGTATTGGTGGACGACTTGCGAGACGCGGGTCTCTTCAGGCTTTTCTTCATTGGGGCCTTGGAGTGAGGTGATGTTCCAGAGTCATCGTCATCTTTTGCCATTTTCTGTACCTTGTCTGAAAGTCTGGGTCTCGGTGGGGGCAGTTTGAAGTGAGTCACAGAATCAGCTCTAAACTTGCGGCCCTTTAGGAGCCGAGATTTGTCCTTGAGGGATAGGCCACGACCTCCAAAGCCCTTAGGGGGCACCGGTCGGACTGAAAGCTCCCTGCGGAAACGCTTGGGCGGTCCGTGCTCCACGTCTGTAGATGGCGGAGGACGGGCAAGCCTCTTCAATGGGCGCATGGGGGGCCTCTCCTGAGGCCGTGGATGTGGAGGGAACCTGGCAGACGAATCAGAAGAGGGTGGGCCTGCTTTCCATGAGGGCGATCTGAAAGGTGGGCGAAAGTGTGGATTCCCTCCTTCCTGGTGTGCCCATTCTGGGACATGATGCCCAGGTCTTTCTCTCAGCCGCTCCCTTCCAAGTTCTCCATGTTGCTTCCGTGGATCTCTCTCTGCAGACCACCTGCATACCCATCACAAACAATACAAACATGTGGGTTATAATGCCAGCTTCCTTCTGCTTTAGCAGGGTAGGAAACTGACGACTTTTTGGGGGGATGGGAAAGTGTGTTTAACTTCTATTATGCCCCAACCCTGCTGAATGCCAAAACACTTCTGGGCCCAGTTTAAATTTTTATAAATGCTTCAAAGTGGCATAAAACATTTTCTCCACATTGATTGGGTGACTTTACAAAGGACTTAAAATCAGCTTAACAATATTGATCCTGCTGCAATCTTTACCCTCAGCAAAACACATGAGGTAAAGGTGGAGAGGGGAAGAAGTAGTGATGAGGATAACTTATCTCCCTGTGTTGACTTCTGAACCTAATGCTTGTCTGCACATTCGCATTTGCCCTTGTACCTCTACAATTGAATTCACCCGGCCTGTAAGGGTTCATTCCTGTACCTCTCTTGATATGAGCTCCTCTCATGAAACTCCCTGGGTTTCCTCTGGGGGGGGCCAGAGAATCTAGCTTCCCCATTGAGGTGGTGGAAGCTCCCAGGGGCGTTCCAACGATGCCCTCCGCGAGCCGGGCGACCGAAGGGTCTCTCCCTGGGGTTTGGGTGCCTCTCAGGGCCCCAATTCCTCTCCTGCTCATGGCCAGGACTTCTGTGTCGTTGAGGGGGTCTATAGTTGCCATGGGGTGATGGGCCCCTCCGGTCAGAAGGAGGGCCGTGAAAGTGACGGGGCGAAGAAACATGGCCAGAGTGGCTCCCGTGGAAGGGCAGAGGCCTATGAGGGCCTGGGGATCCATGTGAGGGACCATGAGGGGACATCCTGTGTTGAACTGGCGGTGGGCGGTTTGAACGGGGTGGAGAAGGCCTCCTTCGGCCCCGGTGAGAATCTTGCGGGTATGACCTGAAGTTATCCTGGTTCTGTGATGTCCAGTGTCCTTGTGGTCTCTCCCTGGGTTCTCCCATTAGAGGTTGTCTCTTGTAGGGGTGTGGTCCTCCACTGTTCTCTCTCCAGCTTGGCTGGGCCTTACCTGAGGGGCCTCGAAATCCCCTCTGACTCCTGGAAGATGGTCCAAAACGTTCACCATGGTGCTCACTGTGATAGCCATCAGAAAATGGCCTGAAGAGCAAAAGAGAAAAAAAAATTAAGAAATTGAGATTGCGGTAAAGATTTCATTAATGGTTTCAATGAGCTGTAAGGTCAACAAGCTAGATTAAGTGTGGTTCATTAACAGGTGAAAGACTAACCTTTGCTTAGACCGTGGAGAACCTGTGTGAGGTCTCACCATCTTCAAGACGATCACCTAGCTAATAAAACCAAATTAAGTTTTTGACACAGACAACAGTTTTCATTTTTGATAGCACATGTTTAAAAAAAAAGTCCAAGTGAGTTACATATTATGTACAAGCCAAAATACACAACAGTACCCACACAATATTGTGGAAACGTAGAACAGGACATCTGCATAGTAATACTCAATTTTCTTTGCATTCAGTCCATCTAAGGTCAAACCAAATCAACCTCATCATAAAAACCCAGAAACAAATACAATTGTTATGCAATCCAGTCCCACTTGTAGAAAAAGAAAGGGGCAAAGCTAAGCACAGCAGATCTGAAGAAAGTATAACTGGTATGTTGGTTGTAGTGGACAACAGAAATTGAGTTGGTATGAACCAACCATTTCTACTTTTTAGATATTTTAATTTTGGTTCTACTGCCGGATTTCATAATACTATGCCCCAAGCTGTTGTATGGTCAGCTACTGTGGCCATTTTCAAGGACTTCCATTTCTATTTCAAGGACTGATCATCTCTGCAGGCCTGCATATATATATATATTGTATTTGTATGCCATCATTGTACTCAATCTGTTCCTCTATTGCTTATTACGGACTTAAAACGAATCAAAAAGTAATTAACGCTCATATTTTCAAAGTTACTAAAATCTTTTATGTGTGGGCTCAACTGGACCCCAACAAATCCAAATTAAAATACCTAAAATTATAGTGCCAGGACTTTGTTGGCAACATAAGAACTTTAAATAAATCAAGTAACAAAATAATATTCTGATGGAAATTTTGTGTTTCACTTGATTCACACCAATCAGTGTTTCTCACACTCCAACACGTGATTATGTGCAGTTTTGGTCTCGAGATTTTTTTTTAAGATTATAAAACTGCATATTATTGCACACGTCCCTCAATATCATCCAAAACAAAAAATATTAATACTAAAGTGTTTTCAATACGGATAAAACAGCCTAAAGTCAGACTGACCCCACAAATGTACAGACGCTGAAAACGTGTTTGATCCCATTATATTATGAAAATACATTTTATATCAAGTTAAAGATGGTCAGTTACTTAGATATATTAAACACTGAATGAGGTGAAACTGACATCAAATATGAAACCAGTTTTAAGAAAAACTGAATCTGAATATAGAGCTTTGTACCTATATGACAAAGAATCCAGAAATGAGTTTTCTGGACGTTCGTAGTGAGATAAGAGGAACACCACAGAACAGGGAACAATGAAAGCACACGCTTGTGTTTACACAATTTAAAGCAAAACAAAGATTGGATTATTTATTTTTGAGACATTAAACGTTGAAAGGGTTCAGACTGACCCACAACGTAAAAAAGAGGACTAAGAAAATGAAAAATTTCAAACAGGCTCCTGTGGAAACCTAATACGCAAACTCGTTTCTCGGATTAAAAAAGCAGCACATCGACGTATTTTCTTTGATATTCCGAATTATTCAGCTATGAAGACAAACTGCGGCGATTGGTTTATACTTGTTTCACCGAGCCAAAAGTAGAAAAACAAAACAGGGTCGTTACAACCCAGGCCTGCTAACTAGCTTAGCCAAACCGAAAACCCATTTTTTTCAAAAATGTCTACATAAATATCCATCAATACTTGATTTGAAACATTATATTTTACGACGTACAACAACAAAGCTGCAAAAGAGCAGTTTTAATGTCAAAACTCACTCAGATTTCTTCTCGAAGAAAACGTAGCTTCAGCGCTAGCCCGCAGCTAACCAGGCTAGCAACCCGTCGTCCGCAAACAAGCAACGCTCCTCGTGTTTTCTCTCTTTAAATTTTAATATTCGTATGTTTTAGCGAATTTAAGTCGAGTATTTCAACCTCTCGCAGCTCATCCTGCGTCTCCGAGCGAGAAAAGGTCGTCTCGGAGCTAGGCTAAGTTATAAAGCAGCTGAGCCCTCTGGTTGCATCCGGGGTAGTGATATCGATAGGTAGAGGGGAGTGGCTTAGGCCTGATCTCGGACCGGTTTCTGCGTCTTCGTGTGAACGAGAGAGAATGCGCACTAAAGCGGCACGGGCTGATCCCAGACCGGTGCTAGCGGGGGAGGGGCGGTAAACGCCTAATACACAGTTCACAGCTTCACCTGCTGTACGTCTGTCAGAGGGAGGACTTTAAATAAACTCCAGAGGGTGGGGGTCATTGAGGCCCTTGTTCTCTCTCCCCTAGTCTCAGCCTCAGACCTCACGCCCACGGAACGTTGGCTAAACGTCTGATGCATATGGTACACTTAACTGGAAACACTTCAGGAATGTCGAAGT
>JBBPCW010000084.1:4819618-4830330 GCA_037974425.1 Phenacogrammus interruptus | reverse complement strand
AAACGTGACGCTGAACGAAACGAACTGTGATTGGTTGTTTGACATGTCGGTCAAACGGCCTTATGGGCGGGCCTTGGGCAAAGAAAGCGGCTATGAATTCCAGACGTTCAGCCGTCAGTCTAAAGATCTGGCTACGCAAGACTATCTCTCCCCTGATCTCTGTCCTATGTCCCCTTTTCTCTGCCCCTGTGCCTTGTCCCATTGTTGTCTGTCCTTTGTCCCTTAGTCCCATTTCGCTGCCCCTTCTGCCCCTGTCCCTTTGTCCCCTTTTCTGTACTTCTGTCCCGTCCTTTTCATAAATTTGGCAGACATTTTTTCCAGAGCGACTTACAATATAAGGTCCTTTGTCCTCTGTCACTGTGACCCCTGTCCTCTGTCCCATGCCTTCTGGCCCTCTTATCTCACTAAGAACATTCAGAGAACCGCAGCACTCGTGGGGGAAAGTTTCTCACACCATTGTTGTTCTTAAACCTGATTCCATATTTGGGGTCAGTTTCACCCCATTCTGTGTTTAATGTCTCTAAATAAATAACTGATAAATAATTTTTGCTGCACATTAAATATGGTTCCCAGATTTAATGGGGACAGACTGCGTAAACATAAAATGAACACAATGATGTGTTTTCTGTGTCCGTGCATTTTGCACACATTTGTTTTGGGTAGTTTTTGGATGAAACTGAGGACACTGTGACCTGTTCACAGAAACTAGTAAATTACTTAGCAGTAACTTATTTATCTTTATCTCTTTTATTCTTCTTGTTGCTCTGAATTTCCCATGGGATAAATAAAGTTATTTCTTCTCTTATCTTATTGTATAGTATTTATACCCCAACATTCTTTGTATGTAGCACAGTGTTTTTCATGCAGTAATTTTTGCAGTTTTTATTTGACTTTGTTTAAGACTCAGTGTATCTGTGCAGTCGTAACATAAAACAGTTTCCTCCAGCATAAATAAAAACGATATTCTGTAATATGCAATATACCCTCTGAACATAATCAGACCTGTAGGTGTGTGAGAACCACTGACAGGTCACATGACATGGGGGAGGGAAACATTATTTTCCACAAGAACTTTAATATTCAGTTACACGTCTGTTTCATTTAAAGTTTCATTTAAATTCAGCTTGTCAACAAAAAAGTAACAACGCATAAACTAGGGTAGCAATTTAAATTTCAAAGGTTTTCTTTGTTTGAAATTAAAGGTTTAAATGAGTCAAACTGGATGTTAGTAACGTTAAACAGAACATGAGGGTTAATTACTTTTTATTGATACCACTTTATTGCTAATATAAAGTGAGATGACTAACTTTAGCGAACAATGGCTAAGCTATTTAGAACTGCTACCGATAACAATACCTTACCTGACTAGCTTAACTAACAATGGTATTAAAAAATAACATGGCCCCTTATAGTCATGTGTGAATACACCACAGCATACATAGTGGAAGTCTTCACTGTATTTATTTCATTCACCAAATGAAGCAGTGGGCAGCCAGTGACGCAGCAGTGTGTGGGGACAGTACCTTGCTCAAGGGTACCTTAGTGGTCCCTGGAAGTCCTGGGACTTGAAACCACAACCTTCTGATCGTAGGGCAACTCCTAACCACCAGGGCACCAGCTGCCCCCAATTGTGAACAACAGTGGGAACAACCCCTCTCCCCTGATGCACTAAAGCTGTTTTTTCCAGCTTTCTGTACTGGATTGTGGTCCGACATCATTCCCTGGACTGGAAAGTGGAACACTGGAATGGTGGAGTTTATGGATTGAGCTGGACTTAAAGGTCATGAGACCAGAGCAGACACAGTAAAGGAGAACTCTCTCTTTGAAAGGTTTATGGGTTTTATTATTACATCACAGCACGGCGCTCATGCCAATGAGGACCCATGCACATCTACAGAAAAAAAACGCTTTGGAGAGGCTGTGGCCCGCTGCGGAGGAGAGAACGGAGGAGACGCTGGGTTCCGCTTCTCCTGACCTGATGTGGAAGATCCCTGGAGGTCCAGGACATTTTAAGTAAACACTTTTTACTGCCCCACCCCATAAACAGTCTTCACTCATAAACCCACACCAGTCACTCCGCCAGCGCCGCCAGCAGCAGAACTAACATACCAACAGCAAAGCAGCTGTGAGGGAGGGGCCTTTCCAGGCTCCGCCCACAGACATCCATAAAAAGCTACCATTGTGATGTGATCTTTCCAGCTGGTAAAAACCCTATTTAACCTAACGAGACGGTTTATGTCGCAAACACAGAATAAACACTGCAGCCCAGGTTGGTCAGGGAGTGGGACCTAACTGTAGTAACACTGTATATGCAGATTAAAGGAACATTTGACCACTAAACGTAAACAGAGCTCTACTGACCCCAGATGTAGTTAATCGGTCAAGACAGGTTTCAGTCCAAATGTATTTTCCGTAATGCAGAACTGAAACTACAAGGCTAACACTAGAAGTCAATAGTCATCGATTTCTTTTTCCGTAATCACAAACTCTGGACACTCAAACCACATCCGGCTCTTCTTTAGGGTGAATCAGGCTTAACAATTACTTCACTTGAAATAATATAAAGATAAAAACAATTTTGGGTGAAGTATAACAATGTCTAAATCATCTGCATTCTAATCAAACTAATTAGCAAGAACATTAAGTGAGTCGTCACAGGAGTCAAGGTCAAAAGCAGGTCAATATTGTAAGAGTGTGTTTAATTACTGAGTTTGTGTTTGTTTATTGATAGCGTGTTGTTTACAGGGTGCGTGGAAACTGCAGGAACACAGTAAACCATTTGTTTGATAAATTTTTAAAAGAATTTGGCCCCTAATCTGATGAAGGCCAGCAGGTGGTGCTGCTGTGCACTATTCCTCCTGAGCAGCTCAGTCAGTAGCTCCCTAAAACTCCAATTGACCTGGTGCCACCCAGTAGATATGTACAAACTGCTACTTATTGCGAACGTGGTTTATTTTAATACATTAAAGGGCTCAAATCCTCACTTATCTGGAATGAAAAAGGCTTAAAGTCTGTACATATTGTTTCAACTGGAACATTTACTCCACCTCCATCCAAAGTAAATCAACCACTTAAAATCAGGCATGAACATACCACATCAATATGAAATTCATTCTCTGCATTTAACCCACAGAGGGGCAGCCGGGGAGCAGTGTGTGGGGATGATACCCTGCTGAATGGTAGCTCAGTGGTGCCACTAGCAGTGTTGGGATTCAAACCCGCAGCCTCCTGATAGCAGGGGCAACTCCCTAACCACTAGTCCACCAGCTGCCCCACCAGCTGCCCTTATGGAAAATAAGCTTTATAAACAGGCAGCTTTCAAATCATATTTTTTGTGATGTCACAAAACCAATGCATTTTAATGTCTCCTTATGCTTGCTACAGCAGTTTAGCCACACCCATTCATTAACACCTTTGATCAAAACCTTTAACGGTTAAAAACTATACTTTTGTTGGATTACATGAAAACTTCAATTCATCAGAACACCCAGTAACCCAACCTGGAGCTGTGATTGGTCACCCTATCAGAAACACTGTGATTAGTTCGTTTGCATACTGCAGCATTCTGTGATATCAGTATTGCAGAGACTGATATCACGATAATGATTAACAGATAATATATTAGCAGAATAAATGTGTGTATGTGTGAGAGTAACACACTGTAAGTGTGTGTGACATAAAACTGAGGTCCTGCAGGTTCTCCTTGGCCCGAATGGGTTTTCTACCATCATTCTGGAAAGATCACAGCAGCTTTACAAGAATGCCTGGATAAAATAACAGAAATTTTGACCAGCAAACTTCTTTAATTCTCAGTTTTGAGCTGTATCATCTGAAAGGCTTCCAACCTAGACACATAGTCTGTAGGTTGTGGCACACTTTAACCCTTCAGTGCATAGCGTCACATGGTTACGCCATGTCGCTTGTGGAGCGGTTGCGCCACCTGACTACTTTCCTTTAAAGCGTAGTGTCACACCAACTGACGAACGGAGCACCATACAGGACACTCAAGAGCACACACTTGCTGTACAACAAATTTTCTTACACAAATGTTGTACCATCTGACACACAATAAAGCAACACAAGCAAACAGCCCTGGCCGTTATTTTGGTTACATGCTTTTATAAACCATCTTTAGCGCAGATTTATCTTCTCCCATTCATTCATCACTACTATGGCACAGTAACCACAGCAACCACAGTGTGTTCTATTGTACAACAAGGATATATTTAGAAAATTACCATCTTTATTTTAAAAAATGGAAGCATTTATGCAAGCCTGAAACCTCTGATCTGAAATTGCAGTTCTGCAGTCAGGCAGCGCAACTGAAGCGACTACAAGAACAATTCACAGCATGAAGTAACTTGATCATTGAAATTTAGTGTGGAACGCTGGAGCACAAGCAAACAAAACCCAACTGATAAAAACCTCTCGCTGAAGGGTTAAAGCACTTGTTTTCAGAAGACTCAACCCAGGACCAACACTGACGCTGACCTAGAGATCTTGCAAAGGTTTTAGCATTTGTGTTTGACTGGTGTTCAACATCATGACATGCTGCAGATCTACCAGCTGCAGTCCTGAGTGAAAGGAAAACTAAACATGCTAACAGGGCTAAGATCAAACGCAAAGTTAGCATAGACATTTAGCAAGGCTCCATTTGCATAAAACTGATGCCTGTTCATTTTTAATCACTGTTAGCAACAGTTAGCTAACAGCTTTAATGTTGGGTCAAAATATTTAACCTTAAATGTTGCGCTAGCTAACATTTGTAGCTTTTAATGCTATGCTAGCTAGCACACAAACATATTTTATCTAATATATGTAGCCTTAACTGTTGCGTTAGCTAACATATGTAGCTTTTAACAGTGTGTTAGTCATCATATTTACCATAATTGTTGTGTTAGCTAACATATGTAGCCTTAATTGTTGTATTAGCTAACATATGTAGCTTTTAATGCTATATTAGCTAACACGTGTAAATGTAGATGTTATCTAATAGATGTACCCTTATCTGTTGTTTTAGCTAAGATATGTAGCCTGTAACACTGTGTTAGTCATTGTATTTTCCTTAACCGTTGTGTTAGCTAACATATATAGCCTTAAATGTTGTTTTAGATAATATATGTTGCTTTTAAACATATTTACCTTTCTAACCAATAACTCTTAAACCAGAATCGCTGGCTACATACAGTACAGTGCTGAATCCTGTCCAGAAACACAAGCGGTCAGTGAAGTCTCAGGGTTTGGTATAATGCGATGCGTAAAACATTTTTTGTAGCCTGCTAGTCTGAAATATGGTCTAGATACAGTTTCTCTCACTACTGGGGTTAAAATCTACAGGATGGAGGATCTCTAATGCACTAGTGGGCTAGATTATGTCTATACCTTCTTAAGACTGGAGGGGTTTCTTGTTTAACTTTGGGTCTGCCTGGATTCTACCCAGGTTTTATCCATGTTCTAACCTAGGAAAGAGCAAAACGTGCTTTAATAAGGTGTTGCTCCGCAGAAAGTCCCTTAGGAGCACTTTGGCCAGATCCTACTGGTACATAAATACTGCATGTACACACACTCGCACGTGCGCAATTAACTAAGGCTAATAAACACATTAATGCTTGCCCGCTTTTGGTGATAAGAGAATAACACATTCATTATCATCACCACCATCACCATCATCATGGTAAGTATACTTCAGTCTGTAAGTAAGGTTGCAGCTCTAGCCGTGTGTGTCTGGTTGTGTGTATGTTCACGCGGGGCTCAGAGTACATTCAGTATCAGTCAGTTCACATGTCTGACCCCCAAGAGTCTCCTCTTCATCCACTCACTTCATCTGAAGCTCCATCTCTCACAACACCACTCCACCTGTTCAAACAGCAGAAGAAGAAGAACACAAACACACACACACACACAGACACAAACACACACACATTCAGAAAGCAACTTAGCACCTTATACACCACCAGTTTGAACCTTATACCCCACCAGTTAGAACCAGGCCTGAACCATCCAACCGTCTATTATTATTTAATTAATGTCCCAGTTGGTGGGGTTAAGTTCTTTCACATATAAGCATTACACAGCAGTGGCAAGGTGAGTTGCAGGACTGCTCCAACTCAGACTTCACCTCAGGGACTTTCACTAATTCTTCACTAATGTGCCCGGATTCTCTTTTGTGATAAAGGAGAACATCAGTAATGTAACGCAAACAAATGTAAAATGAGCTGTTGCTTAGCAATCAGTGCTCAAAGGAATGATCAAATAATGAGTGGGAAAAAAATTAATTTGTGGTAGAACAATTCTCCATCGTTGGAGCCAACTTTTTAAGCACATTATAAAATGCTGTGTTTGATGTAAAACAGTACAAAATTCAAAAATATTTGGCATAACATTTTTACATGCTGGCATATTACATATCAGAACAAAACCTCTATTTTGTAGTTTTTATGTAAATAGCATTTTTATGATGATGTTTTTGTTCCACTGAACAGTTTGTGTAGCACTGAATATAGCATGCATGATCACGTGTGTGTGTGTGTGTGACTGTGTGTGAGTATGTATGTATCTCTTTATTGAGTGTTGAGTTTGGGGGTTGATAGAGGGGATGTGTGAGTATATGTATGTGTGTATATATGTGTGTGAGAGTGTATATTAGGGCATTAACACAAAAGTCCACTAGTTGACTAGTGAACCTCAGAGGCACAATTCAACGCCCCCCTGAGAGAAGTCGACTAGTTGTGTGCGTTCGCTTGTGTACACAATGCAATCTCTGCCTCTGATTGGCTTACACTGACACACGTTCTTTATTTTAACCAAAAACTATAGTGGTTTCATAAAAAGGGAGGTAACGTTGCCATGAGGGGAATCTAAACACAAGACCACAACAAGACGAGACACATGGCACACAAACAGCACAGTGACCTGCACAATCTGCAAGTTGGTATACAATAAAAGTACCGCCGTTCTGCACGGCATCTGAAACGGCAACCGCTAGCTAACAGGCCTAACATTAGCGCTACAGGGAGTCGTCCAGTCCAGGGGACGCTGAGCAGCTGTGCGGACAGTTGTGTTCCTCCACTGCATGTGTGATGACAACTAGTCGACTCGATTTTGACTTTGTTGACGGATAAGTCGACTTGAACAAATCTGGAGTCGTTAGTACCCTAGTGCAGGGGTCACCAACCTTTTACTTCATGTATAATAAACATGTTTTAAATGCTTTTTTAGATATTGTCATTTTCAATTCTATATAAATGCAAATGTGATTAAAGAAGAATACCAACAGGATCAAATTAAATGTTGCTGCCCACTGGCGAGTCGTGGTATAGAATAGGTCCGCAGGCTACTCATGTGGTCCTTGGGGTTACCCCTGCGCTATTGTATATATATGTGTGTGCGCGTACCTCTATACCCCTGGTATTTATTGAGTGTTGATAGTGTGTGTGTCTGTGTGTGTGTGTGTATGTGTGTACCTCTACACCCCTGGTCTTTATTGAATGCTGTGTTTGTGGGGTTGGTATTGGGAAGGTATGTGTGTGTATGTTTGTGTGTACCTTTGTACCCCCGGTCATTACTGGCTGTTGAGTTTGGAGGGGTTGGTGGTGGGGATGATGTTCTCAGTGCTGGGGCTGCACACCCCCTCGATCAAGTTTTTATTGCAGTCTCCCAGTGTGGTGGGGGGAATTCTGGGATACGCCACATGACCCGTCAGGTCCAGCAGGTCCTCCAGTGCCCGCGTGTTACTCACACCATTCTGCTGCATGTCTGCCACCGGAGAAAACTCTGGAATGGAGATCAGCTCCTCCTTCGACACAGGGCTGATGGGGCATGAGAAGACAGTCTCAGCAAACCCCCCTTAAAGCCCCCCGACCCCAAACATGGTCTGCCAAGACATGTCTGGAGCTTCACTTTTATCACTGGGACTTCAGCGCATTGTGTTACATGGCTGTGCCGCCTGACTACGTTTCATTAAAGTGCATTTAACACAGAATATTCTAACCCTTCTAACTGCTGAGCAACACTGCAAGTTAATGGAGATTTTATACATCTGACAGTCCATCAACAACTAAACCACACTAAACTTGGGCTGTGTGCCAACAGCTGACGCATAAATTGATGGATGGAGCAAGTGCCATGCAGGACACTAAAGAGTACAACACTCACAACCAAGTAACACACACTGTGTGATGATATTAAACAAATTTTACACCACGTTTATCGAGTGTATATCATCTCACTAATTTGTTTGGCACTAATAAGGCACTGTAACCATAGCAACCACAACTCGTGTTGCTGTATAACACAGTGATCATCCACAATTCATAAGTCAAACGAGTCACACCAGTATTGAGGCGAACGTCGAAAAGATATTTCGAAAACATTTTTATTTTATAAAAAAGATACATTTACAACATCAAAGAGATGTCAGGCGATATCACTGTCTGTATCACCACTGGCCAGAAATGATGTTCTGAAACTGCGGCTCTGCAGTCAGGTGGTGCAACAAGAGTGAATACAAAAGTAACTCACAACACAAAGTAACAGATTGTTGAATTGGGTGTGGAACGCCGGGGCATGAGTAACGAGTAGAACTGTTAAAAATGGAAGAGTTAATGAAATTAATGGAAGATATTACACCATTTAATCTATACCTTTATTTAAAAAGAAACCATGAAAGAGCGTCTATTACAGATTGTTTTTCGTTCCATCTTAAATGGTGATGCAGCTACCTGGTAATGGGGATCTGGACCACGTCCACCTGTGGCCTCACCTGACTTCCATGGACTGGACCTCGTCACTTGCTCCACCCCTTTTGTCTACAGCCTCCAGGTTAATGAGAGGAGGCGGGATCTGTGATACAGGAAGAGGCGGGAGAGAGGCGGGGCTGCTTTCTTTCAGCACCTTCTTTGATGTTGCCTGCGATGATGTCTGTTTAATAATAACAGATAACTATTATACCTTACTATCTGTATACATAGCAGAAGACATAGTAACTGTATAGATACTCACTAGATAATTAAATAGATAATTAGATTAATAGATAATTAAATAATGTAGGTTAATAATCTACAAAATAATGTAATGTTAACCCATGCTTTTGCCAGTGTCTTAACCTGGATAATAGACACCTGAGAGCTCACCTGGTTTCCCTTTGAGTTCACCTGAAGACTGTTTGGAGCCTTTACGCTGCAGTCCTGCACTGGAGACTGGACCTTCACCTGCTCGGACACAGGGCTCTTCACTTGGTTGCTAGACTCCTGTTTCACTGCTGGGGAGACCGTTGTAGGAGGTGATAGCTGGACAGGTGCTTTTACCTGGGTAGGTGCTTTTACCTGAGCAGATGCTACAGGTGCTGCTACCTGGGCACATGATTTTACTTGGACAGGTGCTTCTATCTGGGCAGATGCCTTTATCTGAGTAGGTACTGCAGGTGATGCAGATGCTTTTCTCTGAGCAGGTGTTGTAGGTGCTTTTGCCTGGGCAGGTGCTGCAGTTGTATTTACCTGAGCAGGTGCTGCAGGTGTTGTAGGTGCTTTTGCCTGCGCAGGTGTTGCAGGCGTATTTACCTGAGCAGGTGCTGCAGATGTTGTAGGTGCTTTTGCCTGCGCAGGTGTTGCAGGTGTATTTACCTGAGCAGCTGCTGTAGGTGTTCTAGGTGTTTTTGCCTGGGTAGGTGTTGCAGGTGTTGCAGATGCTTTTGCCTGGGCAGGTGCTTCAGCCTTGGTAGGCACGGTTCCCGGAGCATCTAATCTTTCATACTTCTGTGGAGAAGGTTGGCTGTTTTGTTTCCGAGTGCTGTTTTCATCTGTGGACTTCGGCTGGGTTACCTGCACCTTCACCTGGTCGCCGTCCACTTTCACCTGTCCCCTCTCATCTCTCTGCTGTGGAATTTTCTCACTCCGTATCTGTCCGTTTGGTAATGGACTCTTCAGCTGCACCTGTGTGGGTGTGCTTGCTGCCTTGCTCACGTTGGAACTCTCTGCCTTCTTCTCCAGCTTACCGATTGGCCCCAGAACCTGAGGGTGCACCTGGCTGTCTGGACTGGAACTTGCCTTGTTGTTGGTGGATGGAGACTTCACCTCACCATTCAACTTTGAGTTAAACTGGATTTCACCTAAAATATACAGAACTATTCATTAGTGACTGGACAAACTGTTTCTGCATTGCAATCATTCTTATGAATTCTGGCCTGTAAGAATGAATGATGGGAAAAATCTCTATGACACTATGACATAAGCACTCTAAGAGTACCTTATCAACCCTGTAAGATGCCATAGCAACTGCCTAGCAACACCCAAGCAACTACCTGGAACACAATGCAGCCTAGCAGCCACCAGAGATATCTAGCAACTGGTAAGCATCATTCTAGTAATCACCTGGGATACCATAAAAATTTATTAAGAACACCACGGCAAACACTAGGGGTGTAACGGTACATAGATGTCACGGCTCGGTGCGTACGTCGGTTTTGGGGTCACGGTTCGGTACAGTTCACGATACAGCAAAGTTAAGCAACAAAAAGTTCTAAAGAATGAACGTTTATTTTAAATGAACAGCAGTGTATTGACCAGTAAACACACACTCTTGCTTATATTGTTATGTATGTGTAAGTGTTACGCCAGTAGGTGGCACTATTGCACCACTACCCAGGTTTATGATTTACTTGCGCTTTTTGGTCCCTCTGTGATTCCGTATTACTTCAATCACGTCTTCTCCGTCGT